>CM019720.1:33580501-34107907 GCA_009760885.1 Achatina immaculata
TAACGTTGTCGACAACGTATCCAAATGAGATTTTTAACGTTGTCGACAACGTATCCAAATGAGATTTTTAACGTTGTCGACAATGTATCCAAATGACATTTTTAACGTTGTCGACAATGTATCCAAATGAGATTTTTAACGTTGTCGACAATGTATCCAAATGAGATTTTTAACGTTGTCGACAATGTATCTGGACCTTGAATCCCACTACCTAAGGCCCAGGGGAATTGTATTGCTGAGAGATTTAAAAAAAATCTCTGCCACTCTGCGAACCTTACAGGCTTAGGCGGATTACCTGAGAGGGTTTAGAGCTCACGTAAGTTCTTAAATATTCACATTCACGCGAAAGAAGATGAGGAGAAAACTAAGAATTGCAAGGAAAAAGACAGGAAATTCATTAAACTAATAATGAAATTGGAATTTTTAAAATGTGTGTATTTTTGCTTAACATAAATATCGTCAAAAATTAATAGGTTCCTGGACATCTGTCTTTAGTAAGCTGACCAGTACGTTTCGGAAGCTGTTACACAGCTGTGCTTATTTGTATACTGACCAGCTGCGCTTGGTATTCTTTAGAGCTGCTGGCTTGATTTTCTCATGATGATCTCCACTAAAACCTATCTGGGAACAGCTACAACTGTTTTCTGTACGTAATATTTGGGGACAACTATAACTGTTTTCTGTACGTAATATTTGGGGACAGCTACAACTGTTTTATGTACGTAATATTTAGGGATAGCTATAACTGTTTTATGTACGTAATATTTAGGGATAGCTATAACTGTTTTATGTACGTAATATTTAGGGATAGCTATAACTGTTTTGTGTACGTAATATTTAGGGATAGCTATAACTGTTTTGTGTACGTAATATTTAGGGATAGCTATAACTGTTTTCTGTACGTAATATTTGGGGATAACTATAACTGTTTTGTGTACGTAATATTTAGGGATAGCTATAACTGTTTTGTGTACGTAATATTTAGGGATAGCTATAACTGTTTTCTGTACGTAATATTTAGGGATAGCTATAACTGTTTTGTGTACGTAATATTTAGGGATAGCTATAACTGTTTTATGTACGTAATATTTAGGGATAGCTATAACTGTTTTCTGTACGTAATATTTAGGGATAGCTATAACTGTTTTGTGTACGTATATTTAGGGATAGCTATAACTGTTTTGTGTACGTAATATTTAGGGATAGCTATAACTGTTTTCTGTACGTAATATTTAGGGATAGCTATAACTGTTTTCTGTACGTAATATTTAGGGATAGCTATAACTGTTTTCTGTACGTAATATTTAGGGATAACTATAACTGTTTTGTGTACGTAATATTTAGGGATAGCTATAACTGTTTTGTGTACGTAATATTTAGGGATAGCTATAACTGTTTTCTGTACGTAATATTTAGGGATAACTATAACTGTTTTGTGTACGTAAAATTTAGGGATAGCTATAACTGTTTTCTGTACGTAATATTTGGCGATAGCTACAATTGTTTTCTGTATGTAATATTTGGCGATAGCTACAATTGTTTTCTGTATTTAATATTTGGGGATAGCTACAACTGTTTTCTGTATGTAATATTTGGGGATAGCTACAATTGTTGTCTGTATTTAATATTTGGGGATAGCTACAACTGTTTTCTGTATGTAATATTTGGCAATAGCTACAACTGTTTTCTGTATGTAATATTTGGCAATAGGTACAACTGTTTTCTGTGCTTAATATCAGGGGTTAATCAAAGCTGTCTTCACCACATAATATCGGGTGAGAGGTAGCTGCAGCTGTCTTCACCACATAATATCGGGTGAGGGGTAGCTGCAGCTGTCTTCACCACATAATATCGGGTGAGGGGTAGCTGCAGCTGTCTTCACCACATAATATCGGGTGAGGGGTAGCTGCAGCTGTCTTCACCACATAATATCGGGTGAGGGGTAGCTGCAGCTGTCTTCACGACACATAATATCTGGTGAGGGGTAGCTGCAGCTGTCTTCACCACATAATATCGGGTGAGGGGTAGCTGTAACTGTCTTCACCACATAATATCTGGTGAGGGTAGCTGCAGCTGTCTTCACCACATAATATCTGGTGAGGGTAGCTGCAGCTGTCTTCACGACACATAATATCGGGTGAGGGGTAGCTGCAGCTGTCTTCATCACATAATATCAGGTGAGGGTAGCTGCAGCTGTCTTCACCACATAATATCAGGTGAGGGGTAGCTGCAGCTGTCTTCACCACATAATATCGGGTGAGGGGTAGCTGCAGCTGTCTTCACCACATAATATCAGGTGAGGGGTAGCTGCAGCTGTCTTCACCATATAATATCAGGTGAGGGGTAGCTGCAGCTGTCTTCACCACATAATATCGGGTGAGGGGTAGCTGCAGCTGTCTTCACCACATAATATCGGGTGAGGAGTAGCTGTAGCTGTCTTCACCACATAATATCTGGTGAGGGTAGCTGCAGCTGTCTTCACCACATAATATCTGGTGAGGGTAGCTGCAGCTGTCTTCACCACATAATATCTGGCGAGGGTAGCTGCAGCTGTCTTCACTACACATAATATCGGGTGAGGGTAGCTGCAGCTGTCTTCACGACACAATGTCTGCAACTTTTAAAGCCAAAATGACTGTCCGTTGCTTTTAGCTGACCTGACTGTGTTGTTTATATTGTTTTTTTTCATTGTTCCGTTTAAAAAAAAATAAAACCTTTTCGCTGTTTTCTTTAACAATTATAATAATTGCCACATGTAAATTGAGTGTAGTTCAGCTAAAGAGAAATAAAGCTATTGACATTTCTATAATACTGGAGTCCTTTCTCCCACCAAACCCAAAACCCCAGAATTTGGAGCATAAATCATGATGTACTTAAATTACTTCACTGAAGTTAACAATTACACTCCGATCCCCCCTCCCCCTAAAGAGAAGAAGTTAAGGATACATTTCAGAGACCTGGTCAATGAAGCAAACGCCCTGGCGCCGCTGCCGGGCTCAGCTGCCTCTTTGTGCCCGGCTGTTGCTGGAAGTTCTACGTGAATAGACTCGGGCCATTACCTCGTGCCCCTGAACCGCTATCTGGAGAAACGATTCCACGAGAGCAGCGCCGGATTTGCCTTGTTACAGGAGGTCTTGCTGTGAGTATGTGAAACACAGGCGGAAAGAACAAAGCGAAACTCCAGATCTACTTTATGTCTTCTTTTTTTTTTCTTTCTCTTAAATACTGTTTTTCTCAAAGCTCAATAATCCTAATTATTGTTATTTTTGTGTCAAAGCTCTCTTCAACACCTCCGAAATGTTTATTAAAATTCTAACATAAAGTAATGCAGTATATTGTCCTCGTTGTTTGGAAATACTCAGGTTTATGTGGAATAAATTGAGACGAAGGTAGAAAGCTGAGAAACACTGACAAATGCAGAGTATGCATGGCGGGATGTACTCCGTGTCTGCCGAAAATACTTTTTTTTTTCAGGACAAGAAGCAACATAATCAAGACAAAGTGTTACAGCTACAAAGTAGTTAACATTATTTAAATTTATGTAACAATGTACCTAAGTATAGAATCACGTGGATAATTATTACGTGCCCCCGTAAAATCAGAGCTGGTGATGAACAGCATTCAAACAAGTTCTCTCTACAAAATTAGATCTCATAATAGACACCATTCAAACAATATCTCTCTACAAAACCAGATCTCATAATAGACACCATTCAAACAAGTTCTCTCTACAAAATCGGATCTCATAATAGACACCATTCAAACAAGTTCTCTCTACAATACCAGATCTCATAATAGACACCATTCAAACAAGTTCTCTCTACAAAACCAGATCTCATAATAGACATCATTCGAACAAGTTCTCTCTACAAAATCAGATCTCATAATAGACACCATTCAAACAAGTTCTCTCTACAAAATCAGATCTCATAATAGACACCATTCAAACAAGTTCTCTCTACAAAACCAGATCTCATAATAGACACCATTCAAACAAGTTCTCTCTACAAAACCAGATCTCATAATAGACACCATTCAAACAAGTTCTCTCTACAAAATCAGATCTCATAATAGACACCATTCAAACAAGTTCTCTCTACAAAATCAGATCTCATAATAGACACCATTCAAACAAGTTCTCTCTACAAAATCAGATCTCACAATAGACACCATTCAAACAAGTTCTCTCTACAAAATCAGATCTCATAATAGACACCATTCAAACAAGTTCTCTCTACAAAATCAGATCTCATAATAGACACCATTCAAACAAGTTCTCTCCACAAAACCAGATCTCATAATAGACACCATTCAAACAAGTTCTCTCTACAAAACCAGATCTCATAATAGACACCATTCAAACAAGTTCTCTCTACAAAATCAGATCTCATAATAGACACCATTCAAACAAGTTCTCTCTACAAAACCAGATCTCATAATAGACACCATTCAAACAAGTTCTCTCTACAAAACCAGATCTCATAATAGACACCATTCAAACAAGTTCTCTCTACAAAATCAGATCTCATAATAGACACCATTCAAACAAGTTCTCTCTACAGAATCAGAGCTCATAATAGACACCATTCAAACAAGTTCTCTCACCCAAATCAGATTCGTCAAACGAGTTTTTCTCGTCAAAAATGGATGCCATCCAAATACGCTATCTCGACAAACTCAGCGTTCTCGATGGGTAGCCATCACACGAAGTCATGTTGAAATCTTTCCAAAACAGATTTTTTTTTTTAAACAACAGAGACCTCCTGTAAAATTAATTTTCACCGCACTTTCATTTGTCACAAAAAGGGAAAGATGTGCGTTTGTCACTTTTATTATATTCTGGTTGAAATATAAAAGTTATGAAACACAAATTAACAATGAACTAACAAATTATAAGAATGAAATAATTTTTCCTGCGTGTATTTGGAAGTAAAATTTTTTTGTTTTTATTGGCCGTCACTTTTTTTTAAAGTTGACCAAGGACTAAACATAGTTTAAATAATGTGACAAATAATATATTCTAGCAAGCAGAAGATAGTTTACAACCAGATTTTCCGTATACATCGCCTTGTCTACAACCAGGTTTTCCGTATACATCGCCTTGGCTACAACCAGGTTTTCCGTATACATCGCCTTGTCTACAACCAGGTTTTCCGTATACATCGCCTTGTCTACAACCAGGTTTTCCGTATACATCGCCTTGTCTACAACCAGGTTTTCCGTATACACCGCCTTGTCTACAACCAGGTTTTCAATATACA
Source organism: Achatina immaculata (assembly GCA_009760885.1). NCBI lineage: Eukaryota > Metazoa > Mollusca > Gastropoda > Stylommatophora > Achatinidae > Lissachatina > Lissachatina immaculata. The sequence continues at coordinate 33,585,763 of CM019720.1, forward strand.
TCGCCTTGTCTACAACCAGGTTTTCCGTATACACCGCCTTGACTACAACCAGATTTTCCACATACACCGCCTTGTGTACAACCAGGTTTACCACATACACTGCCTTGTCTACAACCAGGTTTTCCACATACACTGCCTTGTCTAAAAACCTGTTTTTCATATACACCGCCTTGTCTACAACCAGGTTTTCAATATACACCGCTTTTGTCTACAACCAGGTTTTCAATATACACCGCTTTTGTCTACAACCAGGTTTTCAATATACACCGCTTTTGTCTACAACCAGGTTTTCAATATACACCACTTTTGTCTACAACCAGGTTTTCCACATTCACCGCCTTATCTAGAAGCAGGTTTTCCACGTTCACCGCCCTGTGCTACCTCCCAGAGCTTGCTAGGCTGCTGCAAGAGAAGAAAAAAAAAAGAAGAAAATAATCGGGGAAGAACTAGAAAATCCCAGTTCCCACAATAAAACCCACATATTTTATCTGAAAGCCGGCCGAAGCCTTCATTTTCCGCCCATTATTGCAGAGTTTTACGAGCTTCAGCTTTTAATACATAACGGAAAACAGGAAAAGAAAACCCAGAAATGGACAAAGAGCTCACCAGGATATTGCAGATATGAGAGGAACTTTCCCGTAAATAAACGGAGACCAACGGTAAACGTGTACACGCTTCTCCTGAACAAACGCGTCTTGATAATGAAATGTACTGTTACAGAATGGTTTCTGTTTTGGAAGCCATGTCGATTAATACACAGGATGAATCATGAGCGGGCGGTGGTAAATAAACCAGGTTTGCTGGAATGACCAGATGGAAAAGCGAACATCATTACTGGGAGGAAAGGGGGGGGGGGGAGAGTGCTAGAATGCAAACAGGACAATGATTATTAAATGACGAGATTGCAAAAGAAGCCCTTCCACATAAAATTTAGAAATTAAACAGTCGAACAGGCTGTAGAAAGCCCGTAACCACAATACAAAGATAACAGTGATTGCTACAAGAAAATAAAATGTGGATATAATACATAAAAACCACTCTCACTCAAATTCTCCGGCCTTACATTACATCCCTTAATGCATTTCTTAATTCTTAGTACTTCCTCTCAACACTGTGGACACGGCAGGAGTACAGATATTCCTCCCTATATTCTCTCACGTTCGGCCAGAATGTTGTGGATGCCTGCACACAGCACTCTGACAAAATGATTAACACCACACTGTGGCTCAGCAATGCTCAGAATGCCAGCAAGGTGGTGATGTATATCATAGGCAAATTTCTCTCTCAGTGTGTGCCATCTTATATAACATCGGCAGAACCAGCCTGGATTCTGTTTCTCAGACCATGTGTGAGATCAGTTTGTCTTCCTTCTGTTTCTTGACTGCTTCAGAGATAAGTAACAGCCTGCTCTGGACGAATGCTGAAGCTGCCAACATATGATATTTCTATACGGATTATTATTATCAATGCAACATTCTAGATGATTTCGTCTTGCAGCTGTTTCCATGCCTTTGTTTAAACTATACACTTCTCTTTTACATTTCTCATATATTACTTATGCCTTTCCCGTATATTATTCTACTTTCAACGTAAATATTCAGTTTATCATTCCTGTACAGAAATAGATGAAGAAAGCTTTGTTTAATAGTAAGCCAATCGAGTAATATTTCGGCCCTTGCTTTCATCAAACACAGTAAACAAACAGACAGGTAGGGAACAGCGGTGCTTCAAGCTGTTTTTTTTTTAAAACAAATATACACTTCGAGAAGTTATTCCTGTATCGACAAGTGGCTTCAAGACATTGTCATTTTCATGCAGATGAAGAAGAGAACTAGCAGTGGCCCTAGGGCTCTGTCTGGGAGTAGAGAAGAGAACTAGCAGTGGCGCTAGGGCTCTGTCTGGGAGTAGAGAAGAGAACTAGCAGTGGCGCTAGGGGCTATGTCTAGAAGTAGAGAAGAGAACTAGCAGTGGTGCTAGGGCTCTGTCTGGGAATAGAGAAGAGAACTAGCAGTGAGGCTAGGGCTCTGTCTGGGAGTAGAGAAGAGAACTAGCAGTGGCGCTAGGGCTCTGTCTGGGAGTAGAGAAGAGAACTAGCAGTGAGGCTAGGGGATCTGTCTGGGAGAAGAGAAGAAAAGAAGGTGTTTATGGTATAGTGGTCTATGTCTGGGTCATCATCACTGCACTCTGGACATGTCCATAGGTACTCGGATTCCCCCCCCCCCACCCCAACACATCCATTAGCGTCCTACGGCTGACAGTGCCTGTCCCGTTTTGGCTGACAAGTTGTCTCCCATGTCCAGTCTGCCTCTGGCTCCTGGCCGTGTCAATCTGTGTTCCCAGCTCTTTCAGTCTGAGCTGCCCTCGAAGTCCTCCACTCTGCCTGTCTCTCTGAGCCGGTTAACAATATCAGCTCGGTCCAGTGGTTGAAAAGAACCTACGCAAAAACGACCCAATGATACAGAGAACAACAAAGTGACCACGATATAACAAGGGGTTTCGTGTGTCTGCTTATGCACGTACTTTGTGAGACAAAGCTGCCAGTGCTGATGATGGTGGTGACGAAGGTGTGGTACGATGTAGCCTCTTAGCTCGTGCAGACGATCAGCACACAGGAGCAACCTTTTCTACAGATAGAACATCCAGAGTCAAAGCAAACTGAGGCATGCTGACCAGTTACCGGAGGACACGTGTCACTCCTACATGACGGCAAGAAAGTGGCGAAGCACATCATGCCAGGGTTGAAAACTCCAGACACCCAAGACCTTCCACCCAAGACGCAATGACTGCCGACATTTTCTTCAGCCTTCAGCCAGTCGCCCTATCACAAGTTTCCTCTCCCTCGTGTCAGTTCCCCAGCCACGACCTCCCCAGCCACGACCTCCCCAGCCACAACTTCCCCAACCACGACTTCGCTTAACTCCAAGCGTCGCTCAGGTCTTCTCCTTACAGGGCGTGCTTTACTAAGGCTTGCAAACACTGGCTGCTGTAACACCAGAGGTTCTTAACCTTTCCACTACTGTAACACCAGAGGTTCTTAACCTTTCCACTACTGTAACACCAGAGGTTCTTAACCTTTCCACTGCTGTAACAGCTGAAGTTCTTAACCTTTCCACTGCTGTAACACCAGAAGTTCTTAACCTTTCCACTGCTGTAACACCAGAAGTTCTTAACCTTTCCACTGCTGTAACACCAGAAGTTCTTAACCTTTCCACTGCTGTAACACCAGAGGTTCTTAACCTTTCCACTACTGTAACACCAGAAGTTCTTAACCTTTCCACTGCTGTAACACCAGAAGTTCTTAACCTTTCCACTACTGTAACACCAGAGGTTCTTAACCTTTCCACTACTGTAACACCAGAGGTTCTTAACCTTTCCACTACTGTAACACCAGAGGTTCTTAACCTTTCCACTACTGTAACACCAGAAGTTCTTAACCTTTCCACTACTGTAACACCAGAGGTTCTTAACCTTTCCACTACTGTAACACCAGAGGTTCTTAACCTTTCCACTACTGTAACACCAGAAGTTCTTAACCTTTCCACTACTGTAACACCAGAAGTTCTTAACCTTTCCACTACTGTAACACCAGAAGTTCTTAACCTTTCCACTACTGTAACACCAGAAGTTCTTAACCTTTCCACTACTGTAACACCAGAGGTTCTTAACCTTTCCACTACTGTAACACCAGAAGTTCTTAACCTTTCCACTACTGTAACACCAGAAGTTCTTAACCTTTCCACTACTGTAACACCAGAGGTTCTTAACCTTTCCACTACTGTAACACCAGAAGTTCTTAACCTTTCCACTACTGTAACACCAGAAGTTCTTAACCTTTCCACTACTGTAACACCAGAGGTTCTTAACCTTTCCACTACTGTAACACCAGAAGTTCTTAACCTTTCCACTACTGTAACACCAGAAGTTCTTAACCTTTCCACTACTGTAACACCAGAGGTTCTTAACCTTTCCACTACTGTAACACCAGAGGTTCTTAACCTTTCCACTACTGTAACACCAGAAGTTCTTAACCTTTCCACTACTGTAACACCAGAAGTTCTTAACCTTTCCACTACTGTAACACCAGAAGTTCTTAACCTTTCCACTACTGTAACACCAGAAGTTCTTAACCTTTCCACTACTGTAACACCAGAGGTTCTTAACCTTTCCACTACTGTAACACCAGAGGTTCTTAACCTTTCCACTGCTGTAACAGCTGAAGTTCTTAACCTTTCCACTACTGTAACAGCAGAAGTTCTTAATCTTTCCACTGCTGTAACAGCAGAAGTTCTTAACCTTTCCACTTCTGTAACAGCAGAAGTTCTTAACCTTTCCACGATTATAGATCCCAAACTGACTGTCCTCTAAGTCCTTCACCAGGTGCTGAAATCATAATCATCAACACAGTTACCCCAACATCCATATCCACCACCACCGGTTTTACGTGTCCTTGCGACTTAAAGATGTGGATAACTTTATCCGAAAAAATTCTAATTTAGCAACAATTTCTTCAGAGATTAGAACTGTTGAGAAGTCGAGCCCCATACCCCTATAACCTGGCTCCCAGTACCCCAAGAGAATATGGATATTCTTTGCTAAGAACCTCTAAATATAAATGGACTTATTTTGACCACACTAGGTAGATACGGTGGCTGTGGGATCATTTCTGTAACGTTGGGAACAGATAAAGAAGTAAAAGGTAACTTGGGGGTATTTTATCCAGATATTACCAGTGTCTGTATGTAACGTAGGCAGACAGGAATGTAACGTAGACAGACAGGAATGTAATGTAGACAGACAGGAATGTAAGTGCTGTACTACAGAATATAAGACAGAGACAGACTTTGTCAGCATTTGGTCGCATACAAACACAGAAAACATTTTCTGGGTAAATCCTCAATTATGGGTGAACTCCCTCTTTCTTTTACTCTCTCTCTCTCTCTCTCTCTCTCTCTCTCTTTCTCTCTATCCCAACTACACAGCTACCAATCCAACTACCTATCCATTCAGTCATCTTTCCTCACGACTATTCATCCACCGAGCCATAAATCTCTTCTTCCGTCTAACTAATTTTCTGCCTGTTCAGTTAAAACTCACCCCTTGCTTCTCCATGGCCTGTTTCCTCTTTGGATTCTACAAAAGCATCTTTCTTCCCATTTTTCTTCCACTCCAAAACTCCTCCCTATCGGTCCCGCGAGATCTTTATTTAAAATTAAAATGATAGACAGACTGATCTGATATTCAGGCACACAACAGCCAAGAACCAAGAAAAGAAAAACAAACCAGGCCAAGAAAAACGCAAAAAAGTAATTTCATGAAGTGGAGAGCGCTGGAAATAAAATCATTCCCGCGATTTTTACGATGCAATTAAATCACAAATTGCACGTGTAAACCAGGCGCGCTTCTGTTTTTCGTGGCCTAGTTGATACCTGGACTTGCTTAAATTGATGCCTGGAATAGCTTTGTTATTGCTGTGTAATACACAATCACATAACCAAAATACATCACAGATGACCTGCAAGATCATTCAGCCCAGCTGCTGCTGAACCGGCACCAAGCAGAAGGCCAAAAAAAAACAGCTCATCAGGCTCAAAGTGGAAACAAAATCAGACCAAAGAAAAACAGCTCTGATAGTTATTAGAAAGCCAGTCTCTGCCAACGTGTCGGGGTATGAAGTGTTGGCAAAACTCCACCACGCCAGCTCGCTTCAGGATACCCTTACATCCCCGAGGCCGTTAAATGAAAGACTTCATGCGCAGCAGGCACCTGCAAGTATTAGAATACGAATTTCTGTTTCTTTGCAGTGAATAGATACCAGCATAATCTCTAATTTCTACATAAAAATAAACATAACAGCCATTTTAAAAAAAGTGCACATATAAGCAAAATAAGGTGTCCACTTCCAAGACTGCTCTGGACATATCCGAGATTTTTGCGCAACAAATTTCACTTATTTTAGGCAGAGGTTAAAAATGTTGCAATATTTAAAGCTGACCAGTAAAAAAAAAAAAAATGCAGGAAACAGTGATTAAAAATGTTTTGTTTCTGTTGAATAATCATACAATACTTTTTTTTAAACACTGGCTCAAAATAGAGAACTACCAACCAGTAGCACGCTGCCTTCACTGCCTGATCATTACTAACAATCCTTCTAGTAATATCCCCACGTGGGAATTTATAATGTGCTTGGGACGTTTTTTTTTCAATCGAAAAGAAAAACATTTAACTCTGGTTCTAAGACTTCAAAGCCGAGTTAATTAATTTCCTTCTTTCTCCGCTTGCCTTTCAGTCTCAGTCCAATATGTCTAACCTCTGCTGTGTACATCCGCGTTAGGGGCGAATGTAGGAGAGCTACAGCGTTGCCAGCTGGCGGCAGGATTCACACAAGAGCCGAATGCTAAATGCATTAGACTCTCCCATGAGTGCAGAAGAAGTCGAAAAAATAGTTCCAGACAGGAGGAATTTGTCACTTGTTGCACTATTCGGCTAGTAGCAGAAGTGATACTAAACACCACACTTACTATAGCAGGCTAAGTAGGTAGACAACTAGTTATAAAGAGAGCAATGGCCAACCGCATGAACGAATAATTACCAGAGCTTTGTTGTGTCAATATCGTTGAATGTGTTTCGAGCATTCGTTCTTTTGCGCAGGTGAAGGTCATATGTGGATAACATAACCGGCACATTCCCGTATCTGTGGTCAGCATCACACTTGGTAGCATTTCCCTCCCAACCTCCAAAAGGAGCAAGATACCTATTTCTACAGCTGAGTGGCTGGAGCCCTTCCATTCAGACTTGAACCACTAAACTCCGCGTGGGAGGTGATTGCATTAACCAGTTCGCTACTCACGCGCTCGGATGCTCATAAGAAAAAAAAAGGACTAGAAAGAAAATTAAAAACACAGGATTGAGGTATTTATACACGTAGATAGGATACATCATCAAAACCACGAGACGAGTGTCCAAGCAACTGTTGGAGAAGATCACCTTCCAGTGAGACATGAAAAACAAAAGTCGAAGGTTCGATCATATTTTCATGTTGAACTGTCAACTTTGTACTGCGACTTCAGCACAGAAACTACTCCCACAGATCAAGACTGCGTGTTAGTGATGAATTACTAGATTTCTACTATGTGGAATAAGACTACAGTGCTACCACGTGAAGAATGACTAGAGCTCTACCATGTAAAAAAAAGACTAGAGTGCTACCATCTAAAGAAAGACTAGAGTTCTACCATGTAAAAGAAATCCTAGAGATCTACCATGTGGATCAGGACAATAATTTTACCATGTGAAAAAAGACTAGAGATCTACTATGTGGATCAGGACAAGAGTTCTACCATGTGAACAGAGACTAGAGAGATACCATGTGAAGAAAGACTAGAGATCTACCAGTTGAAGAAAGACTAAGAGTTCTACCACGTGGATCAGCACTAGAAATCTACCATGTGAAGAAAGACTAAAAGTTCTACCATGTGAACAAAAACTAGAGAGAAACCACATGAGGAAAGACTAGAGATCTACAATGTGAAGAAAGACTAGAGATCTAACACGTGACGAAAGACTAAGAGATCTACCATGTGACGAAAAACTAGAGGTCTACCATGTGGATCAGGACAAGAGTTCTACTATGTGACAAAAGACTAAGAGATCTACTTTGTGGATCAGGACTAGAGATCTACCATGTGACGAAAGACTAAGAGATCTACTACGTCGATCAGGACAAGAGTTCTACCATGTGATGAAAGACTAGAGTTCTACCATGAAAAGAAAAACTAGAGATCTACCATATGGATCAGGACTAGAGTTATACCATGTGAACAAAGACTGTAGTTCTACCAAGTCAATAAAAACTAGAGATCTACCATATGGATCAGGACTAGAATTATACCATGTGAACAAAGACTGTAGTTCTACCAAGTCAGTAAAAACTAGAGATCTACCATATGGATCAGGACTAGAGTTATACCATGTGAACAAAGACTGTAGTTCTACCAAGTCAATAAAAACTAGAGATCTACCATATGGATCAGGACTAGAATTATACCATGTGAACAAAGACTGTAGTTCTACCAAGTCAATAAAAACTAGAGATCTACCATATGGATCAGGACTAGAGTTATACCATGTGAACAAAGACTTTAGTTCTACCATGTGAAGAAAAACTAGAGATCTACCATGTGGATCAGGACTAGAGTTATACCATGTGAACAAAGACTGTAGTTCTACTATGTGAAAATAAGCTAGAGATCTACCACGTGGATCAAAACGAAAGTTCTACCATGTGGATCAGGACGAAAGTTCTGCCATATGGAACATGACATGAACTAGGAGACGAGAAAAGAAAAGAAGCAAGATGAGCACCAGAATATTGCCTCTGTTCTGGAAAATGAAAACACAAGTGACATCCGTCATTTTCTAGTAGAGAGTATCTCAGACTACTACTTGAATTTATAGCATCAACAGTGTCTGTCTGCAAGTAGTCGGTGAGATCCTGCTCTGCTGATCTGAGGAGCTTATCATTTTTAGGGAAATTTTCATGTCTCTAATGGAAAAAATTTATGTAATTAAAAGATTCGTAAATGTCTTTTATTTTTTAACTAAACTGAAAAGTAGAATATCTGAAGGCGAAATTTTCAATCCGAAGTCTGTCAACGGAAATCTTGATGAATGCAGACAGAAAGTCTGACATAAACTACATCACAGACAAGATTTGAATGTAGGGAATCAGTTTTTAAAATAATAAATTGCGGCTGCCTGCGACACGTCTAGTTTTGGTACATGGCAATAACACGGCTCTTATTTCTTGTATCGAGTTTCTTTAGTCATCCGAAAACGCATCAAAAACTCACCAGTAGCACAAACACCGTTACATACATCAAGCCATGCCGAGAGAAAACGACACATTAATCTCTATTAATCTGTTAATATGCCCATAATTACTATAGCTTTGTAGGTTAAATGAACTCCAAATCGCTTTGGAAGACGCTTTCCTTTGGCGGTGAAGACAAGCCGCTGTAGAACTGAAACATGAACCGGGAACAGTAAATTGTGTGCGAGTCCAAACTTCTGGATGCTGGAAGAAAGATCATTTACAAAAACAAATTTGAAATGGAGCTTAACAGAGCCTGGACAAGGATCAGAATTTAATTACTGGGTAATACCCTAATTAACACTTGTTAATACAGGTCAAACAACTAGGGCAGTGTGTCATGACGAAACGAGATAGGATATATATTTCTGATGTTCTGTATGGAATATTTCATAAAGATAAAATATAAAAGAAAAGAATGATAAATTAACAGTAAAAAGTTAAAATTCTGAAAATAGGAAATGTAAAGAAACTAGGTTTTTTTTTTGCTCAACGTTAATTGATCATTATAAAGTTGGAGCGGAGAATGAAATAAGATATGAAATTATAAAGTTGGAGCGGAGAATGAAATAAGATATGAAGTTATAAAGTTGGAGCGGAGAATGAAATAAGATATGAAATTATAAAGTTGGAGCGGAGAATGAAATAAGATATGAAATTATAAAGTTGGAGCGGAGAATGAAATAAGATATGAAATTATAAAGTTGGAGCGGAGAATGAAATAAGATATGAAGTTATAAAGTTGGAGCGGAGAATGAAATAAGATATGAAATTATAAAGTTGGAGCGGAGAATGAAATAAGATATGAAGTTATAAAGTTGGAGCGGAGAATGAAATAAGATATGAAATTATAAAGTTGGAGCGGAGAATGAAATAAGATATGAAATTATAAAGTTGGAGCGGAGAAAGAAATAAGATATGAAATTATATTAACGTTGAAATGGTTTCTAAAGTTTAAAAGTTCAGTAAAAGTGGAAATGATAATTGAAGGCAAGTCCAGAAGTAATCTTTTTATTCTCTCTCTCTCTCTCTCTTCTCTCTCTCTCTCTCTCTCCCTCTCTCTCTCTCTGTTTTCTTCTCTCTAGCAGCTTTTCTGTAGACCTTCCTAACAGCTCTCCTGTAGACCTTCCTAACAGCTCTCCTGTAGGCTTCTCTGTTGGGAGCAGTGCCCCCGCTGCTGATCCATCAATTTGCAAATCATCTTCGCCTTGGTCTTCTTCTTCTGGTGACTATTTAGGTCTAAAAGATCTGAATCATGCGGCAGAAAACTAGTACAGATATGTTACGCTAAACCTCTCTCTAGCTGTAGCACAGGTATACCACGCTAAACCTTTCTAGCTGTAGCACAGATATACCAGGCTAAATCTCTCTAGCTGTATCACAAATATACCACGCTAAACCTCTCTAGCTGTAGCACAGATATACCACGCGAAACCTCTCTAGCTGTAGCACAGATATACCACGCTAAACCTCTCTAGTTGTAGCACACATATGTCAAGTTAAATCTCTCTTGCTGTAGTACAGATATGTCAAGCTAAACCTCTCTAGCTGTAGTACAGATATGTCAAGCTAAACCTCTCTAGCTGTAGTACAGATATGTCAAGCTAAACCGCTCTAGCTGTATATGCGGGGAGATATGTTGGCTAATCTGGAAAAATGATATTTGCAGACCACATCAAATCTGACTGTTTCGTTGGACGCGTAATGAGACAGCAGCGCAGTTATTCGTTTCTTGGCTGTGTGATATTTGCAAGTTGGAAGAGATGGCATCCTGTGACGTACAGTCACTGGAGACGACTGTTGGGTACGTTACTTCCAGGCAGAGACACATCTTGCCACGAAAGAGTAGCTACGTTCTTCCTCGTGGAAACAAAAGATGGTTCGTACAGCTCCGTCCACTGGAAAATTGATGGCCAGGGTTTTGTGGGACTGTAAAGGCCCAGTCGTCAAACATTACATGCGCAGCGGAACCTCTATTAACAGTGAAGCATACTATTATCTGCTTGAGGACCGCTTGAAAATTTCATCCAGGTCACAACATCGCGGTTTGCTTAATTCTGGTGTACTGTAACAAGCAGCCTCATACAGCACGTGCAGCAGGTCAACACATTATGAATACGTTTTTGGAGTGTCTTCCGTAGTCTACATATTTACCCGAGCTCGCACCACGTGAATATCATGTTTTTAAACCCCTCAAAGAGGCGTTAGGCCGAAGGAAGGTCAGTGCAGACGAAGAGATTAAAGAGGCTGTGCATAGTTGGCTACAGTCAGAAGGTTCAAGGAATCCAGGTATCAGTGAAGCTGTGACAGACGTGCAATGAGTGTGATGGGTGACGTGTTGAAAGATGTTTTCAGTCAAATTTGTGCACTCTATTCAAATTTGTTTTAAAAAAGGTTACTTTTTTACTCACTTTCTGGCTATAACGGTTGAAATAACACCTGAAGTTTCATACAGAAAAGTTAAATTTGTAACTTTATCCACTATACGTCTTTAACGATCATTAGAATTGGAAATTGTGCCTCATATGTTTGATCTTGGTGCTATATTTAACTTCTCTGACTGTTCCTGAACCAGGCTCCGACAGCCCTGGTTGTCTCCCCACCAGGCTCCGACACCCATGGTTGTCTCCTCACCAAGCTCCCATGCTGCTGACTACAATAGTCAGAGACAATCTCTACACCATTTTTCTACAGTCCCGACTGTCACATCACAGAAACGTATGAAAGTTACCACTCCACAAAACAATATATAAGTGTTACCACACCACAAAACTGTATAGAAATATTACATATCACAAAACTATATATACAAATGTTACAACACCACAAAATTATATAAAATGTTACCACTGCACAAATCTCTATATACATTTTACCACACCACAAAACTATATTAAAATGTTACCACACCACAAAACTATATATAAATGTTACCACACCACACAATCTTTATATATATATATATAAATGGATGTATGTATGTGTATACCGGCATCACTCTGGAACGCCTGGAGCAATTTCAACCAGCTTGGTACACACATGACTTACAATCTGGAGATGTAGAATTTGGGGCTAAGACACCCCTATCTGCATCATGAGTGGGGTACGAAGGGGGTGGTGGTCCTATTGACTAATGTCACGCAAGAACAAACACTGGTCTAAGGGTGATAATCGTTAAATACAGCAGTGCTGGTCTAAGAGAAGGATTTGTGGTCTCCCATGGCAAGTCCACATAACAGTCTTCTAGAAGGTTGTGGATATGACTTCGGCCGTGGGCTCATGATGTTCCAGAAACTTCTACCACCCTCCTGATCTTAGATCGTCGTATATAAGGTACGCTAATTCGGCAAGTATTCAAATTATTGTCTTTCGGAGAATGGAAAAATTTCATTTTCGCTCTTTTACTTGATAGTGTAATTGTTTCCTACAATTATATATATATATATATATATATATATATATATATATATATATATATAACGACCGATATTAGTGTCCAATCCATAGTTTTTTGGAATGGCTGAGATGAATAGTGACACTCCCGATGCCGTTTAAGTCCAAGTTCAGCTCCATCGGCATGGTGGTCTATGGGTGGCGGTGGGATGGGGTGACATGTACAAGTAATCGAAAACGACCGAAAGTAGTGTCGAATTCATAGTTTTTTGGGGTTGCTGGGATGAATAGTGGCACTTGCAAGTTCATTCCCCCATCGCCATGGGTGAGAAGTGGTGAAAAATGAAATGACCTAAATGACCGAGATTAGTGTCGACTCCATAGTGTTCGGGGTCGCTAAGCTGATTAGTGACAGTCCTGATGACAATTAAGCCAATGTTTAGTCAAAGAGATGGAATAGAACTCTGTAGAAACTTCTAGACTCTGTAGAACCTTCAAGAAGGCTGCGGAAATGAATAGAACGTTGTAGAACTGTCTAGAAGGTTGTGGAAATGAATACTTTGTTGATTGGGATAAATAAATACCCGGGCAACGCCGGGTAATCAGATAGTTATATATAAATGTTATCACAGCACAAATCTCTGTATACATTTTACCACACAACAAAACTATATAGAAGTTACCACATTATGAAACAGTATAGAAGTTACCACACTACAAAAATGTATAGAAAGTACAGCACCACAGAACTGTATAGGAGTTAGAAAATTCAGAAATACTGGGTCCAGGTGAAATAACAAAATTCCAGATTTTGTCATCATACTCAAAGAGCTAGGAATCTTCATCTAACTCAGTGTCGAGCTAAGAATCTTCTGTCTAACTTAGTGTTGAGATAGGAATCTTCTGTCTAACTTAGTGTTGAGATAGGAATTTTCTGTTTAACTCAGTGTCGAGCTAAGAATCTTCTGTCTAAGTCAGTGTTAAGCTAGGAATCTTCTGTTTAACTCAGTGTTAAGCTAGGAATCTTTTGTCTAACTCAGTGTTGAGATAGGAATTTTCTGTCTAACTCAGTGTTGAGCTAAGAATCTTCTGTCAAACTCAGTGCTGAGCTAAGAATCTTCTGTCAAACTCAGTGCTGAGCTAAGAATCTTCTGTCAAACTCAGTGCTGAGCTAAGAATCTTCTGTCAAACTCAGTGCTGAGCTAAGAATCTTCTGTTTAACTCAGTGCTGAGCTAAGAATTTTCTGTCTAACTCAGTATTAAGCTAGGAATCTTCTAACTCAGTGTTTCCCAACTTGGGCAATAACAGCCCCTTTGGGCTTTGGAAAGGACCAAGAGAAAAGGGGTCAGTGGGGGGGGGGGGGGGTAGGGGGTGTGTGAGGGAAAATGAAGGGGCAGACGGGGGCAGTAATACCTTCCCTCTTAGCACTTTTCAACCCGATACTGGGGCACTTGAGTCTCTACATGAAACTCATTCATCACATTAAAAGCTTATAAAACAACGCAGTAGGTGGTTTATATATGTACTCCTTCATGATACTAAATTGGTTTGCTAGCTGAAGCTTATAGTTGAGTAATGCATATCCTAGTTTAATGGGCCATTGTAGGAGTTGTACATAACGAGGGGGTGGGTGGGGAGGGGTCGGGGGGTCGTTGAGGATGTGGGCTGTGAGAGAAGGGGACGGCAACAGAAATACTAAGAGAAAGAATAGCAAATTAAATACAAGAAAATAGGCACAAAAAAAATAAAAAACTGCACCAGCCACAGTAGGAATTCTACGTCGTGGCAAAATTTTATTAATCTCTCTTTTGGAAATTTTCACCTAAAATTCCTTCATCCCAAAACAAAGAGAGGGGAAAAAATACAGCGCAGAAAACACATTTCACACATTCGTCGACTCCATAAATTTAGATAGAAATCTGCTGTGCATCACACATTATCTCAACAGAGGATAAGTTCAGCGAGGAAGGTAAATTCTAAAATGAAAAGTTAGTGAGATACACATCAGAGCCGCTGTTGGGAGATGTTAAGTCGCGGAAACAGCAATTAGATAACGCCAGCCTCTGTTCTTCTGCATACAAGTTTCCTACAGAAAGTAGAAAGTCTGGGCTAAGTTCGTGGAATTCCAAAGAGAATGCGCAATTTTTCATTTTTTTTTTTTTCTCTTTGTTTTGGATACTTTCTAACACGTGAACTAGAAAATAGATTCGAGGCCGGTAACAGCAATTGTGAGTGAATTGTGGCAGTTATAGGAAATAAATGAAGTGTAATTATCCGTGTTGTCAAGAAAAGGGACGTTTTGTAATAGAAATATGAAAGTATGCGGGCCTTAGAATGTGCGATCAATGTATGGGATTGGTACACAACAAATCGACTTTGACGTCTACTATAGCCTCATCATTCTGCCAAGCATTGAAGTCTGCTACAGCCTCATCATTCTGCCAAGCATTGAAGTCTGCTACAGCCTCATCATTATGTCAAACATTGACGTCTACTACAGCCTCATCATTCTGCCAAGCGTTGACGTCTACTACAGCCTCATCATTATGCCAAGCATTGACGTCTACTACAGTCTCATCATTATGCCAAGCGTTGACGTCTACTACAGCCTCATCATTATGCCAAGCGTTGACGTCTACTACAGCCTCATCATTATGCCAAGCATTGACGTCTACTACAGCCTCATCATTATGCCGAGCACTGACGTCTACTACAGCCTCATCATTCTGCCAAGCATTGACGTCTACTACAGTCTCATCATTATGCCAAGCGTTGACGTCTACTACAGCCTCATCATTATGCCAAGCGTTGACGTCTACTACAGCCTCATCATTATGCCAAGCATTGACGTCTACTACAGCCTCATCATTATGCCGAGCACTGACGTCTACTACAGCCTCATCATTCTGCCAAGCGTTGACGTCTACTACAGCCTCATCATTATGCCAAGCACTGACGTCTACTACAGCCTCATCATTCTGCCAAGCATTGACGTCTACTACAGCCTCATCATTCTGCCAAGCATTGACGTCTACTACAGCCTCATCATTATGCCAAGCACTGACGTCTACTACAGCCTCATCATTCTGCCAAGCATTGACGTCTACTACAGCCTCATCATTATGTTAAGCGTTGACGTCTACTACAGCCTCATCATTATGTCAAGCGTTGACGTCTACTACAGCCTCATCATTATGTCAAGCGTTGACGTCTACTACAGCCTCATCATTATGTCAAGCGTTGACGTCTACTACAGCCTCATCATTATGTCAAGCGTTGACGTCTACTACAGCCTCATCATTATGTCAAGCGTTGACGTCTACTACAGCCTCATCATTATGCCAAGCGTTGACGTCTACTACAGCCTAAATCATTATGCCAAGCGTTGACGTCTACTACAGCCTAAATCATTATGCCAAGCGTTGACGTCTACTACAGCCTAAATCATTATGCCAAGCGTTGATAGATAAAATGGTTTAAGTAACATATAACGTGTTTTTATACGATATATACGTGGACAAGAGTAGGAGAGAAAGAAAGAAATAAAGAAAAGCAAGGATAACGGTGTATGCAAGAGATGTGAAATAAAGCGAATATTACAAACAGAGAGAGAGAGAGAGAGGGGGGGGGGAGAACGAAAAAAAGAGAGAAACCTTATTAAAAGAATCTTGTACAGTATCAGGCAGTAAAATTCGCTTAAAAGACAATAACTGGATGTGACCCAAATAGAAAGCTGCACACAGACATAGACAGACAGGGACATAAACAGACAGTGACATAGACAGACAGGGACATAGACAGACAGTGACATAGACAGACAGGGACATAGACAGACAGGGACATAAACAGACAGTGACATAGACAGACAGTGACATAGACAGACAGGGACATAGACAGACAGTGACATAGACAGACAGGGACAGATACAGAGATTCAGAGAGACAAGATTAGATTATGCTATAAATGTTTCGAAGTATAGTTATCTTTCCTTTCTGGGTGAGATTTCCAGATCCACAGAAATGAAACAGAAAAAAGTGGTTTTTGTCTGAGTTGGGGAGTCTGACAAAAAGTCTGAAAGCGGATCACAGACACTTGTTAAAATCAGTTCCATTCTGGCGTCTGTTTCAGGCGAGGAGATCTGGCGAATGAAACCAGCCTGTTACGGCTCATCAGCTAACTGGGCCTTTAGCTGAAGGAGAGGTCCATGAACTGTTCTCAGCACAAATTTAGAATAAGGTTTTCTGGTGTTTCACTGACATGTTTTCAGCTTGTCTGTGGTAGGTTTTATCAGATATTTTCAGCTTGTCTGTGGTAGGTTTTATCGGATATTTTCAGCTTGTCTGTGGTAGATTCTGTCAGATGTTTTCAGCTTGTCTGTGGTAGTTTCTATCAGATATTTTCAGCTTGTCTGTGGTAGATTCTGTCAGATGTTTTCAGCTTGTCTGTGGTAGTTTCTATCAGATATTTTCAGCTTGTCTGTGGTAGATTCTGTCAGATATTTGTAACTTGTCTCTGTTATGTTCTGTGAGATATTTGCAACTTGTGTCTGGTACGGTGTGTGAGATACTTGTAGCTTGTCTCTGGTAAATTCTATCAGATATTTGTAGCTAAAATGTCTCTGTTAAGTTCCACGAGTTTCTTGTAGCTTGTTTCTTGTACATTCTGTGAGATATTTGCAACTTATCTATAGTTGGATGTGTTTGATACATGAGCTGGAAGGATACACAATGTCTGTAGGCCGTTTTTATAAACATTTTTTACCCTTTTCTGTTTGCATCGTCTTAAATTCTTAATATTACTTGTGCTTCCTCAACCATTATTTTTTTTTGCTGCTGCTGCTGCTCTGCTGCTACTACTGCTACTGCTACTGCTACTACTACTACTACTACTACTACTACTATAATAATAATAATAATAATGGAGATTCCAATTTATCCGAAATAAAAGACAATGTAAAACGGACAAGATGATACATCCTACTTTCAACAAGTGTTGGATTATACTCAGTACGATGAAGTCACAGCATAATCATAGCGCAGTGTGATAAAAGCATAACATAATCGTAGCACAACGTGATGCAACATAACATAATATAGTACAGTGTGATGTAAGCATAACATAATCATAGCACAATGTGATGTAAACATAACATAATCATAACACAACATGATGAAAATACAACATGATCATAGTTCAGTCTGATGCAAACAAAACAATCATAGCACACCATGATCATAGAGCAATCTGATGTAAACATAACAATAATAGCACAACATGATGCAAATACATCATGATCATAGAGCAATCTGATGTAAACGTAACATAATCGTAGCACAACATGATGTAAACATAACACAATATAGTACAGTGTGATGTAAGCATAACATAATCATAGCATAGCGTGATATAAACATAACATAATCATAGCATAGCGTGATATAAACATAACATAACCATAGCACACTGATGTAAACGTAACATAATCATAACCCAATGTGATGTAAACATAACATAACCATAGCACAACATGATGATAATACAGCATGATCAAAGGGTAATCTGATGTAAACATAACATAATCACAGCACAGTGTGATATAAACACAGCGTAATTATGACACAGAATGATCTAAACACAACAAAATCATAAAACTACATATTTTAAACATAACAAAATAACGACACAACAAAATCACAACATAACATAATTTTGACAAAACAAAATCTGAAAACACCATAATCAGCCTCTCATGAACGGAAATGAAGACATATTTTTCAGCTAAAATATTGAAATGTAAACGTCCGTCGCCGACGAATAACAATTTCTGGTTTTCCATAACGGCTGCCTTGCAAATAGACACGGCTGACATATTCATGTTCTGCCTCATTGCAAAGCGGCACGGACCATCTTCTTGTCATAACTCCCATTCTGTATTTCCGTCTTGCACAAGTCTCACCCTGTAGCCATTCCTAAAGGAGCGTCTGTATGTCTTTCTTTATGCTTATTTCCCCTGTCTTGAAGTATGTTCATTAGCACTGCGCAAGTTTTAGGCCAGAAGTAATGAAGAATTTTGCATCTGCGAGATAGCTACTTACAAATGTAAATATGAAACATGTTTGGTTTGTGGCGTAAAAGGCAGGATTGGCTTTTAAAAAAAAAAGAAGATATTTGGAGGATTGTTTTGTCAGGCTTGTTTTGTGTGTCATCATCATCATCATCATGTGCCGTGCCGACTGGCGTTGGCTATTATGCTTCTCCAAAGTATCCGATCCTTCATGCAGGCCATCAGCTCAATTGGTGATCTCCTCTCACACCATCCCGTCAGACTGTCCAGTATCATTTCTCTTGGTCTTCCTCTTGATTTTCTTCCTTCTATTTTTCCTGTTGTTATAATATTTTCAATGCCCCCTCTTCTCATTGCATGTCCTATGAAAGTACATTGTCTCTCTCTTATCTTTTTGACAAGGTTTTTTGTCTCTCCAGCTCTTCTCATACATTCTTCATTAGTTATTTTTGCTGTCCAGGGGATTCGCAACATTCTTCTAATAAACCACATTTCTGCTGCTTCCAATGATTTTTGTGCAGACTTGCCTATTGTCCATGATTCACTTTCATATAACAAGATAGGTTCAATATAGCATTTTAGGACTCGTTTTCTAACATTCATTGATAAAGATGTGTTGGTTAATATGTTTCTCATTCTCTGAAATGCAGTCTTTGCTTGGCCTATTCTGTTCCTAATTTCTGTTCTGCATTTCCCATCTGAAGTTATTACTGCTCCAAGGTATTTGAATTTCGGCACCTGCTTTAGAATAGTTCCGTTTAATTTTATACTGCATGCTGGTGGATTCTGTTTCTTAGATATAACCATAGTCTCTGTCTTTCTGATGTTCAAAGTAAGGCCTTTCTGTTCACTTTCTTTGGCGACTTTATCCAAGAGATTTTGCAGGTCTTGTTGGTTCTCAGCTATCAGTATTGTGTCGTCAGCATACCGAAGGTTGTTAATATTGTATCCTCCAATTTTTATGCCTGGTTCTGTGATGATTGTTCTTAGAATATTCTCGCTATACAGAGAAAAAAGGTCTGGAGATAGTACACATCCTTGTCGCACCCCTTGTTTCATAGGTTGATATTTTCCAATTCTATTTTCAACTCGAACTGCTGCTTCTTGCTGCCAGTATAGATGTTTTACAATCCTCAGGTCTTTGCCGTCTATATTGATGTCTTCAAGCATTTTAATAATTTCATTATGTTTCACCTTGTCAAATACCTTGGTGTAATCAATGAAGCATAAGTAGACATCTTTCTGTACTTCTAAAGCTCTTTCTGTTAGTGTTCGTAGAGCATAAATTGTATTGTGTGTTCCCTTTCCTTCAACAAATCCAAACTGTTCATCTGCTATTTCCATTTTTATCTTTTTCCTTGTTCTTCTCATAATTATTCTCAGAAGTAGCTTCGTTATGTGACATGAGAGGCTGATAGTCCAATGGTCGTCACATTCCTTTGCACCTGGTTTCTTTGGTAGTGCTATATACGTGGATTTAATCAGGTCACTGGGAATATAACCACTGTTGTAAATGTCATTCAGTAACTTGGTTATTATTTTTATTCCTGTCTGCTCTAGTGCCTCTATTTCTTCTATTGTTATATTATCAGGCCCAGTCGCTTTTCCTTTCTTCATGTGTTTGATGGCATCTATGATTTCATCTTCAAGTATTGGTGGTCCCTCACAGTTTTCAGTATCTGGTGTTAATTCTGGTCTTTCTCCTCCATATAGCTCACCGATATACTCTGTCCACCTGTCCACAATGTATTCTTTTCCCATTAACATTTTACCTTCTTTCGATTTCAGGCATCCTGTGGTATATTTTGTTTTCCTGCCTGTGAGTTCACTAATTCGTTTATGCATGTTTTTGCTGTCTTTATTATGAGTGTCCTCTATCTGTCTGCACTGTTCATTTAACCACACTTCTTTTGCTTCTCTGCATTTGCGTCTTATTTCTTTATTTATCTTGTTATATTTTTTTCTCCTTATTTTTACTCCTCCTCCTCTTGTCCATCAGTGCTAAGATGTCGTCTGTCATCCATTTATTTTTAGGGGCTTCTTTTTTTGGTGTGTGCTTAATGTATAAGAAAACGTGATTAAAGAGACAGACAGACAGACAGACAGACAGACAGACAAGCAGGCAGGCAGGCAGTCAGGCAGGCAGGCAGGCAGGCAGGCAGGCAGACAGACAGACAGACAGACAGACAGACAGACAGACAGACAGACAGACAGACAGACAGACAGACAGACAGATAGATAGATAGATAGATAGATAGATAGATAGATAGATAGATAGATAGATAGATAGATAGATAGATAGATAGATAGATAGATAGATAGATAGATAGATAGATAGATAGATAGTTAGATAGTTAGATAGATAGATAGATCTTTATTTCAGAAGGGTTAAGAATTGGGCACGCAGGCCCGTCTGACATTCTGCCCTTTATCATACATCTTTCACTCTATTCCAGACATTCTACAAATATGCTGTTCATGTAACAAACATAATTAACATTGAAGCTGAGAGACATAAAATAAAATATAACATTTACGTTTCGCTCTTAATCATTCACTCAGTATAGAAGTAACTACATACATTATAAATGACTATCTACTAAACACAAATTTCGGAACTATTCAGAATAAACAACTAACTATATTCAGTGTCTGTAAGAGCAGTTTAAGATAACTTTTACTTTTTATGATTCATGGAGGCATGTAGTCGACATCAAATAGATATTGGGAAAGTTTGTAGTTGTAGGAAGGAGTATAATTTATATTTTTTTATATAGGATGGGAGGGTATTCCAAAGATGAGCAGCAGAATAAGTAAAGCTTTTCTTGTAAAGATTAAGTCTAGGTTTTGGAAGACATATGTTGTTCAAGCGTTGGCTGCACTTTGGGCTAAATTTAAACAGGTTCCATAGATAAGGCGGAGCATGCCGTGAAAGAATTTGATGTACTAACTTGGCTCTGTTGAAGAGGAACCTGTTGTTAAGAGATAGTATTTTGATACGTTTGTGATGGTTAGTTGTTTGTCACTAATAAGCTTTATTGCTCGCTTCTGGAGTGAGCAAAGCCTCTGTGTATTTGATACTGAGCAACAATCCCAGACTGTTGAGCAATAGTCTAAATGTGTTTGTATATGTGATATGTAGTATGTCTTCCTTGTGTCTTGATCGATGAAATACTTAATTTTGGATAACTGGTATACTTTTTGTGCAATGAGTTTTGTTAGACCTTGCACATGAGAGTTCCAGGTCAGATGTTGGTCAGTAATAAGATCTAGCTTTTGTCGAGGAGGACGAATCCTCGCCACTGGTGAGTTTCACCCCTGGGTTAAACCGGTTTAGGCGTATTATCCCAGTATAAGTGTATAGGACTTGACCGGCCTCTAGAGCGGAGGTGCCGTGGTATGAGTAGCCATCACTGTACCGTAATATGAGTAGCCATCAAGTTTCACGCCTGGGTTAAAGCAGTTTAAGCATATTGCCCCAGTATGGGTTTATATAGGACGTTGTCGGCCTCTAGAGCAGTGGTGCCGCGATATGAGTACCCTTGACCGCGAGACTACTGGCTACTTCACTTAATCCTTTCCATCATATTTTTCCACGACGGCGCCGCGGGGTAACCCTAGTCGCATTTTTCTTCATTGGCCGGGAGGAATTTCACTTCACGCACGGCAGCTGAAGAATCTTGCCAGCAGCGAATTTTTTTTTTCTTAGTAACATTATTTCAGTTTGAAAATTCACAAAGTTTTTACTCATTAAGGTTACGCACATTTTATGAACAAAAAATCTTGTGTATTTAAAGCACATTGCTACGATACAGATATGAAACCTTTCCAGAGCATGGAGATGCATGGTCTAGATATTGAAACAGTCAGGGGGTCTGCGGCCTGGTACTAATTGAGAACCACTGCGATAGAGTACACTTAACCCAACATCTAACCCACTTTATCCCACCTTTAAAACACCCTGTAAATCAGCTCATGCAGGTTAATAAAGGAAAAAGAAAAATTTAATGGAAATAAAATGAAATTGTAACGAAACAGGTAAAATACTGTAAAGGTTACAAGTTCGTGTCATTCTGCTGAGTTACGCAAGAAGCTTCATGACATCAGAGCCATGACTGGGGCTGAATATCACCAGGCCATAGTAAAAATGCGCAAAAGACAATTAGAAATGCCTTGCCGGTGTCTGAAAACGCTCACAGCCAGAGAGCGCAACAGCTAGCCCAACCAAACCGTAACGACATGTCAGAGCGGTGTGACCCAGAAACTTGAAATGTCTCTCGTGGAAATTAGTGCCGGGTAACTGAACGAACAACCTGGAAAACAACTCCAGAAACAGACTAGAAATTAGACTCTTTCGAAAACAAATGCCTAAGGAAAATACTCGGTATAAAGTGGAGTGAATTCAAGAACAACGCAGAGATCTGACAGATGGGCAAATAACAACCTGTCTCATGTTCAGAAAAAGAAGATGGACATATCCCGGTCGTGTGATAAGAAGAAACAATCAATCCTCAAACAAGCTATCAAATGGAGCACAATAGGTCGAAGAAAAAGAGGTCGGCCACGTGAAACTCTAAAGAGGATGTTGTTAAGAAAAGCCAATTCAGTGGACATAACATCCCTTGATGAGATTGAAAAAACTCGCCGAAGACAAGATATCTTGGCGAACTACCATGCGGGCCCTATGTGACGTTTAACGGCACGGGAAGGATGTAAGATGTAAGAATTGAATGAACCGGGTAAATGATTACCAGATTTGCGATGGTCAAATTATAATCTTTGATATATACACAAATATAATCTACCTTTCATCTAGTAGTTTCTCAAATATTAATGCAGGTCTCTATTTTGATAGCCCTGTTGATCACAAAATGTGAAGAATCACATGTCTGTCTACATCAAAACCTCTGTCTACATCAAAACCTCTGTCTACACAATCATAGGAGAACATGGGAAACACAGTTACGTTCATACGACCAACTTTCCTGGCTGCCTTTCTTTCTTCTGTTACTTATTTCAAGCTCTCTTAGAATCCTTCCATGTAGTATTTTCACCGCTCTCTTGGTCGACCTCTTGGCCTTTTCTCTTCCATTCCCTGAATAAACGCGAGTTTTGGTGTGAAGAAGAGTAGCTAACTGGGCGTTTAAAAAGAGGAATTTTGGTTTTCATGTACAGGTTCTGAAAAAAATAATTGCGAAAGAATCTGCCCCACCCCCTCCACTTTCTCTCTCTCTCTCTCTCTCTCTCTCTCTCACACACACACACACACAGAGTAGATAGCAGTGTCTCAGAACAAGACAAAAATTTAAGACGTGTTCAGACGGCATAACAAGAGGCTTGCACGAGATTTTTCTCTTGTCTGTAGCTTCTCTTGTCTGTAACACTTTTTCTTATCTCACAGATGAGTTTCAGCGACAGGCTGTCTACAAAAGTGCTCACTAGTCCTGCGTGTTTGACTCCAGAACTCAGCATTCACGGCAAGCCTACTTGCAGTCACGGTCCAAAAAATAAAATAAAAAAAACTTGAAAGAAAATAGAAACAGAATTTGGCATCTGGAAGAAATTACGATTAATAAAAATCCCAGTAATCTTCAGATGTCACAGATAAACTGACAGCAAAAGCCGCGCTCACTCCATGTCAAACTAGTGTCTGCCACACGGGGAACAGGAAATTACAGATTGGATTTTGGACAGCAGAACTTATCATCTTTGCTACGGAAAATAAGTGGCTCGATTTGATGAAGAGAGGGGGGTGGGGCGGGTGGAGCTTGGATACATAATAAATTCTGAATGTTCACAGCCCCATACAATGTGTGGAAATTTTAAGTTGCCTTTAAATGCTCTCAGATACTACGTACTTGCAGATTCAAGGAACTCGATCCACAAGGCAGGCGTGATAAATAAACAAGCAATAAGAATAAACTGGTCATTTGGGTTTTGACGTTATATAGAGAATAATCAAAGCAAAGAAACATGCAAATCTTTATCTGTAGCAAAGGCAAAGAAACATGGCAAACCTTTAAGAAACATGGCAAACTTTTATCTACCAGCCCAAATTCTAGGAAATTTTATGTTTAATAATAATCATGGTTAATCTTTCTGTTAGAAGACGGCGTCCAAGAAGATGGATGTCGATTGTTTATGGATATTAACTGTTTATGGATGTCGATTGTTTTTGGATATGAACTGTTTATGGGTGTCGATTGTTTATGGATATTAACTGTTTATGGATATTAACGGTTTATGGATATCGATTGTTTATGGATATTAACTGTTTATGGATGTCAATTGTTTATGGATATTAACTGTTTATGGATGTCGATTGTTTATGGATATTAACTGTTTATGGATATTAACGGTTTATGGATATCGATTGTTTATGGATATTAACTGTTTATGGATGTCAATTGTTTATGGATTTTAGCCGCATTAACAACAAACAGTGTTTATCTAATCACTCAGAACCTGGGTGTGTTGTATCTTAGGTTGGTGCACGTTCCTCCTGATAGCTTGTCAGATGCTGTAGCTGCCTGGTAGCTGCATTGATATTCTCGACCAAGAAGAAAGCGGCATAACTCTCATTCACTTTTACCCTGGATTGATACAGACAGGACAAGAAACAGAAGGAAGATTTCTTTAGTTTTGGTAACCGGATAGAATAGTTCCGTTTAATTTTATACTACCAACACTCAGTATACTACCAACACTCAGTATACTACCAACACTCAGTATACTACCAACACTCAGTATACTACCAACACTCAGTATAAAATTAAACGGAACTATTCTAAAGCAAGTGCAGAAATTCAAATACCTTGGAGCAGTAATAACTTCAGATGGGAAATGCAGAACAGAAATTAGGATAAGAATAGGCCAAGCAAAGACTGCATTTCAGAGAATGAGAAACATATTAGCCAAGACATCCTTATCAATGAATGTTAGAAAACGAGTTCTAAAATGCTATATTGAACCTATTTTATTATATAGAAGTGAATCATAGACAATAGGCAAGTCTGCACAAAAATCATTGGAAGCAGCAGAAATGTGGTTTATTAGAAGAATGTTGCGAATCCCCTGGACAGCAAAAATAACTAATGAAGAATGTATGAGAAGAGCTGGAGAGACAAAAAACCTTGTCAAAAAGATAAGAGAGAGACAATGTACTTTCATAGGACATGCAATGAGAAGAGGGGGCATTGAAAATATTATAACAACAGGAAAAACAGAGGGAAGAAGATCTAGAGGAAGACCAAGAGAAATGATACTGGACAGTCTGACAGGATGGTGTGAGAGGAAAACATCAACTGAACTGATGGCCTGCATGAAGGATCGTGTACTCTGGAGAAGCATAATAGCTAACGCCAGTCGGTATGGCACCTGATAATGATGATGAACTGGATTGACTTCATCCCTTTGTTTTCCTCGTATGTTATCTCCCCTACTCTCTTCATCTTAAGCACTTTTCTTGTGATCCTTTTTTACCGATGACTGCATGGTCTACACCAGTGACTACGACTGTATTAACTTAGAATCAACTCTTCAGGTTAAGTTAAACAATCTCATTAGATGGAGCAACAACAATGGCATGATTATAAATACTGATAAAACAAAATCAGTGCTCATAACAACAATACAAAAACTGAAAAACGCAACACAAATAACACTTTGACTCTGTACGGAAACATCACAGATAGAAAATGTTAGCGAGCACAAAACACTTGATCTTATTATTGACCAACATCTGATCTGGAACTCTCATGAGCAAGGCTTAACAAAACTCATGGCACAAAAACTATACCAGTTAGCCAAAATTAAGCACTTTATCGATCAAGACACAAGGAAGACATACTACATATTACATATACAAGCACATTTAGACTACTGCTAAAAATCTGGAATGGTTGTTCAGTATCAAATACAAAGAGGTTATACTCACTTCAAAAGCGAGCAGTAAAGCTTATTATTGACAAAGATCAAACACAAACAACTAATCATCACAAACGTATCAAAATACTACCTCTTAACAACAGGTTCCTCTTCAATAAAGCCAAGTTAGTACATCAAATTCTTTCACGGCATGCCCCGCCTTATCTATGGAACATGTTTAAATTTAGCCCAAAGTGCAACCAACGCTTAAGCAACATAAATCTTCCCAAACCTATCTTTGATCTTTATAAGAAAAGCTTTACTTATTCTGCTGCTCATCTTTGGAATACACTTCCATCCTGTGTAAAAAAAATATAAACTATACTCCTTCCTACAGCTACAAACGTTTCCAATATCTTTTTGATGTCGACTATATGCCTCCATGAATTGTAAAACTCAAAAGTTATTTTAGACTGCTCTTACAGACACCGAATTCGGATAATTATTGATTCTGAATAGTACCGAAATTTGTTTGGTAGATAATCATTTATTTGAGATACCTAATAAATTAATCAGACCAGAAGATGTATAGAGGATACACAAAATATAATAATACATAAAGGAAGAAAATCAGAACCAAGAACTGGTTTAAAACAAGGTGATACATTATCTCCATTACTATTCAACCTAGTACTAGAAAAGGTGATCAGAAAAGTGAAAGAAGAAAGCAGTACAGAAAAAAAAGCTATAATACTAGGATACGCTGATGACATCGACCTGGTGGGGGAAACTATGCAAGAAGTCATCAACACCTGTATACACCTGAGAGATGTAGCACTAAAAGTGGGCTTGACCATTAACCAAGATAAGACAGAGTATATGAAAATATCAAGAGACCAAAGGCAGAATGATCCAGATTATATAAATGTTGGAGAGATGATTATTAGGAAAGCAGAAACATACAAATATCTAGGCACAACCTTCAACAGAAGGAACGCAGTAAGCGAGGAAATTAAAATCAGAGTACAGTTAGGGAATAAAATATACTTCGCCTTGCAACACCTGTTAAAATTAAAAAAATAGTATCCCAAAACACCAAAATAACAATCTACAAAACTATAATAAGACAAGCCATCATGTACGGATCAGAAACGGGGAGTACAACAAATAAAGATGAACAACAATTGCAGATCTTTGAGAACAAGATCCTAAGAAGAATCTTTGGGCCGATAAAAGATACCAACAGTGGAGAATGGAGAGCTAGAAAGAACACTGAACTGAACAGCTTATTTAAATCCCAACGAATTATAAAAGTCTTGAAACTGAACAGACTACGCTGGCTGGGGCATGTAGAAAGAATGGAAGAGAACAGGCAAAAGAAAATGATGGATGAACAAGAGATGAGGGAAACAAGACCAAAGGATAGACCAACACAGAGATGGAAAGACAACATAGAAGAGGATATAAAAGAAACTGGTGTCACCAACTGCAGATAGAAGATTAGAAATACACAGGAATGTGGGCGAACTTTATCTGCAGCAATGAGCCTTAATGGCTTGGAAAGCTGGAGGAGGAGGAGGAGGAGAAGAAGAAGAAGAAGAAGAAGACAGTCATTTAAATATGTATGTAGTTACATTCTGTGCTGAGTGCATGGATAAGAGCGAAATGTAAATATTATAGTTTATTTTATTTTATATTATGTCTCTCGGCTTCAATGTTAGTTATGTTTGTTATATGAGCAGCATATTTGTAGAATGTCTGGAATCGAGTGAACGTATGGGCAGAATGTCAGACGGATATGGCCGCCCAATTCTTAACCCTTTTTAAATAAAGATCAATCAATCTTTACTTACGATAACATCAGAAACTCGTTCGGTTTTATGTTCAGATTTTATACAGCAGATTTCCTTGCTATTCCTAGAGGGTAACAAAACTCATAGTCTTTGTACTTTTTCTAGAAATGTTTGGAAGTTGGGCCAGCAACAAATTGATGACCGTTAGTCTTTGTACTTTTTCTAGAAACGTTTGGAAGTTAGACAGCAACAAATTTAGTACTGGCCTACAGAGAGACAATCTTTTCCAGACTTTGTTGTTAGTTGTGTACTTTAAGAAAATGATTTTCTTTTAAAAAAACCTTTACTTTCAACGAGCATAACTAACAATAACACCATGTTGTTTGCCTAAAGAAGAAAAAGAACTTGTTCACTATGAAACAAAATTCCAAGAGGAAAAAAACAAAGTTACACTAAACACAACTGCCATTTTTTAAAACAAAAAATGGCTCGAGACCTACATTTAGATTATAGAATAACTTAAAAATTGAATATTGGAAGAAAAGAGTAGACCTACATAAACATTTAAAAAAAATAATTGTTGGCACAGTTATTTAAATGGTTTATGGCAATGAGGTAACATAAAACCTTACTTGTACAATAGAAGCTAGTATAACTTATGTACGGGTTTCTATACGTTTAATTAACATTTTTATTTATTTCGAACCGGAAGTGGTCGAGGCGATATCCACTTGGCTTCTCGAACTGTTGATGTGGATTCGTTCCCAGATACCGTCACTGCTTTTACTTGTTAGGGTTTTCGCATGTGCTACAGAGTTGCTGCAGTGCTGAGTTTCTTTTCCTGTGATAGTTCGGGGAAGCTGTGGACTTGTTCTAAGTTAGAGAGAGAGAGAGGGAGAGAGGGAGAAAGAGAGGGAGAGAGAAGGGGATGGAGAGAGAGAGAAAGAAAGAAAGAGACAGACAGACAGAGAGAGAGAGGGAGAGAGAAAGAGAGAGGGAGAGAGATAAAGAGAGAGGGAGAGAGATAGAGAGAGAGGGAGAGAGAGAAAGAAGGAGAGAGAGGGAGAAAGAGGGAGAGGGAGCGGGAGAAAGAGAGAGAGAAAAAGAGAGAGAAAGAGAGAGAGAGAAAGAGAGAAAGAGAAAGAGAGAGAGAAAGAGAGAGAGAAAGAGAGTGAGAGAGACAGAGATAGAGAGAAAGAGAAAGAGAGAGAGAGATAAAGAGAGAGAGATAAAGAGAGAGAGAGAGTTTATCGTTTTAATAACGATAAAAGAACAAACGTTAGTCAACGATATTCAACCAACAAGGCAACAAACAAAGGCGAAGTTTGAAACATTTTGCGAGTTAGATAACAAAGACATAAACTGCCCAGCCAAATATGACTTCTGACAATGTGTACGAGTCTTAAACTACCTCAGAATGTTGTGCAAAGCCTCATCACAGTACCCCAGTCATGACAGAAAGGGGGTACAGCTAACAGGGTCTTGCTCAATGCTCGTTGCACGTCTTGTAAATGGAGCACAAGGCTTATTTGACTTCTCTGTCAGGAAGTTTGGATTAACTCTTTAAAACCCATAACATGCAGCGTAAGCTCACGACAGATAAGAAAGAAAACTGGCAAAAGAAGACCGTGCCTCCACTGTCCTCTTTACTGTGGGGTAAATGAATGAGGAGCACATTAAAAACAGAACCTATCATGTGAAGAGCACAATAAAAACAGAACCTATCATATGAGAGAAGAGCCAGTAAAATATGGCTGAATTTACTCGGATATGTGGTTTTCACAACCCCACGAACAAGAGCTGGCCAAGACCCGGGCTAAAATCTGCGAGATGCTTTGACTATCAAACTGATGTTGCTCTGCTCACTGACCGACCACGCAGGGCTGGACAGCCTTTGCTTTGGCCAAATCTGAGATAAGGCTGGGCAATCACGGCTGTGTTACAGTGTAAAAAGTTGGTTTGGTTGGTTGGTTCCTCGTAACTCTTATATAATTGACTATAAGATGATTCCTTCTCATTTTTAAGTACAATCGTTGGTGGAATCCCAACCTGCACCCCTCCAAAATATACCAACCCAGATTCTAGCCCTCTCAACTGTGCCCAGCTAGCTACCCTATGAATCTTACCTAATGTCATTTAGACACATTTTCACATTCATAAGTAACAAGTAGTAAATCACACAACGATCAGAACTAACTGTCACTGTACATGACTCATATTAATCATACATCTACTTCAAAACTCTGGCCCTTCTTCACGTAGAAGGTCTCACTGTGCTGTCTTGTGCAGTCGCACTAATGTTCGACAATTCTATCTTCTTCTCAACACAAAGCTACATCAACAACTCGTGAGTTAGCATCCATAATCTTAGCAATACATGTAATATTCGTGCTAACTCATGAAACATCACCTTGCACAGTGCTAATGCCTGCACTTTACCATCACGAAATTATGTCTCAAATGAAATATCACAATACAGTATATGAAATACGACACATGTGAATGGAAAACTGTGACATTAATGTACATATATCAATGACACATGAACTCTGACAAAAGTATAAGTCTGCATAACTTCAATTAACATTCACATGAATATTTCTGATTACATACATGATAGGCATGTAAAACATAACACAACAAATAGCAATGTCAATGCGAATGCAATCAATCAAATATATCAAATATGCCAATGAATCAGTAATGATGGTTTTCATGATACACAAACCTTAACTACTTCTAGATAAAACTGAACACACTTAACAGCTCACCACGAACTACAACTTCGCTAGATAGAACAACGAGGAATAGTTTTTCTAACTAAACTTAAGTAAACCAACGCTACACCTACGACAACTTACACAGCCTCAGGATGGCGCACGAGGAGATCATTGCAGGAAACGATAGAACCAAATATTTACTGATCCATAAGACAGTAACGATAACCTCACTATAATCCTGGCCATACTTCCTCACAAACAACGGACGAAATGATTGGTCAACTACACATAACTGGACAACGCGCAAGCCAGTCACGTGTCTCAAAATCACGTGGGGGCTACTTTGACCTTTCCGGTCGGCCGTGCTGAAAACGCCAAGGCCAGCAAGCTTCACAAGAATCTCGGGCAAGGCTGGAGACTTCTAGTAGAATCTGTAAAATCTAACATACATTCTGCTGTTTAGGTTCAATCTCGGATTCCGAAGCAAGGCTGGAGACTTCTAGTAGAATCTGTAAAATCTAACATACATTCTGCTGTTTAGGTTCAATCTCGGATTCCGAAGCAAGGCTGGAGACTTCTAGTAGAATCTGTAAAATCTAACATACATTCTGCTGTTTAGGTTCAATCTCGGATTCCGAACTGCTCTGATTTTCCAATAGCAAGAGCCTATAATATTAGAACGGAAGCAACCACAAACAGAGGGCAACCCAGAACAGTCTGGACAGGGTTTGGGTCACGACATCCTGTGGAGAAATAAATACATCCGGGGCTTGTGGAAGAGGCGGGAAAATAA
The DNA here is from genome assembly GCA_009760885.1 of Achatina immaculata. Taxonomy (NCBI): domain Eukaryota; kingdom Metazoa; phylum Mollusca; class Gastropoda; order Stylommatophora; family Achatinidae; genus Lissachatina; species Lissachatina immaculata. The sequence goes on from CM019720.1 coordinate 33,617,262, forward strand.
CTGTGCATGAAGAAACAAAGATTAGGAGAAATCCTGTATGAACAATGCCTTGTAAACTAATGAGTACCACTCTTGATATCTGTTTCATAACCATGCAATGACATAGTACGACCACTCTGATCAGGTAGTGTCACAGCTTTATCTACTGCTGGTTCTTCAGTTGTCAGCAGCGCTGATGACATACCTGTGTTAATTACACCACGCGCCTTAATATAGAGATGTGACCAAGAGTGGTGGAGCTTATGGTAGACAACTCTAAGATCGACTTGCTGCCTGCCTACCAGTACCAACCCTCACAAAATCACACCAAGAGATCTCTATTTCAAGACCACATTTTTGAAGATTCTATTTCAAGACCACATTTTTGAAGATTCTATTTCACGACCACATTTTTGTAGATTATATTTCACGACCACATTTTTGAAGATTATATTTCAAGACTACATTTTTGAAGATTCTATTTCACGACCACATTTTTGTAGATTATATTTCACGACCACATTTTTGAAGATTCTATTTCACGACCACATTTTTGAAGATTATATTTCACGACCACATTTTTGAAGATTATATTTCACGACCACATTTTGATCGTGTACCAAATTTAGTAGCAACATCAAAGACAGCCATAAATGTGGTTTTGGAGGATGAGACGAATATATGACACCAGCGACATACTTAAAAAGCTCAAAGAAGCCTCATGTTCTCTGTCTCAGTGCTTGCTTTTCCCCAAACGCCCCGCTTTTGAAAATGACAAAAAGCAGTACATTTTGTATACCAGAAAAATGATTATTATTTATTACAAAGTTGATTCTGGATTAGTCGACTGTATAAAAGTTGTGTTGGGATCAGTCGAGTTTACAAACGTTGTTTTGAGGTTAGTCGACGAATGCTGATTTTATACTCTAGGAGCAAACAAACAAACAAACAAACAAACAAACAAACATTCTTTTCGCCTGTCCGAAGCCCACGCTACCCTGTGATACCATCTCGCAGCTATCTGAGGCCCATGTAGCCCGCCTGTCTTCGTCTCTTGAACTTCCCGGGCACGAAAGAATAACTTCACAGAGACCCCACTTGTAAATGCTATCTCCAGTTGTCATCAGTTCTGGAGTCACGCCGAGGATTTGAAGCAACATTAAGACTTTTTTGGGTGTGTGGCTTCAGGACATAGAGTTTCTTCCCGCTAGAGTTAACACCACCCGGCTGTTTATGTAACAGTATTAACCCTTTTGTATCCTACGTCTCAGAAAAATCTTGAAAAAGAAAATAAACTTTAAGCGATCCAACAAATTCCATTAGATTTTCTTAAAATTCAAGATCGCTTTTGTTTCCCCATCATTTCAAATCTGTGCTAGTAAAAATTAGATACAATTATTTTGTCAAAGAAAAGAGAAAGAAAGAAAGAAAGAAACAAAGTAAGTTTGGGTTTTGTATGCATTTTTCCTGATTTGGCTACGCCCATTCGAGCGACTGCAGCCAGAGTTAGCTCTGCGAGTAATTTCCCTTGTGTAAACAACGGTAGATAAGGAAGTAACAAACCAGAGGTTAAGTTGGAATGAAGTTTTCCTTTTTATATTTGCATTATATTTATTTTTGCTATATTAGATCCGGTTGTTGTCAAAATGCAAAACAGCAGGTCTCCATAACAAGCATGGAACATCAAGTCTAGATACAAAACAGCAGATCTCCATGACAAACACAGAACATCAAGACTAGTTGCAAACAAATGCAGGAGAAATGAAAAGCTGAACATCCCTAGCAATGATATATATACACGCAGCCGGCCAAATCAAAGACACAGGGTCTTGATCACGCCCATGTTTTTAAACTGAGCAATATTATCCACGTTATGCGCATTGTAGCCGCATTTTCATAATCACAGCTACAGAAGTGTTTTGTATGGGATGTGTTTTTCGTGTGTCTATGTGACCAAGATATACTGACTGACATGTCTGAAATGTCCATTAATTTATAATAAGCTACTTATAAAATCTTTTATAGGAGATTAGCCAAATCTAGACAGGTGGCCTGCTATACATCTGTGTTCATTATTATAATAACTATATGGCCACGCTAGACGACAAAAAGTAAGCGTATAGTCTGTGATTCAATAGTCTTTTGAAAAATACTTTTAAAAAGAATCATTCATTCTATATTGTTAGTTTTAAGAGAGCTTTACTCACAGAAAGAATGAAAGTCTCACAACAGGCTGTGCTAGGCGCTGTTTAGACAGGAAAAGATTTAGAATTAAAGGACGCCGAACCTCAGAACAATACGGGTAGGGGGTGCAATGTGAAGGGTGCTGGGGGCGGCTGTGAGAGCGATAAAGATAAAATCACACGGATAAAGATAAAATCACACATATAAAAGATCAGAGACACGCACGAGTTTTATGCTGGCTGTGTTCCCGGGTAATGGCCGTATCTATTTCATCACGGGTGAGGGCGAAATATAATACATGAAAACAGTGAGGGACCCATGTTAGAAAACAGCTGCTCTCATGAATAAATTAGCACGTTCTTAGAGCTGCGTTATTCAGGGAGTTGAGGTTATGAGTGACATACTGGTTAGTTTGATATTAAAATCTGATGTTATGACTAAATACTGGTTAGTTTGATATTAAAATCTGATATCATGACTAAATACTGGTAGTTTGATATTAAAATCTGATGTCATTACTAAATACTGGTTAGTTTGATATTAAAATCTGGTGTTATGACTAAATATTGGTAGTTTGATATTAAAATCTGATGTCATTACTAAATACTGGTTAGTTTGATATTAAAATCTGGTGTTATGACTAAATATTGGTAGTTTGATATTAAAATCTGATGTTATGACTAAATACTAGTTAGTTTGATATTAAAATCTGATATCATGACTAAATACTGGTAGTTTGATATTAAAATCTGATGTCATTACTAAATGCTGGTTAGTTTGATATTAAAATCTGATGTCATGACTAAATTCTGGTAGTTTGATATTAAAATCTGAGGTTATGCCTAAATGCTGGTGGTTTGATATTAAAATCTGAGATTATCACTGAAATACTGCTACTTTGGTACTCACAGTCACCTACACCTCCTAAACAATCATCTCCATCTCCAGCACAATTACCTCCACCTCCCAAACAATCATCTACAGCTCCAACACAATCACCCCACTTCCCAAATAACTATCTACACCTCCCACACAATCAGTTCTATATCTCACACTATCATCTCCTTCTCCCACGCTATCACCTCCACCTCCAAAACAATCATCTACACCTCCTACACAATCACCTCCACCTCCTACACAATCATCTACACCTCCACTTCCAAAACAATCATCTACAACTCCCACACAATCACCTCCAGCTCCAACACAATCACCTTCACCTCTACCTCTCAACACAGTCATCTATATCTCTCACACAATCACCTCTACCTCCTACATAATCACCCACGCCTATCACACAATCACCTCCACCTCCTACACAATCACCTCCACCTCCAACACAATCACCTTCAACACAATCACCTCCTCCTCTCACATAATCAGCATGGAAAGTTTATCGTTAAAAAAATCATAATTTTATTGTTTCTTTGATAATGAAACTTCTAGCAGGGCTTTGTGACATGGATTCCACTTTTAATAATACAGACGATGATAAAGATGACGTTGATGATCAAGACAAAATGTTCCTCTGAACGTCCAGAGAAGAGTAAGAAGTATTTAATAAAACAGCAAATGCAAATACATTTCTCATAAAACAGGAACAAAAGTAATCACATTCTATACAAACTGAAGGTTCCATAAACACATCAATGAAAATAACAAACAATGAAGTACATCAATGAGAATAACAAACAATGAAACACATCAATGAAAATAACAAACAGTAAAATACATAAATGAGAATAACAAACAGTGAAATACATCAATGAGAATGACAAACAATGAAATACATGAATGAAAATAACAAACAATGAAATACATTAATAACAATAAAATACAATAAAGGACATGAATGAGAACAACACACTCATAAAATGATATAACCGAATACAATGATATAACCAAATACAATGATATAACCATATACAATGATATAGCCGAATACAATGATATAACCGAATGCCTTCTTGGAAAACTTTCGGGACAGAAATAAGATGACGTACATGATCGCTGTCTGCATACTGCGCAATTCAAGGTTTTAATTAATATCCATCATGTGGCAATAATTATACCGTTTACAGACTTCCAGACTAGAAAATGGGAGAGATATAGCAGTGCTCCTTCATAATTTGTTTCATTCAACTTCATATTCATCTCCCTGATGTACTTCTGTGTCAAATGAAAAGGTCAACCCGCATTACGAAGCTCTGCTCCATGTTTAGTTTTCTAGTAATTCAAACATTTTCCAAGCATTTTGCAATCATTTTTCAATCATTCTGGCCAATTTTATAATGGATCATTAAAGCAAATGCTTGCCTAGGACGCTGGCTCGGGCAGAGTTAAATGGTGAATACGTTGTTGCCCACACATTTCTCATGGCTAATGAGGTCAGGGTAACCGTAAAATCGATGCAGTTTTGAAATTAATGACCTGGCTTGAGTTGCAGGAATATATATGTATTATAGAAGTCACCTAAATTATGCCTTCCAGGAATATATATAATAAAAGTCAATTAAATTATGCCTTCCAGGATGTATATATATAATAGAAGTCAATTAAAGTCTGCCTTCCGGGAATATATATATATATAATAGAAGTCAAAGTCTGTCTTCCAGGAAGATATATATACATATATATATATATATATATATATATATATATATATATCTGAACCTTAAGTGCCAAGGGCACATGGGGCTTCCGCAAGGGTCCTCCACAAATGCCTGTCCTTCGCCTTTTTTTCTGCTCTTGCCCAGATGAGCCCTCTATTGCTCAACATCCTTTCTGTTGTTTTTCTCCATGTCTCTTTTGGTCTACCCTTACTTCTGCTCCCCTGTGGTGTCCATCTTAGTGCTATTTTTGGTAGCGAGTTGTCAGTCATTCGGACCAAATGCCCCAACCATCGCCAGCGTCTTTCCTCAATAATTGTTGTCAGTGGTTTCATCTGCATTTCTGCTAAGATGTTATTTCTTATGGTGTTTGGCCAAAATATTTTTCTAATTCTTCGTAAACATTTAGTCTGGAAAGAATTCAACTTGTTTTCTATGGTTTTGGTGATTTTCCAGTATTCACTTCCATAGAGTAGTAAACTTAGAACATTACTCTTAAATATCCTGATTTTCATATTTATGCTTAGTTTTTTTTATTTTTTTATTTCCATATAGTCTGCATCATTGCAAAAGCCTGGTTTGCTCTAGTAAGTCTGCTGTTGATGTCCTCTGTGCTGTCTCCATTTTCTACTACTCTGCTGCCAACGTATACAAATTCGTTGACCTCCTCCACTAACTTGTTATCTACTCTGAGTAAATTTCTGTTGTTCACATTTTGCTTCATTAACTTTGTCTTTCCTACGTTGATATTTAGTCCTATGTTGTTTGCATTCTGAGTTAGCTTGTTTATTTTTTCTTGCATATCTTTCTGGCTGCTTGATAATAGACAAATGTCGTCCGCAAAGTCAAGGTCCTCCAGCACTGTGTCAATGGTCCATTGTAATCCTCTACGTTTGTCTGATGTTGTCTCCTTCATTAACCAGTCTACTGCCAAGATAAATAATGTTGGTGATAGTACACATCCCTGTTTCACTCCTGTTTGTACCCTAAAGCTGCTGGAGGTATGTTCTCCACAGATAACTTTGTACTGAAAACCCTCATATAGGGCTTTGATTACATTAACTATTTTATGGGGGAGGCCATGCCATCTTAGGATTTTCCACAGTGCATCTCTGTTGACACTGTCAAAGGCTTTCTCAAAATCTATGAATAATGCATATGTTGTGCTATGCCACTCATTTGCCTGTTCTAATATTTGTCTAAGTACAAATATGTGGTCTATGCATGATCTTCCTTTCCTAAATCCTGCCTGCTCTTTCCGAAGTTTTTCCTCAAGTGTTGGTACAATTCTGTTGATGATTATTCTGCAAAATACTTTACTGGTGAGTGGCAGTAGGGTAATGCCTCTCCAGTTCCCGCAATCTCTGAGGTCACCCTCAGTTTTCCACTCCTCTGGGGCTTTTTCTAGATCCCAAATTTGTTGGAATATCCGGCAAAGTTGTTTTGGTGTTTCTGTTTCTTCTGCTTTCAACATCTCAGCAGTCACTTCATCTTCACCTGGTGCCCTGTCTGATTTTAGCTTCTTTATATATATATATATAATAGAATTCAACTAAAGTCTGTCTTTCAAGAATATATAAAGTCATCTAAAGTCTGCCTTATATTTTATCCGAAAGTTATTCCCACATACTTTCTAGTGATTGGAATTCCCTACCGGAAGTCAAGGTTTGGAACCAGAAAAGTCTTCTCCCTAGGACCAAAACGACCAGTTTTTCCTGTCTTTTGTCAATTCAGCTTTCTCGGTCGGGGGATTCTTTGCCTAAATATATCAGCCCATCATCCTGGCTGAGAGGTCATAGACAAATGGTTGACGTGTAATCGAAGTTTAGATAAATATCTGCTAAGTGCTGAGCACAAAGTTCGGAAATATTTGAAATACGAGCTACTCCCATCTGGTTAGAATCCAGAAGCTGTGTCTGCTAATTAGTGGCAGGGATGCGGGCAAATGTTTTAACTCGCTATAAACGAGTGACTTGAGATATTTCCAAGAGATGGATCTGGCCTCCAAAAACACCAACACGAGAAGAGCGTGCCATGCCAGTTTGAAAACATTGTTGCAGATCTTTCCGAGCAACGCAGGAGTTTTATTTCCTCAGAACTTCTCCATGGATATTTGAAGATTGCTTCAGATGATGTTGTTGTAATTACTGGCAAAAGTGCTTTCGATGATCACGTGAGCTTCCATTTCCCTCTTAATTTTTCCAATGCACGCATGAGAGGTAAAATGTGATAGGAAGTGAGTTGAAACATTGAGCGTATGACAGCTGTAGAGAACAGAAAACATGAGAACAAAAACAAAGATAACAATTGCCATTTGTGAAAAGAAAAATGGAAGTTATTCCAAAACAGTTTGTATGCTGGCTCAGCAAATGAAGTTGGGCATTATTTTCTCATCTCATCTTCCTAGTTCGGGATATTTAATGGTTGATTATTCAATTCATTAAGCTCAGTCGTCTATGGGTTTCTTTCAGAACTGTCTTCCGCATCAAGATATTAGAATGTGTAGAGTTTCTCTTATCTGCTTAGCTTACGTACTTATGTAGAAAGATTTCAAAGTTTTACTACAAAATGCCAATTTTGTCCTAAATCTTGCGATGTTCAAACAAACATGCAGGATGACAACAACACATACGACCTGTGAAGCACAGATGACATGACAGTGTTGTAAATGCCATTTCTAATGACATGACCAAAGATGCCCAGCTGCCGTGGGTAGTGATGCCCAACGGACACAGCCAAAGGTTCCCAACTGACGCGGTCAGCTATGCTCAGCTGACACGAGCGTAAATGTCTAGTTTGACGCCATCAGTGATACCGAACTGACACCACCAAAGGTGATACGGCCAAAAAACACCCAGCTGACAAAATGAAAGATGCCAGATTAGCACAGCGAAAGACGCTAAGTGATGCACATTTAACACAAACATGTCCAAATAACACCACCAAAGATGCTGAAGTGATACGGCCAAAGATGCCCAGGTGATGTAGCCAAAGATGCCCATGTGACGTAGCCAAAGATGCCCAGGTGACATAGCCAAGATGCCCAGGTGACGTACCCAAGATGCCCAAATGACACCGCCAGTAATGGCCAGCGAACATGTTCCAGGTACTACCAGACTGAATGAAGACAGATTACATCAAGATACAAACAGGTTTTAGCAGCACTCTTGTATTTAACTTGCCATTTACTCATCAGTGGCAGGCGCCCACCCGTTTTTACGGCATGCTAACATGCTTCATCAGCGGGACATGCGCAGCGTGTATTAGGCTCATCAAACAGGTTGTAATAGGTTCATCAAGCATGTTGTATTAGGCTCATCAAGCAGGTTGCATTAGGCTCATCAAGGAAGTTGTATTAGGCTCATCAAGCAGGTTGTATTAGGCTCATCAAGGATATTGTATTAGGCTCATCAAGCAGGTTGTATTAGGCTCATCAAGGAGATTGTATTAGGCTTATCAAGGAGATTGTATTAGGCTCATCAAGCAGGTTGTATTAGGCTCATCAAGCGGGTTGTATTAGGCTCATCAAGCAGTATTAAACTCATCAAACAGGCTGTATCATCTCGATCAAACAGGCTGTTTTGTGGTAGCATGTTCCCCGGCGGTGACAAGTCTTGATCATCTTTTTACTACTATTTTCACGAAGAAAGAAAATGCTCTAGGGCGTAGATTTCAAAATGAGAAGAGTAACCAGTAAGTGTTTTTTCTTGTTCTTCTCCTCGTCCATCAGCATCATCATTATCGTTTTCATCATTCTTTAAAATATTTTCTACCTGAAATTTGTCTGAAGTGACCTGCCCTGGTTGCCCATAAAGTCCCATAGAAAACTGATGATGATGATGATGATGATGATGAGAGTGAGCTATAAAGATTTTGTTTCATCGTTTCTCAAATCCAGCTTCCTGTCCTTCTCCCCCCTGTTGCTATCAGATCAGATCAGCTCGACGTTGTACCGATATCTCGAAGGTGCCCGTGACTGAAAGTTGTACAAGCACAGCACGTTTAGTATATACGGGACGGGAAGAAATGGGAAAATTACGAGCCCACTGAGCCAGGAAAGAAAGAATCTGAAGCCATTGAAAAGTCTAAAAATTAGAAATGTACTTTACAGCGACTCCGCAACAACGGAACAATATTCAGCGTTACTGAGCAGGAAATCCCAGATGTCACGTGCAAGCATTCCCACACAGAACACAAGTGCTTCATATATCAACAAATATCAAGCAAGATATGGCACTTACGTTCTCTTAGAGACCACTGTGTAAAGCTAGTCTCATTTCGTCATCAACTCCGGCGCGAGATTTAACGGGCTCCGAATTACTGACTGTAGGCTTGAGGGCTTTCCGCTTTGTCTACAGAGCGTTCTACCTGAATCAGTGGGCTTTCGTTTTGTCTACAGAGTTCTACCTGAATCAGTGGGCTTTCCGCTTCGTCTACAGAGCGTTCTACCTGAATCAGTGGGCTTTCTGCTTTGTCTACAGAGCTTTCTACCTGAATCAGTGGGCTTTCTGCTTTGTCTACAGAGCTTTCTACCTGAATCAGTGGGCTTTCCGCTTCGTCTACAGAGCGTTCTACCTGAATCAGTGGGCTTTCGTTTTGTCTACAGAGCTTTCTACCTGAATCAGTGGGCTTTCTGTTTTGTCTACAGAGCTTTCTACCTGAATCAGTGGGCTTTCGTTTTGTCTACAGAGCTTTCTACCTGAATCAGTGGGCTTTCTACTTTGTATACAGAGCTTTCTACCTGAATAAATGGGCTTTCTGTTTTGTCTACAGAGCTTTCTACATGAATCAATGGGCTTTCTTCTTTGACTACAGAGCTTTCAACATGAATCAATGGGCTTTCTTCTTTGTCTACAGAGCTTTCTACCTGAATCAGTGGGCTTTCTGTTTTGTCTACAGAGCTTTCTACCAGAATCAGTGGGCTTTCTGCTTTGTATACAGAGCTTTCTACCTGAATCAATGGGCTTTCTGTTTTGTCTACAGAGCTTTCTACATGAATCAATGGGCTTTCTTCTTTGTCTACAGAGCTTTCTACCTGAATCAGTGGGCTTTCTGCTTTGTATACAGAGCTTTCTACCTGAATCAGTGGGCTTTCTGTTTTGTCTACAGAGCTTTCTACATGAATCAGTATTTTGGCTTTCATGCACTCGGTACTTTTCTACCTAGCTTCAGATAGCACACCTCATAAAACACTCACGCATTAACTAGTGGAAGATGCTGACCAGCAGGGGGTGGACCTAAATATTATAAATATATCCTTACATATAAATATACATATAAATTACGTATTATAAAAATATCCCTATATGTGTGAAACCGCCAAGCTTTATCAAGGAGTCTGTCTGTCTCCTCAACACTGAAAGATATAAGAGACAGGAGTCAAGGCAAGACAAGACAAGACAGGACAAGACAAGACAGGACAAGACAAGACAAGACAGTACTCCAAGCTTCTATCTAATTCTTCTGTCATCATGTGTAACATATCATCTTGCCTCGCTGTGCTGGAACTAGTTCTCTGTGCAAATACGGTCTTTCTCCACCATCAATCTCTCGCTTTCCCCATCAATATTTCCCAGCAAAATCATCCTTTTGGAAAGCTTAACATTTAGCTTCTCTTGTATCATCTTCATGTTATAATCGGGAAGGGGGGGGGGTGTAAAAGATCAAGAACAAACCAGTCCCCCTCCCCACGTCCCACTGAATGCTCTTATTATAGTTATGTTGTCTGTGATTATTCATTTAAAATATAACTTCATACCGACCTGTATTACCAGTTTAACCGCACGCTAACACAAATTCAAATCTCCTATTCTGAGAGTGGCCAGTTTGCTTGACGGACTTTATGCGAGTTTCTGCAAGTTACCATGAACGATAACTGGTGACTGCATGATCTTCTGTTTGATTTATTCCCCTTTGTCTTCCTCCAGGTATAATATAATTAAAGACTTTTTGTCTTAATTTGTCATTAACTCTTGTTTATTCTCTTGAACTCCCAAAAGATGAGATACGCCAAGTGAGCTCCTCGATCGAGAGCAACAAGTCCTTCGACACAGCGAGGTCTGAAGAGTGTTCTAATGAGTTCTGATGTTATCGATGCTGGAGTGTCAGGAATAATTGATAAATCATACCACGACAGATTCCAGCTACGCCCTCAATATTAGCAAACACAGTCCAGGCTGCCGATAAATTCCTGTCCAGTGTTGAGAATTTCACGTACAAGGCTCATAATTTCATCTTCAAGTGACACTTCGTGTGCCGATGAGATTAACTTGTCGCTGTTTTCCATATTTCAGATAAATTATTCCACCGAAACATGTCCCTTGCACGTTTAAATTTCTCCAATCATGGATCGCCTAGTAAATGACTTTCCATTTCTTCAATGTCTCTTAAGTAAATACATTCTGGCATCAGAAGGAACGTTCGTCAGAAGTGATATTAATGTGATATTTCAGACATCATGTGTAACGTTTGATTTCTGTGTATAATGTAGATGAAAGTGCACTATTTAGAATACTGTGTATAAGATTAAGAGACACACGGGACATCACAAATGAGAATGTCTGATTTTTTTTTATATCACGCGTCTAAATTAATCTTTATTCTCCACTATGATCAGAGACATCCAGAAATTGCCAAAAACGTGATCAGAGATAGATAGAAAAGATAAAAACAGAGATAGAAAAGATAAAAAAACATGATCAGAGACACATAGAAAAGATCAAAAACATTATCAGAGACACATAGAAAAGATAAAAAACATGATCAGAGACACATAGAAAAGATAAAAAGCATGATCAGAGACACATAGAAAAGATAAAAAACATGATAAGAGACACATAGAAAAGATAAAAAACATGATCAGAGACACATAGAAAAGATAAAAAACATGATCAGAGACACATAGAAAATATAAAAAACATGATCAGAGACACATAGAAAAGATAAAAAACATGATCAGAGACACATAGAAAAGATAAAAAACGTGATCAGAGACGCTCAGAAGTTTATCAAAGACCCATGTAAAGGGATAATGAATATGTCTTAACAGTGAACAATTTCTTCTAACTTCACAATAATCAAAAACAAGAGAAGCTATTATTATTATTATTATTACTCAACCGCCCTGGGACGGTGAGTTGCCGTTCTTGGTAGCCGATGTGGTGAACATGTTGAAGAACAGCATCGTGTCGGATTGGGAGCGGGTTATGGCGAGTATCTTTTCAATCCCTGAGCGGATATAACAAGCAGGAGGTTTGCAGTACTTCTTTAGAAGACTCCACCACTACGGGGGTTATGGTGATCCCTGCCCCTTTAGACTGTCTAGTGGTTTTACTCCGGGTACCAATGGAGAGGTGGGACAGGGCCTTGGCCAACTATGGTTCGCCAACCCTAACGCTAGCATGTCAGATCTGAGTCGCTGACTGCCAGGTAGGATAGCGTCTTTACTCTCCAGAAAAGCTCTCTTGCAGTGAAAAGAACCAATGAAAGGAGGGACTTTACCCACATGTCAAGACTGACAAGAGGGTCTTTACCCACATGCCAAGACTGAAAAGAGGGACTTTACCCACATGTCAAGACTGAAAATAGGGACTTTACCCACATGTCAAGACTGAAAAGAGGGACTTTACCCACATGTCAAGAATGAAAAGAGGGTCAAGACTGAAAAGAGGGACTTTACCCACATGTCAAGACTGAAAAGAGGGACTTTACCCACATGTCAAGACTGAAAATAGGGACTTTATCCACATGTCAAGACTGAAAAGAGGGTCAAGACTGAAAAGAGGGACTTTACCCACATGTCAAGACTGAAAAGAGGGACTTTACCCACATGTCAAGACTGAAAAGAAGGACTTAGCCCACATGTCAAGACTGTAAAGTATATCACTTCTCAAACAGTACCTAGACAACATTAATTTGACCAAATATAAACGTATAAAAACTAAAGTACTATCTAGCCAAATGTAGCTAATCTGTTAGTAGTTGTTTACATCTTTCTATCTAGCGCCCTACACTTTTTGAATATTGTGCCAGGGATATCGGCCTCCTACCAGAGAAGAACAATACGGCCACCAGTTTGTTCACCGGCTTCCTACCAGAGAAGAACAATACGGCCACCTGTTTGTTCTGGACAGTTCTCAAGAACTGATCGAAGAGTGACTTTTGCCATTGTGGTGAACATGCATAACAGTATGTGGGTTCCAGCCAGTCTCCCCACATGCTGGAAACACAAAAGCCTGATGACAGAATACAGAAATGATCTTTAATTTGTTTGATCTAGCTCTATTCTTGAAATAACACTTTAAAAAAAGTTGATGATGTGAGATCTATTACCATACACAAAGTAAACTAACATAACACTTATTTGACTGTTATTAGGGACAAAGATGCTGCTACAACTGGCCATCTGTACTTTGAGACTCTCGTGGCTCTAACCTTCAAGTTGACGAAACAAACCAGATAATTCAGAACCCTGAATTAAAAAGACAGTCCACTCCCCCCTCCCCCCCCCCCAGGCCACCTAGTTTTTTTAAAATATACTTCTGATACGGCTCTCTAGTGGGTTCGAATCCCAGGCAATTCTCCTGTGATTTTTCTTTCTCTCACGTCTGACTAAAGTGCTTTGTCTGCGATTTTTTCGAGGTCTAATCCTACAAAACTGAGTACTCTTACTTAGTGTCCTGATAAATCTTTCCCCTCTATGTATTTTTACAGTGCCTAGTACTGCTATACATGTTCTGAATTCAGCACTGCCTAGTACTGCTATACATGTTCTGAATTCAGCACTGCCTAGTACTGCTACATGTGTTCTGAATTCAGCACTGCCTAGTACTGCTATACATGTTCTGAATTCAGCACTGCCTAGTACTGCTACACGTGTTCTGAATTCAGCACTGCCTAGTACTGCTACACGTGTTCTGAATTCAGCACTGCCTAGTACTGCTATACATGTTCTGAATTCAGCACTGCCTAGTACTGCTACACGTGTTCTGAATTCAGCACTGCCTAGTACTGCTATACATGTTCTGAATTCAGCACTGCCTAGTACTGCTACACGTGTTCTGAATTCAGCACTGCACTCTGAGTTAATGATGTCCAGAGTGAATCAAATCCGAAAGCTCTGAACTTCATCGCGATCCATGAAAACACAAGATAAGCGTGTACAAAATGGGACATATGAAAGCGTCTGTTTGGCCTTGGTTCCTAATGAAACATTAACTCAGAAGTCTCAGCCAATGAGGAATAACAACAGCTCCAAAGAGCTCATTTCCACATGGTCCGTTGAGGAAAGTCAATATATGCTACAATAGACGATATGATACGATTACATGATCCGTGGAGGAAAGTCAGTACACGCTACAATGGACGAAATGATACGATTACATGATCCGTTGAGGAAAGTCAATACACGCTATAATAGACGAAATGATACGATTACATGATCCGTGGAGGAAAGTCAGTACACGTTACAATAGACGAAATGATACGGTTACATGATCCGTTGAGGAAAGTCAATACACGCTACAATAGACGATATGATACGATTATATGATGGAAATTCACACAGCCCAGAGTAAGTACAACATCAATGATGGCTTCATCTGTGCTAACTTTCCACGGAAAAAATTAACATACAGATTATCACTTGTTACGAGTTCATGTTATTTACTACATTTTCCAACTTAGGTCCTCTTCTAAAGTGTCCATGTTAATTCTACAGCTAAAATGTCCACGTTAATTCTTCCGCTAAAATGCCCACGTTAATTCTACAGCTAAAACAGTCCACGTTAATTCTACAGTTAAAATGTCCATGTTCTACGAACTTCTGAGCTATGTTTGTAACCCTTGAGACAGTTTATTCTCTTGTCACAGTCTGTTTTGGTTATTTCTTGCGATGGTTCATTTGTGATTGTCTTCTCTATGATAACATTTTACACTGAAATAATAAATAATGAAAAAATGAAACTTTATCGAGTTTATTTACTCCCTAGACTGTGATATATATATATATATATATATATATATATATATATATATATATATATATAAGTGGAGCACAATAGGCCAAAGAAAAAGAGGCAGACCGTGTGAAACTCTGAAGAGGACATTATTAAGAGAGGCCAAATTAATAGACATAAAATCCTTTGATGAGGTTGAAAGACTCGCCGAAGACAGGCAAAATTGCCGAACTACTTTGCGAGCCCTATGTGACGTTTAACGGCACGGGAAGGATATAAGATATAAGATATATATATATATATATATTATATATACATACATATTAATCTGCAGTTACAATTTCTCTAATTAAAACTGGGGACCGTATCAGAAGTTTGGTCTCAGAAAGATACCTGTACTCATGTATTATTTTACTCAGTTCTCCAACAATATCTTTCCACGAAACAGTATCCCTCGACCAATTATCACAGGACCTTACTAATGCCAGCGGCATGGCCATAGATTCTTGGCACGACAGGACATAATGTACAAAACATCTTCATAAATCTGTTCAAGTTAACAGAAAGCAGAGAACGAACTGCCCTTGATAATTATTTATCGATTGCTTGTTTCTTGTCATGATCGTGGGAAGCATGAATTATATAATCATATCTGACAATGTTCTAAGCGTTTGTGCTTTCAAATTATCTCACTGGCAAAAATCCTATCAGGCTGTCTCATGTTAACAATTAGGTCAGCATAGCAGCGGAACTAGCATGAACAATTTAGACTGAGAGCTAACATGAACAATTTAGACTGAGAAATAACATGGACAATTTGCGAACTAACATAAACAATTTAGATTGAGAACTAACATGAACAATTTAGACCAAGAACTAACATGAACGATTTAGATAAATAACTAACCCGAACAATGACAGTGTTTTGTCCTACTGTGGATAGGCGGCTGCTCGTCCTACCAGAGTCCCTGGTTCGAGTCACAGTCATTTTTTTATGGTTCCTTCTCACGTTTGAAGTACTTTTGTTTCGACAGCTGACCATGCATCACTGGTCTGTCACTTTAGTGCGCTTTAACACTTTACTTTGCTCTATCACTTTACCTTGTTCTGTAGGCAAGTCTCGTTGTTTCTTATTTGATAAATCTGTATCTTCAGTTTCATGTACGTCTAACTTCTCTAACTCTAATTTCACGTACATCTAACTTCTATAACTCTAATTTCATGTACATCTTACAAGGTCTCCGGCAGAAATTTTGTAAGCTAATACAAAACCCCACTTCCCACCCCCACCCCTTTCTTTTTCCCATTCACTTACGGCCCTCCAGCTCTCAGAGCCACAACAGGGAAGACACTCCGTGCCCCGGGGGTCATACACTGCTCCCCCCACCCCCTCCCTTTTCAACGGCCCTGCATCTTAATTCTATAACTCTAGTTTCGTGTACATCTCACTTCAGTAACTTTAATATTTCCCTGGAATCGGACAGGTCCAAAGAAGTGACATAATGACCAAGGAAACGTCTTTCTGGTTTCTTACTTAGAACCCTTGCAGTCCAGTCACTGACTGTTTGTGTTGCTGTAGAGTTCCTCGATGGACTCCAATACAAGCAATCAAGGAATAATAAAACGCTGACGGCGCGGTGAATAGTTGGAGATAAAATGTGAAGTCTTGCAGGTGACTGGCACATCGGAGAGAAGGAGTTGCTCAGGAGATATTCTCCCTCGTCCCCCCCCCCTCGCCTGTCAGCGTCGTGTCTGCCTTCCTTTTCTTTTCCAATTGTTTTCTGGCTTTTTGGATGTCTGTCATTTTTGATAGTTTCTAGATACCGCATTTATTTCTTTATCTTTTCAATTCTCGCGGTATCGAATGATCCTTTTTCTTGCTCGTATCGTCTTTTTTTTTGTGGTTTTTTTTTATTTCAAGTTCTCCAGGTTTTACCTTGCAGTTCCCTTGTTACTGGGTGCCCAACTAAATGTATCTATTTGAGAACAAAGAGTGTCAAAAAATAAAGAATCCCAAAGGAATAAAGAGTTTCAATGAATTAAGAGTTTCAAGGAATAAAAGGTGTCAAGAAATAAAGAGTTTCAAGGAATAAAGAGTTTCAAGGAATAAAGAGTTTCAAGAATTCTTCTGTCACCTAACTCTAGAATGGCGCAGCGAAGTGGTCATTGCAGTAGTCTCGGAGAGACGGTAGAAATGGGTACCTGACTTTTCCTGGAGCTAGGGAAGGAAAGTTGGCCAGGGGTGAAGCTGACCACATCACCCTCTAGTGTGTAGACCATATCACCCTCTAGTGTGCTGACAGGTCAAGGAAACTATGGGCACTAACACCATATCTGCTAGGACCATCCAAGACACAATGTGGTTACCTTCACCTTATCTACTTAACTCTTTCACCAACAAGAAAAATTAGAAGGTTCAGTAGATCTTGCACGTCTACGCGGTTCAATGCTCAGATCGACTTTTTTAGATAAAGTGTTAATAAAATTAAAAAGATAACATTTCCAACCAAACCCATATTATTAAATTACAGAATAACTTCTTTCCAGTTTATTCCTTCCAAAATTTCTCATAAAACGTTATTTTGGTAGAACATGGAAATTAATTCGGCAGTGAAAGAGTTAACTCTATAAAAAAGAGACTGCAAGTGGTTTTATGTTTATACAAGCCTCTGGGAAAGGTTGGGGGGGGGGGGGGGGGTTCAACAAGCATTAAAAACACAACAGACTTTATTTCCTACTCATGTTCTGACTTTAATTTTCTCTCTTATTTTGTGGCGGGCACTAAAAACTGTTTATAGATCTTTACATAACTCTCTTCTTCTGATTGTCATGGCGTCCAACTTACTGATTCCAATCCGTGCCTTTTCAACATGAATATACCAGCCGGCAATAGTTCTAGTGCCATGAATATATATATATATATATATATATATATTTATATATATATATATATATATAATAAAAAATAAGTATTATTTCATGCACAAGGTGTGTCCGGTAAGTAATGAGACTGATTTTATTCAATCAGTCAACAGGGTTGAGTGGGGGGCGGATTCTCCGGGCCTGAAGGTTAGTGGGGAATGTTATTAAACGGGTCATTATCTCGTCATTTGGCTCTGAGTTTTTACAGAGTGCGGATCGCTTGTGATATCCTGGCTTATAAGTCTGTTGTAAGTTTTGCCAAGTGGACAGCTATTTAATTAAGCGTCGCGCAACGGTCACAATGCAGAGGAGTGTCGAGCAACGATACACGGTAAAGTTTTGCGTTAAACTTGAAAAATTCACGACCGAGACGCTTGCTGTGATACAGAAAGCCTACGGGAAGGATGTTTTATCGAAAGCACAAGAGTTTCGGTGGCACAAGACGTTCAACGAGGGAAGAGAGAGCGTCGAGAATGAACAACCCTCGAATACGCAAATCGAAGATGAAATCGATGCTCATTGTCTTTTTCTTTTTTTTTTTACTCTAAAGGTGTTGTCCGTAAGGAGGTCGTACCACCCAGACAAATGGTCACCATAGCAGTTTACGCAGAAGTGCTTAAACGACTGAAGAACAGAGAATTTTAAGTATATGTATGTATATCTTGAACAAATCGAATTTTATGGAATCAGTCTCATTACTTACCGGACACAACTTGTACATATAGTATGAAAACTTGGGTTGTTTACACAAGACAAATATACTGCTATGAATCCTTGGGTAGAGTTATTTTTTCTCTCTAACTTTCTATACAACACAGAGAAGAAAACTATGTGCCCAACCACAATCCTGGGATACATATTGTGCACTCATGATTGACACCGTACACCTGGTCTTGGGTGTGACAGGAGCCACCAAGAAGGCAGGTATTTATGCTTCTAGTTAAGTCTACAACCGTACGTGTTTCTTGAGTGGCGCACTCCTTTCTCCCGGTGCTGTACCGTACGAAACGGGGAACTTACAAAAGGGCGCTTTGTCGACGGTCCTGGACGATATAATCCCGCCACGTAATTGGAAAACGTGCGAACTTTTCTTGCCTAAAGTCAGAGTTTTGTTTAGGTATTCTAGATTTAACAGGCTTGGTAGTAAAGATGATAAAACAAGGAAAACTTAAATATTTTGGACATATTAAGCGTCACGATAATTTAGAGAAGACAAGTCTTGGAAGGTTACATAACGGGAAAAAGAAAGAG
Organism: Achatina immaculata; assembly: GCA_009760885.1. Classification (NCBI taxonomy): domain Eukaryota; kingdom Metazoa; phylum Mollusca; class Gastropoda; order Stylommatophora; family Achatinidae; genus Lissachatina; species Lissachatina immaculata. The sequence goes on from CM019720.1 coordinate 33,636,163, forward strand.
AGGAAGACCAAGGTGAAGATGGTTGCAAGACGTCCTTGATAATCTGCAGATGGATGTATCAGTAGCAGGGCAACTTGCTTAGAACTGAGAGGCCTACAGGAGAGCTGTTATGGAGTCAAAGTTCCGAATCAGACCTAGAAATCTGTTTTAATGAATCAAAATTGTACATAACAGGCATGTTTCTACACGATGTTTTTAAAGTCTCACTACACTTTCTATGAAAAAAAAGGACAATGAAGTAAATGACGTCATCACAAAATGTGCTCAGAAAAGCCATTTAATTAGTTACAATAGTGACTGCAATGATACAGCGCTGTTTTGGGTTAGCTGAAATGTACTACTGAAATATTCATTATAACAGGTGTTGGAAATGTCCACCACAGGCTTCAAGACATGACTGTACACATCTCTTCATATTGTCAAATACCTTGTGCAACGTGCCTGTTGTTTTATTTCTTGAATGGTAATTCTGATTGCATCTTTCAGGTCCTCAATTGTTTGTACATTATTCCTGTAAACATTTCCTTTCAAGAAACCCCATAGATAATAATCTAACGGATTTAGATCTGGAGAACGAGCAGGCCAAATTCCACGAGATATCCGATATGCGAAAATTTCTTTAAAAAAACCATATGTTGCTCTAGCTTGTGTGTGCAGTTGCACCATCTTGCTGGAACCAAGCTTCTTCAATTTCGCATTCTTTCAGCTGTTCTAAAAAAGGTTCCAGAATGGCAGTACGGTACCGATCGGTATTTATAGTTTGTTGAAGAAAATTAGTACAATTAAACGTTTACTACTGACGGCACACCATACCCCAATTTTCGCATGGTGTAGCGGCGCTTCATGAAATGCACTGGGATTAACACTGCTCCAAATACGATTATTTTGGCTGTTAACGTATCAAGATAGATGAAACCATGCCCCATCAGAGAAGAATGTTAAATCGAGAACTGACTCGTCTTCTTCAGCTAAAAATGCTTGAAACCACGTGGAGTAGTTGACTCTGGATTGATTGTCACACTCTTTTAGCTCAGACGCAACAGAAATCTTGTATGGATGAAAATTTAACCGATGTTTAAGAATTTTGTGCACTGTGCTCAGTGATACGTTCACTTCTTGCGACATTTTCCTTAAGGACTTGCATGGACTTTTCAGGATTCTGTCTTGGATATCTAGATATTTTTCTTCAGACACAGCAGGCCTGCCAGATCACGGAGCATCTTCCACAGTTCCCGTATCACGAAACTTATTCAACAAATTTCTAACCGTAGTGCGATGAGGAGATTGTTTATCAGGAACTTTTGCTATAAATCTTTGAACAACCATCTGTGTGTATCGACCGCCATATTGAAACACTTGTTCAATCAAAAAAAATTATTTCTTCAGATGATAACACCATTCTATTTTGAGTGCAAAAAATTACTCCAGCAGATGGCAACCATTCACTGCATTTTTCTTCACGATTGACTTGCAGCACATTTTTATGACGTAATTTTCTCCATTTTTATATAGAAAGTGTAATGAGACTTTAAAAACACCCTGTACATTCAACATTGAGAGATGGCGGGACAGATTAAAACACTTTGTATCTCAAACTGATTTGCAAAACCATTTCTTACTGATGATCAAATGATTAGTAGATTTTTCGAGATTCCATGATTACAAATGTAGATCTAAGAAAACAAACATGACAGCTGTCAGGCATAAGACAAATCTGGGAGAGAGTTGCCTGACATAGCTGTCTCAGAGACAGAACAATCCAAGACAAGTATGGTGGAGAGTTGCCTGACATAGCTGTCTCAGAGACAGAACAATCCAAGACAAGTCTGGCAGAGAGTTGCCTGACATAGCTGTCTCAGAGATAGAACAATCCAAGACAAGTCTGGCAGAGAGTTGCCTGACATAGCTGTCTCAGAGACAGAACAATCCAAGACAAGTATGGTGGAGAGTTGCCTGACATAGCTGTCTCAGAGACAGAACAATCCAAGACAAGTATGGTGGAGAGTTGCCTGACATAGCTGTCTCAGAGACAGAACAATCCAAGACAAGTATGGTGGAGAGTTGCTTGTCACAGATACCAAGACAAGCATTAGGATCAGTCCGTGACCTCGATCAGCTCTTGGCTTCTGAAGAACTTTCTTAGTTTTATTTTATGACTTTCTTGTCATGAACTAAGGGTTCTGAAAAATTGAAAATTTAATCTGTTACTTCAGTTTGTTGGTTTGTTGTTGTGTCTTGTCTTGTCTCCTTCCTCATATACCTTTCGGTGTTGAGGGAACAAATAGACGTCTCCATAGAGCTCGACGAGTTTGTTGTTTGTTTTAAAGTAATTTTTTACCTGAAGAAGAAGTTGGGGTAGGATGATTTGGTGTACATGGCAACGATAAATTAATTCTCATTTTCTACATTTTATCTTCATTTTCAAGTCCAGGTGTTGTACACAACGAAGCTGTACAAAAATTGCATAAAACAATGATGACCACCCCAGAGTCGGGTACCTCGGTGAGGGGTAGCGACCGAAGCTGACAAGGAGCCTGTTCTCCCTTTAAATTGTGCTTTTGCTGATAGACGGCCTAGTGAATAATAGACGGCCTAGTGAATAATAGACGGCCTAGTGAATAATAGACGGCCTAGTGAACTATTAACGAATAGGAAGACAAACCTGGTTCTAAAAATAAGCCATGCCGAAGAGGAATGTGTCGGGTCGAAAGGTGCAAACATCACGGCCTAGCTGTAAACTGTGACAGACCACACAGCTAACGCCCTTCTGAGAACAAGCGCAGAAGAATGTTGTAATGAAGAAGAAGAAGGCAACACAGCTGATCTTTCATCTACCTTTCTACCCCTCCCCCAGTCTCTATCATACACATACACAGAGATTCTCGCACACACATTCCACACACAGCTTTGATATCAAAGAATAAGACATTACAGAGAAGCAAAGTTTTTAATGAACCAACAAACCAACAATCTCAGTTGTCAGATTTGAAACAATCACACCCAGCACTAGTTGAAGCAGCAGCAAGCGGAAGTTAGACCAAACCTGTGGATTGAAAGATGACAGCAAATCTTTGGACGGAAAGGTGACAGAGCAAACCTTTGGACGGAAAGGTGACAGAACAAACCTTTGTATGGAAAGATGATAGAGCAAACGTTTGGACGGAAAGGTAACAGAAATCTTTGGATGGAAAGGCGATAGAGCAAACCTTTGGACGGAAAGGTGATAGAGCAAACCTTTGGATGGAAATGTGACAGAAATCTTTGGACGGAAAGGTGACAAAGAACATCTTTGGACGGAAAGGTGACAGAGAAAATCTTTGGACGGAAAGGTGACAGAGAAAATCTTTGGACGGAAAGGTGACAGAGAAAATCTTTGGACGGAAAGGTGACAGAGAAAATGAAATTAAACGCTCACGCGGAAATTAAAATAACTTTCCACCAAAGTTGTCTGTAATAATGCAGTAGAATAAGTGGCCTATAATGATGAGTAGAATAAGTGGCCTATAATGATGAGTAGAATAAGTGGCCTATAATGATGAGTAGAAAAGTAGCCTATTATGATGTGCAGAAAAGTGGCCTTTAATGATGAGCAGAAAAGTGGCCTATAATGATGAGTAGAAAATTAGCCTTTATTCATGTGCAGAAAAGTGCCTATAATGGTGTGTAGAAAAGTGTACTATACTGATGAGTATGAAAGTGGCTTATAATGATGAGAAGAAAAGTGGCCTATAATGATGAGCAGAAAAGTCCCCTATAGTGATGAATAGGAAAATGGCCTTTAATGATGAACAGAAACTGCTTAACAAATTACTCGAAAAAAAATAAATAAAAAAGGTAACTGGGTGCCATATAAAGTGCAAAACGTTTTATTATTAAACTATACTTTAAAAAAAAACATGCTGTCTTTAAAGACACATGATTACATCCAAAAGTGAGATTATGGAAATCACTCATTGCCACGCCCAAAATTTCAGACCTTAAAACTCATTTTTTCGGAAAGCCTCGGTTTCTTGATACAGGATTCTATGAGGTAAAATTTCTTCTCACGTAAAATCTTTTTTTTTTCCTCAATAGCTACCACGTATTTCAGGATTATAAGGGACGTGTTGGGAATTCTAACACTCGTTTATTTTGTTGCATTCTGCTACGGCCATACACAAAGTAGGTGCTAACAAGGGCATTAGCCATTTGGGAAGCTAAATTTAAGCAAACTGTGACACTTGTCACCTTTTCTTCAGCTTTCATATGGAAAACAGCTATTTTCATCTGGTATATTTTCACAGGCTGTTTGTTACACCTTGTTTTTCCAGCCCCTTTATGGAAAACGGCACCACTACATCTTGATTATAGGTTGCAACTAGTTATATATTTTTGTAGTGTTTGTGCTGCTCCCTGTCTTTTCCATCGCTCTCTGATGCGTTTGTAAGTCTGTTGTAAGTTTTGCTATTGTAAGTCTGTTGTAAGTTTTATAAGATTTCAATGTTATGAGTCTGTTGTAAGTTTTATAAGACATATAAGTTTTGGCAGTGTACGTCTATTTTAAGTTTTGCTACAGTTGTGACTTTTACAGGACCTCAGTGTTATAGTATTATATGTAAGTTTTGTAGGACTATTGTAAGTTTTGTAAGTCTATTGTAAGTTTTGCTATTGTAAGTCTGTTGTAAGTATTATAAGACTTCAATGTTATAAATCTGTTGTAAGTTTTATACGATTGTTGTAAGATTTGTTTTTGTACGTCTATTCTAAGTTTTGCTATAGTAAGTCTGTTGTAAGTTTTGTAAGACTATCGTTAAGTTTTGTTAAGTCTGTTGTAAACTTTTCTATGGTAAGTCTGTTGCAAGTTTTGTAAGATTTGTTTGTTTTGTAATACCGTTGTAAGCATTGCTATGGTAAGTCTGTTGTAAGTTTTGTAACACTATCGTTAAGTTTTGTAAGACTGTCGTAAGTTTTGTATGACTGTTGTAAGGCCGCTGTTATAAGTCTCTGTGATTGATCACACACGTTCGGGTTTCGAGAGTAACAAAGAGGGCCTGGGGTCAGATCCTCGGCAAGATGCAGAGAGGTACAGCTACTAGAAACCTGCATACATGCCTCCCAGTGGAAGTCTGTAAGCCAGTGCAAAATCATTTCTCATCTCCTCTCTCCCCCTCCACCACACATACCTACAAGATTGATTCAATCATTGTGTTTTCATCCACTAAGACCCCCCCCCCTTTAAAACAGAGGCAGCCTATGGGCCCCTCGAGCAACGCACCGGCTGGCCCCCAGCTCATTGGCCTGACGACATATGTTGCAGACCCGAGGTCGTTTCGCTGAGTACAGACTAACCTGTGCGACATTTTGATGAATAATGCGACATTCAACAGAATTGTTGATTTTGTTTTTTCGTAAACTGTTTCAGTCATTTATCATATGTGGGTGTTCTGGAGATTTCTTTTGTCTATGCCGTGCTTGGCTGTTATGTCAGATTTTTCTCGCGCGATCTTCACATTTCTTCTTCTTCTTCTTCTTCTTTTTTTTTAATGTTCTCTCCCTCTATGTGAAAAATGAGTACATTTCGATGTCTTACTTTCTTTGCTGTCATCTAATGTTTTTCTTTTGCTGTGCGTAAGACACATGATTACATCCAAAAGTGAGATTATGGAAATCACTCATTGCCACGCCCAAAATTTCAGACCTTAAAACTCATTTTTTCGGAAAGCCTCGGTTTCTTGATACAGGATTCTATGAGGTAAAATTTCTTCTCACGTAAAATCTTTTTTTTTTCCTCAATAGCTACCACGTATTTCAGGATTATAAGGGACGTGTTGGGAATTCTAACACTCGTTTATTTTGTTGCATTCTGCTACGGCCATACACAAAGTAGGTGCTAACAAGGGCATTAGCCATTTGGGAAGCTAAATTTAAGCAAACTGTGACACTTGTCACCTTTTCTTCAGCTTTCATATGGAAAACAGCTATTTTCATCTGGTATATTTTCACAGGCTGTTTGTTACACCTTGTTTTTCCAGCCCCTTTATGGAAAACGGCACCACTACATCTTGATTATAGGTTGCAACTAGTTATATATTTTTGTAGTGTTTGTGCTGCTCCCTGTCTTTTCCATCGCTCTCTGATGCGTTTGTAAGTCTGTTGTAAGTTTTGCTATTGTAAGTCTGTTGTAAGTTTTATAAGATTTCAATGTTATGAGTCTGTTGTAAGTTTTATAAGACATATAAGTTTTGGCAGTGTACGTCTATTTTAAGTTTTGCTACAGTTGTGACTTTTACAGGACCTCAGTGTTATAGTATTATATGTAAGTTTTGTAGGACTATTGTAAGTTTTGTAAGTCTATTGTAAGTTTTGCTATTGTAAGTCTGTTGTAAGTATTATAAGACTTCAATGTTATAAATCTGTTGTAAGTTTTATACGATTGTTGTAAGATTTGTTTTTGTACGTCTATTCTAAGTTTTGCTATAGTAAGTCTGTTGTAAGTTTTGTAAGACTATCGTTAAGTTTTGTTAAGTCTGTTGTAAACTTTTCTATGGTAAGTCTGTTGCAAGTTTTGTAAGATTTGTTTGTTTTGTAATACCGTTGTAAGCATTGCTATGGTAAGTCTGTTGTAAGTTTTGTAACACTATCGTTAAGTTTTGTAAGACTGTCGTAAGTTTTGTATGACTGTTGTAAGGCCGCTGTTATAAGTCTCTGTGATTGATCACACACGTTCGGGTTTCGAGAGTAACAAAGAGGGCCTGGGGTCAGATCCTCGGCAAGATGCAGAGAGGTACAGCTACTAGAAACCTGCATACATGCCTCCCAGTGGAAGTCTGTAAGCCAGTGCAAAATCATTTCTCATCTCTCTCTCCCCCTCCACCACACATACCTACAAGATTGATTCAATCATTGTGTTTTCATCCACTAAGACCCCCCCCCCTTTAAAACAGAGGCAGCCTATGGGCCCCTCGAGCAACGCACCGGCTGGCCCCCAGCTCATTGGCCTGACGACATATGTTGCAGACCCGAGGTCGTTTCGCTGAGTACAGACTAACCTGTGCGACATTTTGATGAATAATGCGACATTCAACAGAATTGTTGATTTTGTTTTTTCGTAAACTGTTTCAGTCATTTATCATATGTGGGTGTTCTGGAGATTTCTTTTGTCTATGCCGTGCTTGGCTGTTATGTCAGATTTTTCTCGCGCGATCTTCACATTTCTTCTTCTTCTTCTTCTTCTTTTTTTTTAATGTTCTCTCCCTCTATGTGAAAAATGAGTACATTTCGATGTCTTACTTTCTTTGCTGTCATCTAATGTTTTTCTTTTGCTGTGCGTGCTCATCTTTATTTGTCCACTTTCGAATCTGTTGTCCACTTTTTGTCCTCCTCTGCATTTTTCTCTGCTTTCCCCTTCTTTTTATATTCTTGATTTCAGTTCTTCAACTTTTCTCTCACCCTAACCCCCCACCCCCCCCCCTCTCTCTCTCTTTCACAATGGCCACAACACAGAATGTAAGCAAGATAACAGGTCACAACACAGAATGTAAGCAAGATAACAGGCCACAACACAGGATATAAGAAAGAGAACAGCCCACAACACAGAATGTAAGCACGATAACAGGCCACAACACAGGATATAAGAAAGAGAACAGCCCACAACACAGGATATAAGAAAGATAACAGGCCACAACACAGGATATAAGAAAGATAACAGCCCACAACACAGAATGTAAGCAAGATAACAGGCCACAACACAGGATGTAAGCAAGATAACAGCCGACAACACAGAATGTAAGCAAGATAACAGGCCACAACACAGGATGTAAGCAAGATAACAGGCCACAACACAGAATGTAAGCAAGATAACAGGCCACAACACAGGATGTAAGCAAGAGAACAGGCCACAACACAGGATGTAAGCAAGAGAACAGGCCACAACACAGAATGTAAGCAAGAGAACAGCCCACAACACAGGATGTAAGCAAGAGAACAGGCCACGACACAGGATCTAAGCAAGAGAACAGCCCACAACACAGGATCTAAGCAAGAGAACAGCCCACAACACAGGATCTAAGCAAGAGAACAGGCCACAACACAGGATCTAAGCAAGATAACAGGCCACAACATAGGATGTAAGCAAGATAACAGCCACAACACAGGATATAAGAAAGAGAACAGCCCACAACACAGGATATAAGAAAGAGAACAGCCCACGACACAGAATGTAAGCACGAGAACAGGCCACGACACAGGATGTAAGCAAGAGAACAGCCCACAACACAGGATGTAAGCAGAGAACAGGCCACGACACAGGATGTAAGCAGAGAACAGGCCACGACACAGGATGTAAGCAGAGAACAGGCCACACACAGGATGTAAGCAGAGAACAGGCCACAACATAGGATGTAAGCAAGAGAACAGCCACAACACAGAATGTAAGCAAGATAACAGCCGACAACACAGAATGTAAGCAAGATAACAGGCCACAACATAGGATGTAAGCAAGAGAACAGCCACAACACAGGATCTAAGCAAGAGAACAGGCCACAACATAGGATGTAAGCAAGATAACAGCCACAACACAGAATGTAAGCACGAGAACAGGCCACACACAGGATCTAAGCAAGATAACAGGCCACAACATAGGATGTAAGCAAGATAACAGGCCACAACATAGGATGTAAGCAAGAGAACAGCCCACACACAGGATGTAAGCAAGATAACAGGCCACAACATAGGATGTAAGCAAGATAACAGGCCACAACATAGGATGTAAGCAAGAGAACAGCCACAACACAGGATCTAAGCAAGATAACAGGCCACACACAGGATCTAAGCAAGATAACAGGCCACAACATAGGATGTAAGCAAGATAACAGGCCACAACACAGAATGTAAGCACGAGAACAGGCCACAACATAGGATGTAAGCAAGATAACAGCCACAACACAGGATCTAAGCAAGATAACAGGCCACACACAGGATGTAAGCAGAGAACAGCCCACACACAGGATGTAAGCAGAGAACAGCCCACACACAGGATGTAAGCAAGATAACAGGCCACAACACAGAATGTAAGCAAGATAACAGGCCACAACACAGAATGTAAGCAAGATAACAGGCCACAACACAGGATGTAAGCAAGAGAACAGCCCACAACACAGAATGTAAGCAAGAGAACAGGCCACAACACAGGATGTAAGCAAGAGAACAGGCCACGACACAGGATGTAAGCAAGATAACAGGCCACAACACAGGATCTAAGCAAGATAACAGGCCACAACACAGGATCTAAGCAAGAGAACAGCCCACAACACAGGATGTAAGCAAGATAACAGGCCACAACACAGGATGTAAGCAAGAGAACAGCCCACGACACAGAATGTAAGCAAGAGAACAGGCCACAACACAAGGTTTTTGGAAAACAAGCATAGACGTCAATGTAAAGTGCAAACACGTTCCATATTTCATACACACAAAAAAAACCAAAACAATGCCACCACAGAATAAATAGGACAACAGGGAAGAACACAGAAAGTAGCAAGAAAGAACCACAAGCAGGCTTGCCTCGTGTTTGCTTCTCCTGCTATCCATTATAATTTGCATGAAGATCCTATGATGTCTCGCTTCAGTGACTTTTCATTCTTTTGAAGTTTTTCGTGGGCATTTTCTGACTACGAATTCCCTTCTTACAATGGCTATTGCCAAAACTCTGCCGACCGTGACAGCTGGAGTGGACCATTGTAACCTTAACATGAAGATTTGTTTGTCACTCTTTGCAAGCACATCATACCTGCTTTTCTTAAAGATCGCAGCAACGCCTCTCGGCTCTGCCTCGTGTCCTTCAACTAACCGCCAACGCTTCAAAGTGAGAATGTTAGAAACCAACTGCTTTCAGACTACGGGGTACAATTTATTTAAAACTCGTGAACAGTATATATAAATTTAGCTTATTTCATGTTAATTTCACTCAGCTAATTCTGCCCCCTCCTCCCCCCACCCTCCTTTTTTATAAAGCATTTCCTGACTCAAATTGAGTACATGCATATACACTGAGATCAAAGTTCAGCAGCAAATGAATGTATTCTATTTTTCTTTTCGTAAACTAGCAAGTAGAGAAAGATAAACTGTTCCGAGTTGTGTTGATGTTTGGAAGTTAATTAGTTCATTTGGGAAGCTAACAGCAGATAATGGTGGCAATGATTTATGATTTTCTCCCTGATTTTTAGACGATAGAACTTTTACGCGTCAGAGAAGACGGAAATGTTCGGTGTGAGACCGCACAGAGACACCCAACCATGAGAATAGAAAATGAAGTACAGAATCTGATTAAATTTATAAATAAATTTGCATTCATCTTACATGCAAAACAAAATCACAGTCCCATCGTGCCGTTAAGAATGCGGTGTTAAATGCCTGTAACTTCTTTTGACTTATCGGCACACACAAGAGTGACCTTCCCCAAGATGGCAGTTTTTCCTTACCAAATGATGCAGCAAGGTAAGATGAAATAAGATAAAAGAGTCTATTCCACGCTAATACAATATGGGCAATAAACAAAGAGATGAAACAGACACCGGAATCTGGGCAACAAACAAAGAGATGAAACAGACACAGGATCTAAGCAAGAGAACAGGCCACAACACAGGATCTAAGCAAGAGAACAGCCCACAACACAGGATCTAAGCAAGAGAACAGGCCACAACACAGGATGTAAGCAAGAGAACAGGCCACAACACAGGATGTAAGCAAGAGAACAGCCCACAACACAGGATCTAAGCAAGAGAACAGGCCACAACACAGGATGTAAGCAAGAGAACAGGCCACGACACAGAATGTAAGCAAGAGAACAGCCCACAACACAGGATGTAAGCAAGAGAACAGGCCACGACACAGAATGTAAGCAAGAGAACAGGCCACAACACAGGATGTAAGAACAGCCCACAACACAGAATGTAAGCAAGAGAACAGGCCACAACACAGGATGTAAGCAAGAGAACAGGCCACGACACAGGATGTAAGCAAGATAACAGGCCACAACACAGGATCTAAGCAAGATAACAGGCCACAACACAGGATCTAAGCAAGAGAACAGCCCACAACACAGGATGTAAGCAAGATAACAGGCCACAACACAGGATGTAAGCAAGAGAACAGCCCACGACACAGAATGTAAGCAAGAGAACAGGCCACAACACAAGGTTTTTGGAAAACAAGCATAGACGTCAATGTAAAGTGCAAACACGTTCCATATTTCATACACACAAAAAAAACCAAAACAATGCCACCACAGAATAAATAGGACAACAGGGAAGAACACAGAAAGTAGCAAGAAAGAACCACAAGCAGGCTTGCCTCGTGTTTGCTTCTCCTGCTATCCATTATAATTTGCATGAAGATCCTATGATGTCTCGCTTCAGTGACTTTTCATTCTTTTGAAGTTTTTCGTGGGCATTTTCTGACTACGAATTCCCTTCTTACAATGGCTATTGCCAAAACTCTGCCGACCGTGACAGCTGGAGTGGACCATTGTAACCTTAACATGAAGATTTGTTTGTCACTCTTTGCAAGCACATCATACCTGCTTTTCTTAAAGATCGCAGCAACGCCTCTCGGCTCTGCCTCGTGTCCTTCAACTAACCGCCAACGCTTCAAAGTGAGAATGTTAGAAACCAACTGCTTTCAGACTACGGGGTACAATTTATTTAAAACTCGTGAACAGTATATATAAATTTAGCTTATTTCATGTTAATTTCACTCAGCTAATTCTGCCCCCTCCTCCCCCCACCCTCCTTTTTTATAAAGCATTTCCTGACTCAAATTGAGTACATGCATATACACTGAGATCAAAGTTCAGCAGCAAATGAATGTATTCTATTTTTCTTTTCGTAAACTAGCAAGTAGAGAAAGATAAACTGTTCCGAGTTGTGTTGATGTTTGGAAGTTAATTAGTTCATTTGGGAAGCTAACAGCAGATAATGGTGGCAATGATTTATGATTTTCTCCCTGATTTTTAGACGATAGAACTTTTACGCGTCAGAGAAGACGGAAATGTTCGGTGTGAGACCGCACAGAGACACCCAACCATGAGAATAGAAAATGAAGTACAGAATCTGATTAAATTTATAAATAAATTTGCATTCATCTTACATGCAAAACAAAATCACAGTCCCATCGTGCCGTTAAGAATGCGGTGTTAAATGCCTGTAACTTCTTTTGACTTATCGGCACACACAAGAGTGACCTTCCCCAAGATGGCAGTTTTTCCTTACCAAATGATGCAGCAAGGTAAGATGAAATAAGATAAAAGAGTCTATTCCACGCTAATACAATATGGGCAATAAACAAAGAGATGAAACAAACACCGGAATCTGGGCAACAAACAAAGAGATGAAACAGACACCGGAATCTGGGCACAAGTAAACTTGGGACAAACAAGAAAGATTTTCTGGCATTAGTTTTTTACAGTCTGCATCTCTAGCTAGCTCCGATGACAGTGTTGCCACAGTATTTGGAATATGTAATGTCATAGTGGCCGTTTAACTGGAAATAGTGACAACAGATCACTGGTCTCTATAGCTTTCACAGGAAAATGTTTGGATATGACAGCTCAGATTGTGAAAAAAATCTCCCATATAACAGGGTCGATATTTGCCACACCGACATACTTACAAGGACTGCGAGATCTTTGATGTTTGCCACACCGACATACATTACAAGGACTGTGAGATCTTTGATGTTTGCCACACTGACATACATACAAGGACTGTGAGATCTTTGATGTTTGCCATACTGACATACATACAAGGACTGCGAGATCTTTGATGTTTGCCACACCGACATACATTACAAGGACTGTGAGATCTTTGATGTTTGCCACACTGACATACATACAAGGGCTGAGAGATCTTTGATGTTTGCCACACTGACATACATACAAGGGCTACAACGAACCATAGCTGACAATCACCTTATCCCGGGTCTTAGTGCTCCAAGTAAAATGTTCTTTAGGATGACGATTTCCATGACAGAGGTGGCTGCTGAAGAACATTGTACTTTTCCCCTGATTTTAGCTTCACTCCTGGTCTCAACTTACGCCGTGACCTACTCCCTATGCGGTACTAGGCTTATGTTGAACATCTAACCACAAACAACACCCACGGAAATTGGCTGCTCCAGGCGGTTCTTGTACCCAGATCTCACAAACACCTGCCAGTTCAGAATGTTAAAAAAATGTGTACTGGAGAAAAACATTTCAGATCCAAACATTTTTAAAGAATCAAGAACTAAGACAAACAAGCTCTCATTTCTTACTGAATGCTTTTCCCACTATACCCTCGAGACCATGCCTCCATGGAGAAAGCTGTTTCCATCTCCGTACTTTATACTTAAACCTGACAAGCTGGTCCTCCGAATCCCCAAGCGAGACCTGGCTTTTGTCTTGCAAATTAATCTCTGATGTTCTTCAACGTGTTACCAGCACCGCACATTGTGAAGCTACTACGCTGTAATATCAGAAACCGTTTCTGGCTTCTGTCTGCGAAAATGGGTTTATATAACATGACAAGCAAAATGCAGGAGCGTGCTTAGCAGCCTACAGAAGCTTGTTAACACTGAAAAGTACCACGTCAGTTACTTGGAAATCCAATACTTTCAGATCATTCAGGGCGGTACTGGAAGAAGAATCAGGAGTTTCTTCTGTCAGTGATTTTTAGCTTATTTCCCTAGAGTAAACTGACAGCCCAGCATTTCATTCTCACACAAAGGACCACACAATTCTGAAAATCTCTGCCAAAGTGGCAGAGACTTGGAAAGAGTCTTGGCCCTCGATTGTGTAGGAATAGTGGGCACTTTGAGATGAGTGACGGGAAACCTTGGAAATCTGTGAAATAGCACTGCAGAGGTGTGGTGGGGTGGGGAGAGGGGGGGTGTGTTTCTGTCTAAAGTTCCTTTCAAATGCTGTGGAAGATTACTAATGTTGCTAGCAAGTGTCAAAAGTTCAACGATTACTCTCTGAATCACAATGCGTTGCCACAGTACTAGAAGTTAAACCATCAATAAACTATTACCTACATTTAAAAGGTAGGTACTTCACACTACAACACATCACTAGATGCTGAACCATCAATAAACTATTACCTGAATTTAAAAGGTAGCTACATCTCAAGAATCACACGAAGAATTATTAAAACCTCAAAGAACTATTTTACTTTATTTTTTTAATGCTCCCAGATTTGCACGAAGAGACAGATATAACACTTTCACTTTATGAAAAGTCAAATGAGCACAGCACCAATGTTCCCTATAAGCAGTGTGGCAGAGCACACACACACACATAAAATCATAACGGCAATAAAGTAAAATGAAATAAAACAAAATATCAGTGTTACTCTGTTGTGTGGCACCACTTGAGAAAAATATAATTACGTTACATGAGCCTTTGTCTCTGATTTCTTTGAACTTCGGTATTTTGTTTTAAAGCTTTCTATTATACACAGTAATTTAATTTAGTATTTTGTTCTGTAAGACCTTTCAACTATACACTGTAATTTAATATTTTATTCTGAATTCTTTCAACTATAAATTTAATATTCTATTCTACGGGGTCTTTCAACTATACACTGTCATTTGATGTTAGAAGCACGTATATGAACAACTGTTTTTGAGAATATATTTGTACGAGGGTTCGAAATTGTGCATAACAAAAAACCGAAAGCACACATTGCGATCTATAAGCAGAACAAACAGTAAACGAGATGTATCATTTTAGAGTTCATCTGTGTTACAGCACAACAAAAGCAGTTTAGCCACAATGAGAACCCGAGCTGGCACAGAACATGTCCAGAATCCAAAAGCCTGATTAAATTTCGGGTTAGATTCTTAAGAACATAAGAACATAGGAACATAGGAACATAAGAACATAGGACTAAAGATCAATGTAGGAAAGACAAAGTTAATGAAGCAAAATGTGAACAACAGAAATGTACTCAGAGTAGATAACAAGTTAGTGGAGGAGGTCAACGAATTTGTATACCTTGGCAGCAGAGTAGTAGAAAACGGAGACAGCATAGAGGACATCAACAGCAGACTTACTAGAGCAAACCAGGCTTTTGCAATGCTACAGAATATATGGAAATCAAATAAACTAAGCATAAATATAAAAATCAGGATATTTAAGAGTAATGTTCTAAGTGTACTACTCTATGGAAGTGAATGCTGGAAAATCATCAAAACCATAGAAAACAAGTTGAATTCTTTCCAGACTAAATGTTTACGAAGAATTAGAAAAATATTTTGGCGAAACACCATAAGAAATAACATCTTATTAGCAGAAATGCAGATGAAACCACTGACAACAATTATTGAGGAAAGACGCTGGCGATGGTTGGGACATGTGCTCCGAATGACTGACAACTCACTACCAAAATATAGCACTAAGATGGACACCACAGGGGAGCAGAAGTAAGGGTAGACCAAAAGAGACATGGAGAAGAACAACAGAAAGGATGTTGAGCAATAGAGGGCTCACTTGGGCAAGAGCAGAAAAAAAGGCGAAGGACAGGCATTTGTGGAAAACCCTTGCGGAAGCCCCATGTACCTTGGGCACTTAAGGTTCAGAGAGAGAGAGAGAGAGATTCTTAAGATCCACAATCCAGTCACGGAAAACCCTGCATACAATCTGGGTTAGATTCCTTACATTTTTCTGTTTGTAAGAACCACTCGCGTTCTTCTATTTTTCATTTGTATATAACATGGGCACTAACACCATATCCCTATGTGTTTCTAAGGCATGAGAGGATTACCTTTACATTTTTACCCATATAATTCACTGCGTCAATATATTGTTAATTTTTCTCTATTGAGGTTTCAAGGCATTTCCTGCTCCTATTTTTATAATAGCGCAAACACATAAACTAAACCATGTCTTTTTACAGAAACCGGCAAAACTGCGTCAGAGAGCTCAAATCTGTGTCAGAGAGCTCAAAACTGTGTCAGAAAGCTCAAACCTGTGTTAGAGAGCTCAAACCTGTGTCAGAGAGCTCAAACCTGTGTCTCAGAGATGTAAGTAAACGAGATACGAAGACACTGAGCAAACAAAAAACCCAACAACCTGGATGAACTGTGTTGCCAACTGCCCCAAGTGGAAATACATCCAGAGTTGTCTGTTCAGAAGGACTCCTTTCACCCGAAATATGAAGTATATGTATGATGATGAATGGAACAGCAGATTAAAACGTATATTCCTGCTTTAAATGTTCATCACAACGCGGTCAGAATTCAAGGAATCTACCACTGAGTGCGACTGCAAGTTCAAAACAAGAAATTATTCTGAACTTTTTTGCGATAGCAGGCGTTTAATAAAGGACACAAAGTACACACAGGGCAACAAATCAGACAAAAAATTATTAGAGCATGACTGAATCCGAACCAAGTAACCTCGGATGACAAGCACCGTACTAGGAGAAGAGGAGCCCATATAAAATTCATGAGAGCTAGAGCCATATCATAGGATCTGTCTATTTGGATTTTGGCTCCCGAATTTCGCAGTATTGTTTGGAGGAGCAGAATAAGTATAACAAAGTGATTATCTATTCAAGAGCCAAATCTATCTTCATTTGTGCTTCTTTGGGTTTATACAGTACCATGATAACACGACTGTCCTGGACACAAAGCAGTGTTATCTGCATGCTTCACTGCACAAAAGGATATAAGGAACCATACAGTGCTAAGCATTATATCTATATAGTGTGTAAGGAGAAAAATATACAGTTATCATGATGTAGAACATAGGTGTTTGAATAAACTCGAGGTTAGGTCCAATCTTGCGTGTATCCTAAAACGTGATACATTCGTACGAAAATAGAACGTATGTGAGAGGAGATTTAAAGATAATGCTGTTTCCGCGATAGCTTCTTGTCCAGGCATTTTCAAACACAAATAATGTAATGTATTTGTATCTGTAATTGTTAGCTACCAGACAAACAAATAAACTGTGAAGCTTTTTTATGTTCCTAGTTCTGTACAAGTTCGTAACTTACCTATATATAATCTGTTGTGTAAGTTACGAACTTGTACAGAACTAGGAACATGAAAAAGCTTCACAGCTTATTTGTTTGTCTTAGAGAGAGAGAGAGAGAGAGAGAGAGAGAGAGAGAGATGGTGGTAACAGCTTTGGGGGGGGGGGGAGAGATAGAAAGCGAAAAAAATGAGAGACGGTAAATATTTTAATATGGCTTGGGGGAGGGAGGGGGGGTTGTTGAGGTAGGCTGGAAGAGAGAGAGAGAGACTGAGAGAGAGAGACTGAGAGAGAGAGAGAGACTGAGAGAGAGACTGAGAGAGAGACTGAGAGAGAGAGATTGCTTGTACGATATTATGTCAAATTTTTCAATCTTTTTTTTTTCAGTAATGGATACTGGAGGATAATATCTGATATGTATCATGCCGTGATAACATTATTTATCTTGGCAGTAGACTGGTTAATGAAGGAGGCAACATCAGACAAACGCAGAGGATTACAATGGACCCTTGACACAGTGCTGGAGGACCTTGACTTTGCGGACGACAGTTGTCTATTATCAAGCAGTCACAAAGATATGCAAGATAAAATAAACAAGCTAACTCAGAATGCAAACAACATAGGACTAAAGATCAACGTAGGAAAGACAAAGTTAATGAAGCAAAATGTGAACAACAGAAATGTACTCAGAGTAGATAACAAGTTAGTAGATGAGGTCAACGAATTTGTATACCTTGGCAGCAGAGTAGTAGAAAATGGAGACAGCACAGAGGACATCAACAGTAGACTTACTAGAGCAAACCAGGCTTTTGCAATGATGCAGACTATATGGAAATAAAAAAAAAACTAAGCATAAATATGAAAATCAGGATATTTAAGAGTAATGTTCTAAGTGTACTACTCTATGGAAGTGAATACTGGAAAATCACCAAAACCATAGAAAACAAGTTGAATTCTTTCCAGACTAAATGTTTACGAAGAATTAGGCAAATATTTTGGCCAAACACCATAAGAAATAACATCTTATTAGCAGAAATGCAGATGAAACCACTGACAACAATTATTGAGGAAAGACGCTGGCGATGGTTGGAACATGTGCTCCGAATGACTGACAACTCACTACCAAAAATAGCACTAAGATGGACACCACAGGGAAACAGAAGTAAGAGTAGACCAAAAGAGACATGGAGAAGAACAACAGAAAGGATGTTGAGCAATAGAGGGCTCATCTGGGCAAGAGCAGAAAAAAGGCGAAGGACAGGCATTTGTGGAGGACCATTGCGGAAGCCCCATGTGCCCTTGGCACTTAAGGTTCAGATATATATATATATATATATATATATATATATATATATATATAGAGAGAGAGAGAGAGAGAGGTGGAAAATAACTGTGGCAATCATAACACATTAATGTTTGTCAATTCTTTGTGGATTTACTTCGATTCACGTATTAAGACAGATTTAACTGCAGAACAAAACCGGCGGTGCCAAGACACAGCTGCCAGAAGGCATATCAGTTCCATCCATTGTGTATAAGATGTAATATGATCAAAAGAGAGAGAGAAACGAACATGAAGATACATAGAGGCCTACAAAATCTAATGAAGACTAAAGCAACTACTATAGTTTGTTTAAAATAATTCATTCATTCATTTGCATGTCCCTTGCGGAACATTGCCTCCCTAACAGCACTCCTGTAGGCCTCTCGGTTGTGAGCAAGATGGCCTGCTGCTGATGCATCCATTTACAGATCCTCAACATTGTCTTGCAGCCATCTTCGTCTTGGTCTTCCTCTCTTTATTTTTCCCATTATGTACCCTTCCAAGACGGTTTCTCTAGATTATCATGACGTTTAATGTGTCCAAAATATTTAAGTTTTCTCTCTTTAATCTTCTTTACTAGCCAGCCGTCTTCAATATTAAGTTCTGTTCTTTTTTGTGTCCATTATATTTACATTCAAAGATATTTATGTGTTTCTCAGCTGTTTTGTTAAGTGTCCAGGTCTCACAGGCATATGTTGCGATGGGAAAGATGCATGTCCTTAAAAATCTGATAATTTAAAATAATACAATTACATATAGAGAAATGAAAATTTTGATGAACAGTGAGGATTTCTACGTATTTCAAGCCAAAAAAAAAATGACGAAAGATAATATATAAAAGATAGAATGTATGATAAAAGATATGCGTAAATTTCCTTTTAATGAACAGCAAAGAAAGCGACCAAGGCAGGTAACAAGTTATTAAAGATAATACAAAACAAAGAAGGCGACCAAGGCAGGTAACAAGTTATTAAAGATAATACAAAACAAAGAAAGGAAGTGCCAAAATACCTACGTAGGCCAACCAGTGGTTCTAAAACTATTTCTGACTGCGACACATTTAGCAATGGCAGATTCTGTCAAGACATACCTGTATTCTTAATGCTGTCATGTATTTAACCATAAATCTATAGTGCTTTATAGTTTACGCTGCATTGACTCTATTTGATATATATATATATATATATATATATATATATATATATATATACACACACATATATATGGTAAAACACAGCAAATTGAGACATCTGAGAGAGATTTTAAAAATGAGCATTTTTATACAAACACAGAACAGCTTTATTAACAGAGGAATGGTGGACTAATATACTTTTAATAATAATAGCAACGTGGTGCTACAGGAAAACTAGCTCACATAACATGGAAAATGAAAAGAACAACTGCACAAGTTTTAGAACAGCTCTCAAAGAAAACGAAATGCCTTGACCATATCAAAAGAAAGCAATATACCGAAGACCATACTAGAAGGAAAAGTGGAAGGAAAAAGAGGGAGAGGTAGACAGAGATATGGATGGGAAGATAACATTCGAGAGTAGACATGACACATTCTGACTGGGTGCAAAATCAAGGCGAGAGAGGGAAGGAACTGGAAATTCATTACAATTCATTCTTGAGATGATGATGATGATGATGATGCTGGTGGTGGTGATGATGATCATGGTAATTTTAATTTATGTTACATAAATGTCAGACTGGTGAATATATCGAAATTATAAAGTATTGTATAAACAGGTAAAAGTACACCGTAATTTGTGATTTGAACTAAAACATTTTTTTACTTTCTGTACACCGATGGTCTCCTGCTGCACCCTTGTGTGTTAGAGAACACAGTTTGGGGATCACTGATGTCAGCAAACAGAACAAGAAAAGACACGAAAACTTTTTATCAACAGACAGGCAATATGAGTAACATGTCTGTTACAATAAAAACTGCATAAAACGAAATGAAAATGTTAACTGAAGCAGAATGACACTGTAGATATAAGAATATAAAACAGTAAACAATACGAAAGAAAAAGATCAGTCAAGAATGACAACATCGCGAGAAGGGTAGAAAATATCAGTGAGCATAATAAAGGAGAACGATTCTATTAGGAAGCCAATGAAAAAGATGACCAGCAAGAGTACAAGACATGAAGGGGACAGATCACCCGTGACAAGCGTCATGCTGAGATGGGTAGAAGGGATGAGTAAACTGTAGGGAGAAGAAATCCTGTCCAAAGTATTCGAAATAAAGTCGCTCTTGAAGACCAGAAACTCTGAAAAAAGGATAGATCCTAGAAGACAAGATACCTTCAAAGAGCAGAGAATCCGGAAGACTAGACATTTGGAAGAACATATCCTGGAAGACTAGACACTTGAAAGGAACAGAGGTCCTAGAAAACTAGACACTTGAAAAAACAGATATCATGGAAGACTAGACACTTGGAAGAACAGAGATCCTGGAAGACTAGAAACTCTGACAGAACAGAGATCCCGGAAGACTACACACTGACAGAACAGAGATCCTGGAAGACTAGACACTGACAGAACAGAGATCCTGGAAGACTAGACACTGACAGAACAGAGATCCTGGAAGACTAGACACTGACAGAACAGAGATCCCGGAAAACTTAGACACTGACAGAACAGAGATCCTGGAAGACTAGAGACCTTGAAAGAGATCCAGAAAAACCACAGACCCCGAAATAACGAATCACAGAATTCATTAAACACAAAAAGAGGAGGAAAAAAAACCCCGGACAAAATAAGTAGTGGGGAATCGAAAGCTCTGGATGAGTTCTGGTGTATATAAAAACAGAACTGCTAAATGGCATCATTAACTCTGGATCCGGAACCAGTCTGAGAGTGCATCCTCTTCACAACGAATAACAAAATTAAGATGAATCACTTCAGGTGAAGAATGGTGAAACGTTTCTTTAATGGCGTCCCTTGATATTCCTACTGATGCTGTTACAAGATGAATCCCTTATTCCTGCTATAACTTCCTGAGTAAATTGTATATAAAGTAATTTATGAGAAAGCCGTCTGTACACTGAAGTCATTTTCGAACCCGTAACAAAGCAATTACGGATGTATTTCTTAACAAAAGCCAGGCTCCAATTATAGATCCTTAATTAATATGTCCGTTTATCTTTACTATTCGTCAAACCAAGCGGATATATATGGTATCAGCCTATTATGGCCGTCCTGGAACAGTTGCCAGCAAAGATTAACAGTTGTCAGCAAAGATTAACAGTTGTCAGCAAAGATTAACAGTTGTCAGCAAAGATTAACAGTTGTCAACAAAGATTAACAGTTGTCAACAAAGATTAACAGTTGTCATCAGAGATTAACAGTTGTCAGCAAAGATTAACAGTTGTGCAGATCTTTACTGACACTATCTCATCATGAGTGAAAACTTGAAGAGGATGACCCTGGCACACGCGGAGCACCCATGACGATGGAGGAGATTCTATTTTCAGAGAAGGAAAAAAACAGCAACAAAAAAAAAATGCTGATGATATTTGCAGTTTTAATATTCAGAATAAATATACGACTGTTTTTAATTTGATAAATGTATCCATATTTTATTTGACAGAACTGTTTATACATATAAACACTGCTAAATTCTGATAATACTGAATATTTCATTGATTGTTCACATATAAGAGCATATTTTTCATGTTTTGCTGTAGGACCCAGGAAAGAAACGAATACATAGAAATTGCGAACACTGTCCTAAAGTAAAAAAAAAAGAAAAAAAAAACCTAAAGAACAATCGTTTCAGCCATCATCATCATCATCATCATCATGTGCCTTGTCGGCCAGAATTGGTTGCCAAGTTTTTCCACATTTCTCGGTAGCTGATGTCTTCATTAATAATCACACGAAGAGCATGGAAGAGTTTCCCTGATATCAAGCATTTATGTTTCAGGCATCTCATTTCAGGCAGAAGAGATATTATAGCATAGCTATAAAAGCTATGCTAGAAACAAACAAGATTTATTCGTTCACTTCAACATCAGTTTGTGGCCTTAAGAATGTCTAAAAGATACTCTATTTCTTGTCACGTGGTCTGCAACATCTCCTCAGCCACCGCCGCTAAAGCGTCCGTTATCCTCGCCTTCAAAGTTTCCGTATCAGAACTGGTGAACTTTGTCCCCATTAAAAAGAAAGTCAAGAGAGATAACCTTATCTGTCAGGTGGACGTGGTGATCATGTCAGGTGGACGTGGTGATCATGTCAGGTGGACGTGGTGATCATGTCAGGTGGACGTGGTGATCATGTCAGGTGGACGTGTGGCCATGTCAGATGGACGTGGTGGCCATGTCAGGTGGACGTGGTGGCCATGTCAGATGGACGTGGTGATCATGTCAGGTGGACGTGGTGATCATGTCAGGTGGACGTGGTGATCATGTCAGGTGGACGTGGTGATCATGTCAGGTGGACGTGTGGCCATGTCAGATGGACGTGGTGGCCATGTCAGGTGGACGTGGTGGCCATGTCAGATGGACGTGGTGATCATGTCAGGTGGACGTGATGATCATGTCAGGTGGACGTGATGATTATGTCAGGTGGACGTGATGATTATGTCAGGTGGACGTGATGATCATGTCAGGTGGACGTGATGATCATGTCAGGTGGACGTGATGATCATGTCAGGTGGACGTGATGATCATGTCAGGTGGACGTGGTGATCATGTCAGGTGGACGTGGTGATCATGTCAGGTGGACGTGGTGATCATGTCAGGTGGACGTGGTGATCATGTCAGGTGGACGTGTGGCCATGTCAGATGGACGTGGTGGCCATGTCAGGTGGACGTGGTGGCCATGTCAGATGGACGTGGTGATCATGTCAGGTGGACGTGGTGATCATGTCAGGTGGACGTGGTGATCATGTCAGGTGGACGTGGTGATCATGTCAGGTGGACGTGTGGCCATGTCAGATGGACGTGGTGGCCATGTCAGGTGGACGTGGTGGCCATGTCAGATGGACGTGGTGATCATGTCAGGTGGACGTGATGATCATGTCAGGTGGACGTGATGATTATGTCAGGTGGACGTGATGATTATGTCAGGTGGACGTGATGATCATGTCAGGTGGACGTGATGATCATGTCAGGTGGACGTGATGATCATGTCAGGTGGACGTGATGATCATGTCAGGTGGACGTGATGATTATGTCAGGTGGACGTGATGATCATGTCAGGTGGACGTGATGATCATGTCAGGTGGACGTGATGATCATGTCAGGTGGACGTGATGATTATGTCAGGTGGACGTGATGATCATGTCAGGTGGACGTGATGATCATGTCAGGTGGACGTGATGATTATGTCAGGTGGACGTGACGATTATGTCAGGTGAACAATCCCTCCTAACTGGCGAATTTGTTTCGTGATACCACAGAACACACTGGGCTTTCTCCTTCTCAGAAAAAGTTTTCATATTTGTCATTGCAATTCTACCTTACATAAACACAGAAAAGCCCTCAGAGAACCGATCTACATGACTCCACACCGTTCTTGTTTCTGTCTAGCACACTCTTTTAACATTTGTGATAGATGAAACTACAGCTATGACACAAGCAAGAAAGAACACTTATCTTGCCCCCTTGGACACTTGTAGTAATACAAAACTCCCGCCGCACAGCACCAAACTAAATATAGACAAGACACAGATTAGACCAGCTGTCTTGTATGGATTTGAGACACAGATAACTGCAAGATAAGATGAAGCACAGCTACAGATCTTTGAACATAGACATTTGAGAAGAATCTTTTGTCCATCTAGAGATTCTATATCACAAGAATGGAAAATTAGAAATAACAAGGAAACACACATGCTATTCCAGTCTCCACTTATAGCAAGATTTCAGTGGCTCGGACACGATAAACGACAGACAGAAAGGCTTATACAGAAGTGGCTAACAGAGACAGACCAAGAGGCAGACCAAGAGACAGACCAAGACAACGGGGGCGTGGCGACCTGGAAGAAGATCTACGGGCCCTCAGAGCGGACAACTGGCAGGAGAAGACTAAGAACAGAGAGAGACAACTGGCAGGAGAAGACTAAGAACAGAGAGAGACAACTGGCAGGAGAAGACTAAGAACAGAGAGAGACAACTGGCAGGAGAAGACTAAGAACAGAGAGAGACAACTGGCAGGAGAAGACTAAGAACAGAGAGAGACAACTGGCAGGAGAAGACTAAGAACAGAGAGAGACAACTGGCAGGAGAAGACTAAGAACAGAGAGAGACAACTGGCAGGAGAACTAAGAACAGAGAGGACAACTGGCAGGAGAAGACTAACAACAGAGAGGACAACTGGCAGGAGAAGACTAACAACAGAGAGGACAACTGGCAGGAGAAGACTAAGAACAGAGAGAGACAACTGGCAGGAGAAGACTAAGAACAGAGAGAGACAACTGGCAGGAGAAGACTAAGAACAGAGAGAGACAACTGGCAGGAGAAGACTAAGAACAGAGAGAGACAACTGGCAGGAGAAGACTAAGAACAGAGAGAGACAACTGGCAGGAGAAGACTAAAAACAGAGAGGAATGGAGACAACTGGCTGGAGAAGACTAAGAACAGAGAGGAATGGAGACAACTGGCTGGAGAAGACTAAGAACAGAGAGGAATGGAGATAACTGGCAGGAGAAGACTAAGAACAGAGAGGAATGGAGACAACTGGCAGGAGAAGACTAAGAACAGAGAGAGACAACTGGCAGGAGAAGACTAAGAACAGAGAGGAATGGAGACAACTGGCTGGAGAAGACTAAGAACAGAGAGGAATGGAGACAACTGGCTGGAGAAGACTAAGAACAGAGAGAGACAACTGGCAGGAGAAGACTAAGAACAGAGAGGAATGGAGACAACTGGCAGGAGAAGACTAAGAACAGAGAGGAATGGAGACAACTGGCTGGAGAAGACTAAGAACAGAGAGAGAGACAACTGGCAGGAGAAGACTAAGAACAGAGAGGAATAGATACAACTGGCTGGAGAAGACTAAGAACAGAGAGAGACAACTGGCAGGAGAAGACTAAGAACAGAGAGGAATAGAGACAACTGGCAGGAGAAGACTAAGAACAGAGAGGAATAGAGACAACTGGCAGAAGAAGACTAAGAACAGAAAGAGACAACTGGCAGGAGAAGACTAAGAACAGAGAGGAATGGAAACAACTGGCAGGAGAAGACTAAGAACAGAGAGGAACGGAGACAACTGGCTGGAGAAGACTAAGAACAGAGAGGAACAGAGACAACTGGCAGGAGAAGACTAAGAACAGAGAGGAATGGAGACATATGGCAGAAGAAGACTAAGAACAGAGAGGAACGGAGACAAGTCTTGTATGCAGCAGTGAGACGCAATGGCTCGGAAAGCTGAATGAATGAGTGGTTTTAAGATATTATTATTATTGTTATTATTATTAGTATTATTATTATGCACGATCTGACAATAAAAGAGAACCATGTGGTAGTGTAAAATAGATTCGTCCAACACATTTAAATTTCTTGTTGAGATTACGGGACTGGCCTTCTCCACTGACACTTGTCTTGGCCTCAAACAAAAGAGTCTATTGCCCTATCCGCCTTTCTTGTGTTATTTGTAATGACAAAGAAAATATTAAAAGGTTGTTGGACACACAAAGACATCGAATCACGGAAAGAATTTGGCACACAGGGGAATACAAACCATGGAAAAATATGATGCAACAAAAAACTTTCTATGAAGAAAATAAAAGTTCTATACAACAAAATATCAAAACTTACTAGAATTTTAAAAATTCAAATTCATAACTGAAAAATATCAATTTAAAAACAAAATAGAAAACAGCATAATTTTGGAAACTATTTGTATAAAGAAAATTTAAACTCAGTGTTCGACTCTGTTGAACATTTGTTCATGAAAGTTTGGAAGAAAATCTACATTCATTAACCCATTAACCATCTAAAACTTCACCACAAACATATTCCCTGTACTCTCCTCCCCCCCCCCCCCAAAAAAAAAAACAAAAACAAAACAAGTGAAGAAAGGGAAGTAAATACTTTTCTAGCTAAAGAGACATTCTTCCTTACTGTAAAACCTGTTATATTTCCCTTAAACTTTGATAAACTCTGAGACAAGCGTTCCCTAGAAACATCATCCTTCCTACACGAACACTTGTCAGACAGGGATAGAGAGCGGGGTTTGTCTACATTTTGTCTACAGGAAGGAATTTTCTTTTTATTTTTGAAATAATGGTAGGGGAAACAGGTTTGAAAGGCAGGGAATTGATGAAAAGACGGGTCTAACAGTTGAGACAGAGTTAATAGCACGAACTGTTAACAGTGTGAGTTGTGAGATAGTTAGCAGTGTGAGTTGTTAACAGTGTGAGTTGTGAGATAGTTAGCAGTGTGAGTTGTTAACAGTGTGAGTTGTGAGATAGTTAGCAGTGTGAGTTGTTAAAAGTGTGAGTTGCGAGAAAAAGCTAACAGTATGAGTTGTGGTGCCTGAGTGGCGAAGTGGTTAGTGCACTGGTCTCTCATGGAGAAGGTCGGGGGTTCGAATCCGGCCAGAGGCACCCCAGTCACCCAGTTGTAGAAATGGATACCCGACTTCTTCTGGAGTTGGGGAAGGAAAGGCGGCCAGGCGTGATACTGACCATCTCTATGTGCCGACAGGTCAAGGAAAATATGAGCACTAACACCATATCCCTAAGTCCCTCTAAGGCATGACAGGGTTACCTTTACTTTTATCTTTTTTATGAGTTGTGATTTGTGTGACAGAGTTAAAACAGAGTGAGATGTGGGACAGGACTGAATTGTTGGTGAATATGTGTTTGTGTGTGTGTGTGAGAGAGAGAGAGAGAGAGAGAGAGAAAGAGAGAGAAAGAAAGGTGGGGGAGGGGAGACAGAGAATGGAAAAGAGAGGGAGAGAGAGAGAGAGAAGAGGTGAGGAGAGATTAACTTCAGGAAGTAAGACAAGATATTAATGGCTCGCTAGCTCCAACAAAATGTGCCACTCTTCTAGCCCCACCAGCATGGCTCTCAGCTTGCACTGTCCAGACTACTTGTAGACAATGTGGTACTTGAGAGAAATATACTGTAGATTTTTCTTCTCAGAGAAACTTTGACATTGACTTCTCTCATCCTTGTTCTCTTTCCCTACCACCCCCCCCCCCCCCCACCAACCCTGTGAACTGTGGATCCTGTTTCACCCACTCCATCAACCCTGGGTGTCCTGATAAATGGATCCATATGACCCAGAATTCTAGATAAAAAAACTACGTTATTTTAGATAAGGCCTAGCAGTTTACTTAGTCCAGGAATTTCATGAGACCCATGAGATCCATGAGGTAGTTTTCCCACTATAAAACCGTCAACTTCCGGGTCTTGTATGACGATTTATTTAGATCCATTAGACAAATCCACAACTACAGGTAACTGTCATGTAACTGGAGAAGACACTACGAGCTAACGTCTCACTACAGCCTCTGTGAGAATTCTGGTTTAGATTGAAGTTCTTTGTAAACAGGCTCTATTTCTGAAGCACCAATTTCGTGCAAGAATTCTAGAAAGACTCCCCTGACGCAGGTATTATCTACGAACCTGAAGAAAGAACCGATAACCACAAAAGATAATAACTGTTGAATATTCTATATAAAATAAAAAGATGACCCTTTAGGCTAGTCATAGTCATGATTGCAGGCAGCGTGCAACATGGTCTCTGTCTGATAGGAAAGCTTCATGCAGCTTGACCTCGTCATGTGCTAAGAATTAATAATCTGTTTCCCGACATAAAACTTTGGGCATGCTTAAAATATCAGGTAAACCAGGCAGACCCGGCGCTCCACAAGAACGAAAGTTTTTTTTGTCGAACAAACTACACTGGAATCAACTAACATATACAGGCCCCTAAATAACACAGGATGTTTACATTTTTCTTTCAAAATTCACTCAGTATTACACGAAACAAAACAAGCATGTTTCATATTTCCAGCTTAAAAAAAAAAAACTGTTTAAAACGAAAAAATATGAAGCATCAAGGTTATTTTTCTTCCTTTTCGTATCAATTATTTCGGACAGATCAGGTTTTAACATTTGTCAGAATCTAACTTGTGAGTTTAACTGAAATCCTAGACGCCTTGAAAGGCATCTTGCATATAAAATAACATTTAACATAACCAAAGTCAGATTTGGGGGAATAAAGGTAATATCCAAATTAGATGACAAACAGAAGAAAATAAAAAGAAGTTTAAAAGAAGAATGTTAAACAGGAAGCACGCATCTATCTTTGATGGGAAATAATTGGAAAACTTCACAGACACTACAATCAAGATCTTTACTTTTGATTAAATAAAAAGAAAGAAGGTATAGCTGGGTAGCACGTGTCATGGCCGATCTATGGGCAAGAGGGCCGTGATTGTTTTTCAGTTGTCGAGATACGAACGAAACGATTACCTTCAAATATATTTGTTCACGGGAGATTTATCAGTGCTGCTTCTTTTACCTTTCTCATAGAAAAGTGGAAACAAGGGACCGAGCCAAGTTGGAGGGCTACTGTAGCTAACTTTTCCAGATGAAACGGTACACGATAACGAGGTCACCAGACAGAGGCCCGAGGACCTCTGTAGGCCCACTGAAGCTCATGTGAAGGTCCACGTAGGAATTCTGAATTTTAAAAGAATTTTTTTGTGTTCTGTTTTAAATCAGAAAAACAACTTCAGCTGATGGCTCTCAGAATACGGGCACTGGGAAGGTTTCATGTAGCAGCAACTGGAGGGTGAGTGTTTGGAGGCTGGGGTCAAACTGTTCATGGATTCCAGGTGTGCATGAGCAAAAATGTCTCTCTTTCTTTCTTTTTCTTTCTCTACTAAACAGTCTAGCAGATTTTATTTCTCTCTTACTGCAAATTTTTCTAAAAGTTAAGAAAATGATGTATTTTCAGGAAAATATTTGTCTGAAAATTAGTTTATTTAATTATGAGGCAGGCTTTCGGGCGTCACGAACGAGCTTGTTCATTTTCTCTAAGGAGGTTCTTTGGCTGGTTCAGGAGTTAATTCTGAGTAGGCTTACAGGAGATAGTTCCATTAGAGGGGAAATGACAAAGTTATATATGAGACATACAATCAGTATGTAGAGTAGGCAAGCTAAAGCTAAACCCTGTCATGCCTTACAGGCACATTGTGGATATTTTGCATGTTGTTGGACTTAGGATCTGACGGTTGGAGATGAATGACAGGATAGTAGTAGATAAGGTCATTATCAGAAGCTATACGATCACAAGGGAGTGGCCCTAGGCAAGAGGAACGTCCATGAAGCAAAGAACCTGGGTTGAGAAATAGTTGGGGGCGAGCAGTAGGGAAGTGGGTCCCACTCATACTGTAGGCTAAAGATTAGCCGTGCTCCCAGCACAGAGTAAAGGATTGGGTGGGTGGTTTGTGAATAAAAAGGGAAAATGTGGGATTTTCGCCCGGCTACAAAGTAGTTGTCAGATGCCCCTATCCATAATAATAATTTATAAGACCCATTGGACAATGGTCCATTTTAACAAAGGTTAAAGTTGGGACAAAGTATGCAGACACATGACAAAACTCTAAGAAATAACAAATGAAATATTTTTAAACAAAATGAAAAGTATTTTACAATACGGTGTTAGTGCCCATATTTTCCTTGACCTGTCAGGACAAAAGAGGGTGGTGTAGTCAGCAACAAGCCTGGCCACCTTTCCTTCCCCAACTCCAGATGAAGTCAGGTACCAATTTCTACAGCTGGGTGGCTCGGACGCTTTCGGCCGGATACGAAATCCCCAACCCCACTCCCACCTTTCCAACCTTCGCCATGAGAGGCCAGTGCACTAACCACTTCGCCACTAAGACGCCCAATCAGCGCACAGATTTGAGAATTTTATGATCTTACTAGCTTTCAGAAGTTTATGACTTTACGCAGCTTTCCGAATTTTATGATCTTAAGTAACTTTCAGAATTTTATGATCTTAATTAGCTTTCAGAACTTTATGATCTTACGTAACAGTCACACTTTTGTTATCTTACATAGCTTTCATAATTTTATGATCTTACGTAGCATTCACAATTTTATGACGTTTTGTTTTTTAATGAAACTGAATGCGATGTCCAGGATTAAAAGATGAGGACAACTTGGAGTTCGTGGTCTCCAGGAAAAATTATATTCCGTGCCCAAACTATTTTTTCCCAGGATATTTTATCCCCTGGATTAGTCTTTCTTTTTTTTTTATTCATCCACTACTGGTCGTTCCTTCCATCTTTTTTTATCTTCTCGCTCGTTTTTTCCCCCCGTTCCCCACCCCCTTTCCCCCTAAAACAAGGAAACCTTTCTAGAGCCCGGAGAGATACACCTTCTGGATGGCCCACTCACTGTGCACTCGTGAGCCACTACAAGATAATTCACACCGTACCACTGCCACGAGTGCATCCAGTCTGAACATCGTTCCAGCAAACAACTGCAAGATTACAGAGACATAAACAGGGAGGACCGAGCCAGAAGAAACAAATATACAACACTCTTCCATCATCAGGACACAGAACCAGCATCTGAGGTGCGGGACTTTCTCATGAGCTCATCGTGGAACAGAATCTGGGAAAGCCTGTCGCGAACAACGAGACGCATGTGTAAAACATGCGAGCTAGCACCAGGATAAATATCCCCAAGTGTTTTCCACTTATTCCAGCCATGACCTGTGGAGTTCCTGGCTTCACATCAGCGGTTGTCACATTTTCCTTCCATGGGGTACAATGAAAGTTACACCTGACCATCTTTTCTAAGTTAAAATGCGAGACACACAGCAAAAAGGTGGGGGGAGGGGGAGGAGTGGGCAAGTTATGTGTAAAGTTACATTTAAATTTAATCCACAAAATATAATCAGTAGGTTAAATTTATAACTTTGCCTCCAAATATTTCAGTCAGGCCTACTTGTTGTACCTATTTACAGAGTGGATTTTCTTCAAAATATCAACATTTTCACAAAGATAGGACAGCTGATTCTCAAGGATGACTTCCGTGTACATCTGCTGGTTTTACCAGACATATCTGTTAAATCAGCCTGAATCAGCCTAGCACAAGAAACCAGCTAAAATAAACTCTTTTTAAAAATAAACATAAACCATCTGATAATGCTCCCATAAAGGCATGTGAAAACGAAATCATCTAGTTCTATCCAAGGCTTTTATTCAACGATCATACGAGCCAGTGCTTGTCAAGTTCAGCAGCGCACCTGCTCCTCTTCAAGTGTGCTAGATTCTGAACTGCGCTAAATGAATTGTTACATCTCTTGAGTTCTTTCTTGCTCTTTCTCTGCTGTTACTAATGTGAAGAGTTTAGTTTGTGAGGATATCTTCCAGATCTGCTGCAAGCGCTACCTCACGTAATGTCTTACTTAACTCATAAGTAAGCCGTGAGTAGCTTAAATGAGTTTATATAAATTTGTAAAAAGCAACAGCTCCATGGTATAATCTAAAGCTGAGAGTTCCTAATTTCAAAGTAACATAAGCGCCAAAAATAGGTATTGCTTAATTTTTTTCCATAAAATATGGCAGCTGTGATGAATGATAACAAAAAGTGATCTTTTTGTTTCGCGGATGTTGTTTAGGAGTCTACGTTTAATCTCTGTAGGATAACTTTTGTTCTGCGTATTCACTATTTTGTATAGCGTCCAACGCTTCATGTTGCTCCATCGTGTTACCAAAGTTCTTTTCTCACTTGTTTCACTACGGTAAATAACACCACACGATTACTGAAAATCCTGATGCAGTGTTCTACATAATGTTCCAACTAAGAAAGTATTCATTCATTTTTTAGACTATTCCGGGCTAGATAGACCTCCAAAACAATCGTGCTGTGCATTTTTCTAATTTTCTTTCATCTGAACAAAAAAAAAAACTAAGGCAGCATTCGCGTTTTCTTGTGCCCCTAGTTGCATTCAAGTGCTGAATAGTTGCTGAAAAGTTGCGGTATTTCTCATATAAAAGTTGAACTTGCATGATTCACAACTCTGCAATACTAACCGTTTTTAGAGGACATATATTCTCAAACTGTCGCTTGTCTCGTCACGAACTACTCAAGTTTATTCCGAACATCCTCACTTCTAGGTAAACGGTATTAGCAGAGCTCTGAACCACCCAGAACAAACAAACCTAGTTTCACTTAACCATGATGGCCTAGAGCTCTGAACCACTCAGAACCAACCAACCTAGTTTCACTTAACCATGCTGCTCCAGGTTCACAAGCTGCTTATATGCCTTACAATAAAATAAAAGACAGGATATTCTCCGGCTGCAGAGGAAGGCAATATCTACTATCACGGAGCACACTGCATTCTATGGCTTTTGTTGAAACTGAAGAATTTTTGTAAGTATATACACTCGTATAGAATCTAGATATATTAAAGTATACACACCCGTATAGAATCTAGATATATTAAAGTATACACACCCGTATAGAATCTAGATATATTAAAGTATACACACCCCGTATAGAATCTAGATATATTAAAGTATACACATCCGTATAGAATCTAGATATATAAAACTATACACTTCCCTATACAATCTAGCGTGAAAGTCTAAAGAGAACATTGTTAAGAGAGGCCAAGTTAACAGGCATAAAATCCCTTGATGAGGTTGAAAGACTCGCTGAAGACAGGAAAAATTGGCGAACTACTTTGCGAGCCCTGTGTGACTTTTAACGGCACGGAAAGGATATATATACATATATATATATATATATATATATATATATATATATATATATATATATATATATAAGATACAATCTAGATATATTAAAGCATACACACCAGTATAAAATCTAGATCATATT
Organism: Achatina immaculata; assembly: GCA_009760885.1. Lineage (NCBI taxonomy): Eukaryota > Metazoa > Mollusca > Gastropoda > Stylommatophora > Achatinidae > Lissachatina > Lissachatina immaculata. The sequence goes on from CM019720.1 coordinate 33,669,314, forward strand.
AAAGTATACACACCCGTATAGTATCTGGATATATATATTTAAACAGTCATTGCTCATTGTGAAAATAATCCATATGTTACAATGGTCTTCGATGAACAACAATGCTTTGTGAAGCACATGAGATAAAGGCAAGCAGGAGATAAATAGACCAGGGAGACATGGACATGATAAACTGCGGGAGTGAAAGAAAAAGTTCTGATCTTTATGAAAGATCTGTATTATAGAGATTTTCTTAAAAGATGATAATGACGAAGACGATGACGGCGATGAGAAAGAGAAATATCTTCAGAAAAATCTTACAGTTTCAAATAACTATTAACGTGGTGAAGGACAAGAAGGGTTCTGTAATCTCAGGAAGAAGAGGCAAACTGGAACGCCTAGTGACAACAGGAAAACTGTAGGGAAAAAAGGACAGAGGAAGACAAAGAAAAAATATACTTGACGGACTAAAAGAGTAACACACAGCACGGCCCACAACACATCTTATAGAAAGAGCAAAGGACAGATGATTGCCTGGTTGGCAAGGACCAGAGAGAGAGAGAGAGAGAGAGAGAGAGAGAGAGAGAGAGAGAGAGCCACCAGAAATTTAGGAAAATAAGAAGCTTTCAAGAATGAGCAAAGACGACCGGAACAGCATGAAAACACCTGTGGCAACAGAAGCAGACGATCTGAAGACAAGACATGGATAATTCAGACTCCTGATATTTTTGCAAATCATGCAAACGATTTAGTTCTGAGGCTAGAGGGTCGACCCTGTTGTAAAAATGGGTACGTCACACTTATGTTGGGGAATATGGAATATCTGGTATCAGGGAATAGTGTAAGGAGTTAATTACACTCACTGCTGTCAGTGCATGAAGAAAAGCTAAGATTTCACGTAAAAATATAGCTGCTGACTAGACTGAGAAATGTCAGCGGCACTTAGGAATATTTTGTCACTATATTCTGCAATATGTCCGATGATAAGAATGAGAACAGTGACAAGAAAAAGAGAGAAAGGAGACTGACTACCAAATAAAGAAGATGAATATGATGATGAATTGGTCTAATTAGTGGGAAAAGCATGAACTTTGATGATGATAATGATGTCGCCTTTTTTCATAAATGTGATAAATGACGCCTGGGAGATGCGGGCGTTGTCAAGGTAACCAAGCAAGCTTCATTCAGTAGACTTGTGTTCAATACAGAATTACTAACGTGCTGCGTGCGTGTGTGACTGTGGGCGAGCAGCTTCCCTGCGCTCACGTGTGCACACCTGGTGTAGTGGCCATCCTCACAAGTTAAGCTCGTGGATGTCACTTACAAAAATGACAGCATGAAAAGCATTACGGCATCTCTCCCTGTATTTGTTCGATGGCACTCATTGTCATAACTCGTCCCAGTTCTAATAACCCCAGTGACTGGGTTCTAATAACCCGAGTGACTGGGTTCTAATAACCCGAGTGACTGGGTTCTAATAACCCGAGTGACTGGGTTATAATAACTCGAGTGACTGGGTTCTAATAACCCGAGTGACTGGGTTATAATAACTCGAGTGACTGGGTTATAATAACTCGAGTGACTGGGTTATAATAACCCGAGTGACTGGGTTATAATAACTCGAGTGACTGGGTTCTAATAACTCGAGTGACTGGGTTCTAATAACCCGAGTGACTGGGTTCTAATAACCCGAGTGACTGGGTCACTAGATCGTGAACCAGGACACGTCACGCTGGGGGAGAACATGGAAGATGAATCTTTCAGAGAAAATTTAAAAGTGCAAAAAAAGACAATATTATCAAGAAAGAAATATTGTTCTTTGTGTCCATTTTTGTGTGTGTGCTCGTTTAAAGATACTGGCACGTTCTGTTACACAGTGGATGCTGACAAATTGCGACCAGTAAGATAGTAACAATCAGCTTCTAAAACCACTTAAACTTACTTATCAGCTGGCCCGACAGGCGCCCGGGGATTATTCATTGTATCATTCAACATACCATGCGAAAGGCAATCCCTTACTTTTATATGATTATCCGAACGAAAACAAATGCTATAGTGAACTGAAGGTTATCTGGTTTACATAAATAAGTGACAAATTAAAAAGAAGGCATGAGACTGGGCCGGGTGGAAAGATTTAAATCTCTGCCTTATGCTAGTCTGGGCGTTAGGAAGTTTGACGACCCAAGTTAAAAAAAAAAGGTTATTTAATCTACTACAGACAATGCCAACTTGATAAAGCTGGCTATCTACTGCAGACAATGCCAACTTGACAAAGCTGGCTATCTACTGCAGACAATGCCAACTTGACAAAGCTGGCTATCTACTACAGACAATGCCAACTTGACAAAGCTGGCTATCTACTGCAGACAATGCCAACTTGACAAAGCTGGCTATCTACTGCAGGCAGTGCCAATTTGACAAAGCTGGCTATCTACTGCAGACAATGCCAACTTGACAAAGCTGGCTATCTACTGCAGGCAGTGCCAACCTGACAAAGCTGGCTATCTACTGCAGGCAGTGCCAACTTGACAAAGCTGGCTATCTACTGCAGGCAATGTCAAACTGACATAAACATCTTATTTATGCACTAACTTGCAGTTCCAGACGCTGATCTTGTGTCGTCTGTATTGAGGAGAATATTTTTTTTTTGTAATGAAATATGTTTATATCTGAGAAACAGCCATCAAAATGCAGTATAAAATTTAACGGAACTATTCTAAAGCAGATGCAGAAATTCAAATACCTTGAAGCAGTAATAACTTCAGATGGGAAATGCAGAACAGAAATTAGGAACAGAATAGGCCAAGCAAAGACTGCATTTCAGAGAATGAGAAACATATTAGCTAACACATCTTTATCAATGAATGTTAGAAAACGAGTCCTAAAATGCTATATTGAACCTATCTTGTTATATGGAAGTGAATCATGGACAATAGGCAAGTCTGCGCAAAAATTATTGGAAGCAGCAGAAATGTGGTTTATTAGAAGAATGTTGCGAATCCCCTGGACAGCAAAAATAACTAATGAAGAATGTATGAGAAGAGCTGGAGAGATAAAAAACCTTGTCAAAAAAAATAAGAGAGAGACAATGTACTTTCATCGGACATACAGTAAGAAGAGGGGACATTGAAAATATTATAGCAACAGGAAAAATAGAAGGAAGAAGATCAAGAGGAAGACCAAGAGAAATGATACTGGACAGTCTGACGGGATGGTGTGAGAGGAGATCACCAACTGAGCTGATGGCCTGCATGAAGGATCATGTACTCTGGAGAAGCATAATAGCCAACGCCAGTCGGCACGGCACCCAGTGATGATGATGATGAAAGAAATATCAGTTACCTCCCCCCATGGCCCGAAGACATCACAGCACAGGAAGAAATGTGTAGCTCTAGATAAAACACCCCAGAGCAGCAAGGAGACCGAGCCACCACCGCGGTCGTCGCCATACCGTTTTCAAATGTACACAATAGTTTTCTATAGTTCATACACAGGCCTTTTCTGTGAGCCAGATGCCTAGCCTCCAGAAGACCCACAAAAAACCGCATCCACGCTCTAATGGCCTTCACCGTAAACACGACTTTATTGTCCCGGATTCGGAATTGCGAGAAAGATAAACACAAGTAACCGGTAGGTCGCGACTGGCTCTTGCGGTGTTCACACTAAACATAAACCCATCTTTTCCCTCTCTGGCTTCAGTGTTTATTTTCTGGTAATGCTGATCAGAACATGGTCCACGTTTTGTTGATTTTAGCTCAAGTTATGAAAACTAACAGTCACTTAGAGAAAGAGGAAAGAGAACTGAACCGCGGACGTTAAGAAAATCGTATTCCAAGTTTTACGTGTGTGTGTACGTATTCCAAATTTTACGTGTGTGTATGTATTCCAAATTTTACGTGTGTGTACGTATTCCAAGTTTTACATGTGTGTACGTATTCCAAGTTTTACATGTGTGTACGTATTCCAAATTTTACGTGTGTGTATGTATTCCAAGTTTTACATGTGTGTACGTATTCCAAGTTTTACGTGTGTGTACGTATTCCAAGTTTTACGTGTGTGTACGTATTCCAAGTTTTACGTGTGTGTACGAAACAAGAGATGTAAGATGCAAAACCAAAGTCATGAACAGTTCGGAATATAAAGTTAGGAATGCTAGACTGCAAGGGATGTCTCATTTTGATTTATTGTTAAGGTGTCTTGAGAATAGCAGGTTGTTAACTTGAGAATAGCAGGTTGTTCTCTTGAGAACAGCAGGTTGTTAACTTGCAGATGGGATGTTGTTCTCCCGATGACAGCTGGTTGTTAACTTGTGGACGGCTGGTTGTTCTCTTGGTGGTAGCTGGTTGTTCTCTTGGTGGTAGCTGGTTGCTCCTAACTTCCGCAGTTCCTCCCCAGGCCATTCTCTCCCCCACCCGACTCCCACCCCTCTCTTCAGTTGTTCCCCCCCCCCACAAACTGTGGTGTGTACAAGAATGGATATTTACAACTACAGCTAACCTTGTTGTATCAGATGTACGCTGTGTACTATGTACACACTATTTTTTTCAGTACACACACTGTAACAAGGATATTGACGGTTTTAGTCTGGAAACCAAAACTGCACCTGAATGTGCTGTACAGGTAAAAAGAAACCAAACTTTACAACAATTAAAACAGAAAGTGAAATCCCAGCAAAACTTTACAAAAAATAAATCCAGCATGAGACAAAATAACCTGACCCAGACCAATATGTCTTGCAGACAATGTGGAGACCGTTTTCTCTTGTAGACACTGTGGAAATCGTTTTGTCTTGCAGACACACTGTGGAGACGGTTCTGTCTTGCAGACACTATGAAGACCGTTCTGTCTTGCAGACACACTGTGGAGACGGTTCTGTCTTGCAGACACTATTAAGACCGTTCTGTCTTGCAGGCACTGTGGAGCTCGTTCTGTTTGTAGACACACTGTGGAGACTCAAAACACCTTTTGTGTAACTGGGGTTTCTAGACCACCAAATATTTCAGAATGAGAAACACTGACGCTGCAGAAGAAGAAGAAGAAGAAGAAGAAGAAGAAGAAGAAGAAGAGCTGGAATAAAGCTAGGAAAGTTAACTAATAATTACTTCCATGGGAAAACGTAAGCAGTAATGCTCCACCAGCTTCCTTTGGTTGTGCCAACGTCGGAAGACCCTGACTTGGAAACAATGTACAGACGACATCCAGTCTTGTGCAGTGTCGGCAGTCAAGCCCCTAAAGAGAGGGGATTTTTCGGGTCAGTGAATGTTCTATCCCCACATCGTGGGAGGAGCCGGCGAGTATTCTGTGTGCCCCAGGTAGGACTGGAGCCAGGCACAATGATGCTTAGCATGGAAGCCAGGCGAATTAAATACAGCATTTATCTTTTCAATGTCAAAGAATCTAATACCCCGATGTATGTTTTGCATATCTCGAAGGGCTGGAACCCACACTAAACACGTACACAGGCGTTTTTTGTAAGCGGATTAATACCTGTTTATAAATGCTCATTGGTTCTAAACTTTAGTTACATCGATATTTGCATATATCTGAATATAATTAAGAAAGTCGAAGCATATTTCAAACCCGTTTGAACACTGAATGAAAAACCAACACAAATCGAAACGTAATGTCAGTGCTATGTTTTGGGATGTCAGTGCTATATTGTATATGTCATTGTGTGCTATGTTATCCTGCCAGAAACATCAGTTCTTGTAATAATTCTTAAATGAATGTTCATTGTAATTTCACACTCTCCGAAAAGTTATCTTAAAATGAATTGTAAGTTTTTTTTTCCTCCTGTCTCCACAGAAAAGTAAGGGCAGCTTCTAAAATGTTGACTGAAGAAAGTTCGAAAATTAATGAAGAATTCTTACCCTTATAGAAATATTTTCGACATTACTTCATGTCTACCCACATCAAATTCATGTCTACCCACATCACACTCAAGTCTACCCACATCACATTCATGTCTACCCATATCACATTCACGTCTACCCACATCACATTCATGTCTACCCACATCACATTCATGTCTACCCACATCACATTCATGTCTATCCACATCACATTCATGTCTACCCACATCACACTCATGTCTACCCACAAACACATTCATGTCTACCCATAACACATTCATATGCACCCACATTTAAGTCTATCCACATCACATTTAAGCCTATCCACATCACATTTAAGCCTATCCACATCACATTTAAGCCTATCCACATCACATTCAAATCCACGTACATCACATTCATGTCTACCCACATCACACACAATTAAGTCTACCCACAACACAGTTTCCAGCGTGAAACTCTGATATACTGTATACAAAGTTCTTCTTCTTCTTCTTCTCTCTCTCTCTCTCTCTCTCTCTCTCTCTCATGTTCTCGGCCTCGACATGTGTCTCGCATTCTGGTTCCCCGCTGTCCTGTTTTACTGAAGATGTGATGCCTGTACGCTCGTGTGAAACCTGGCACAGCTTTTTGCCTGCTACAGGTTTGCAGGAAAGTGATGAGAGAAGAAAACTTCGCCAAAGGCAAGCCATGAACGTGTATCAAACCTGACCCAGGCTATAAACTCCGGCTCCAGCAATGTGCGCAGATTAAGACATGGAATTTGTGAGAAAACATATGCGAATGTAGGCGTTTAGACATACAAACAAACAAAAACACATTGAACATGAAATAACTCGGTATGCGCAGGCAACGTTTTTCAGCATCTGTCTTTCAACGTTTTACCTTTCAACGTTTTACTCACACTTTTAAGGAAACTTTCATTTAGCTCAGTTTTTTAGTTTACCAACTAGTTTTTACAACGCCTTTTTTTAACTTTTCATTGGGTTTGTACTAGTTTTGCACAGGTTTTTGCATGTTTCTTTTTCTTTTCATTGGTTTTGTACTAGTTTTGCACAGGTTTTTGCATGTTTCTTTTTCTTTTCATTGGTTTTGTACTAGTTTTTGCACAGGTTTTTGCATATATTTTTTATTCTCCCGGACTGGCAAGGCCTCACTATAAACTTCAAAGTGATCTTCACAAACATATTTTGTTTACATATGAGACAACAGTCAGTCTGCTGAACACTATAAACAAAAACATATAAAGATCTATGATATGTTAGGACCCATATGCAGTACATCCTCCTGCGTATGTCATTATTATTACAGAACTGGGCACATAGGCCCACCTATCATTCTGCCCTTCATCACACAACTTTTATTCGGTCACAGATATTCAGCATTGTTATTCAACATAATTTGCATGAAAAAGCGAAAAAAAATTGAATAAGTAAATAATTAATAAACTCTTTCTTTCCATACACTCCGTAACAACAGGAAAGATAGAAGGCAAAAGAGACCGAGGTAATCTAGTTAATCCGTCTAGCATTCTCTCTCTGTGTCTATATATAAGGCATTCATTTTTAAGCATGTCCTCCGACCTTGTGAAAAAACAGATTCTAATTACGTTTAAAAATTATTATTTCTTTCTCAAGATTCCGTGAAATTGTGTCACAACAGCCTGATATAGACTGTCATGACCTATCTTACTGTGGCATGTTACGAGAAGAGTACTAATGCTAGAGGCGGAGAAAAACCTCAGACATCACAACGTTACAATCTCGACCCCTGCTGCTTTATTTTCCTACATACATCCCAGAGCTCTCCAAATTCTTGATTACTTTACAATATCACATTTTTTTATGCAGAAAAAAAAAAGAAAAAATATTCATTCATCCAAATTTGTATAAACAGCATAAAAGACGCCACATGCTGCGCGACATGCCCGCAACATACAGTACTGACGAGAAGTGAATGTGTGAACAGATACGCCAGGGAAATGTACCAGAATATCCTGCACACGGGCCCCAGACAACAGCTGGCAGGCAGCACAGAGGACTCAGCATGTGAATAAACGAAAGTCGATGATGGATGTAATGTAAAAGTCGACAATAACGTTTTAAAGATAAAAGTAAAAATCCCTGTTTCCTTGTCTTTAAGGCATATTGGGGGTACGGTGTTAGGCCCGTATTTCCCAGACCTTCTGCACATGAAAGTGTGATGTGGCCAGTACCACGACTGGCTGCATTTACCTTCCCAGATTTCTTTGGTAGCCATTTCTAGAGGCTTCCTTTTTTGCTATGTACCAGGAAAAAAAATCCCACTGCTGGGATTTGAACCTGGTAAATTAGTAAACCGAGCGCCACTCAGACGACCGTTTTAGGCTAAAAAGAAAACAATCTTAGTTGTACAAGTGTAGGACTGGAATAGGTCATCGGTCGCAAGTTTTTATGCCAAAACAATAGCACAATGTCAATTGAAGTCCGGTCGATGGTTGCGCAACATCGGGCGGACAAGCAGCTGACCTAGTATACGTAAGAATAAATGTTGAGTTCAAGTCGGTCGGAAATTTGTACGTCGAGAACGTAGGAAGGTGCCAACAGATCGGAGGGAAATATGTTCTCGTTTAAGCACAAATGAATATGTTATTCGTCCATATATATATATATATATATATATATATATATATATATATATATATATATGTCTGTTTGGTTTAGTTATGGTTTATATTCTGTGATGTGGACGCATGCAAGCTGTGCTGTGGATTCCTCCGACCCACCCCAACCCTCTCAGGTATGGTATATATACTGAATGATATACTGCTATCATAGTTTTTTTTTAAAATATACACATATATATGTGTGTTCCGTGTAAACTCTGAATATTTTCTTAAATATGCATTCATGATTTTATGTGCACATAATTTTATGCATTATTGAAGTGTATGTGTACTTGCATGTGTTATATTGTCCTGGTAATAGTTCTTTCTCTTTGTTTATACTTAGAAATTAATCATTAAGAACATCAATTTTTGAATCCATATACGGGACGATTTCGTTTTAATCATAATGTGTACGAGATGTTAGTTGGTTTCAGTCATTTCTTGTTTGCGCTGTGTATTTTATGAAGGAATCTTAAAATGTTGAATAGATTAAGGGTTGATTTTGCTGTTCATGTTATAAACTGATGATCTTTTGATGAAGAATCGTCATTTGTGTTTTACTTTCCGTACTGCAACGCTTTGATGTGTAGGAATCAGTGACAAACAGGACAGAGGGCAGAACAGATAACAGACCTGACTTAATAGGATTAAGAACCATGTAAGAACCTCCAATCGCCAAAATCAGCTGTACCATTAAATAATAAAAATATAAACAGTATAAATAATAGAAAAATTATTTATTATATATTATATTTATTCCTATACATGAAAAACTTGTCTTACGAAGTGACTAGTTTTAAACTACGTCTTAGCCAGCCACAAAGCAGCGATCAAGAGATAAGAGTCATGGGCACAACATAACATACAGTAGAAACATCAAGAGATTCAGCAGAACGATCTGAACAGTTTTGAATGAAACATCCAGTAAAGAGAAAAAAAGGCTTAAATTCCCGTGTATTAGTTTATTTCGAAATGTGTGTTGAAATATAAAACGAATATATTGGATTATTCTTTGTTTTCTTTCCATCACTGGTGACATGGAAAAGACTTGTTTCATTGGTCTGTTTCCTTCAGCATTTCAGAAATTTGGAAGACATAGTCGCATCACGCGTACATAGATTTCATATGAGTAGAAATTCTTCTCTGGCTGAAAGCAGCCTATGAAAGCTTGAGGGACCTACGCTGAAACCTATCTACAAGCCAGGCTACACTTAGTTCTATACTCTACAAGCCACGCTACAGTTAGTACGCTACTCGACAAGCTACGCTACAGTTAGTACGCGACCCGACAAGCTACGCTACAGTTATTATGCTACCCGACCGAACCATGTTACAGAATTTCATTAAGATAAGAGCAGGATGAGACCAGACCATGTGTTTCATATCTGAAACATTGTCAAACGGCTTTCATAACAGAAAGTTTAAAGGGAGGCATTATCAGGATTTCATGAAAGTTATCGATAAAATAATTTCCTTAGTTTTCTTAGTAACAGTTAGATTTTATACAGAGAGGGAGAGAGAGAGAGAGAGAGAGAGAGAGAAAGAGAGAGAGAGAGATGATTTACTCGCTTCAGATAACACAGAATATTGCAGGTGTGTAAGAGAAGCCTAATATAGGCCCAGTCTTTTAATACATATTTCACAACAAGACGTTGCGACCTGCCATAAGACATAAATTATCTGTTCTTTCATTGGCCAATTTGTGTTTCATTTATATTTCTTTCGGTCGTCATTTATTTCAATTTAGGTGTAGAATTAATAAAGGATAAATTAATGCACCGACAGGGTTGAACGAGTTATTTCATTTTCCGTTTATAATTAACAGAAAAATGGATTCTGGAATGAGCCACTTGTTTAAAGAAAACATGACTGGAACACCCAGATGGCCTGTCACAGTAGTCTTTGGCATGGTAGGAGAGGGTTAAGGTGAGTAAGCTAAGATCTCACACTTGCTGTTAATGAACAGCAGCAGATCTGCCTCGTGACAGTGTGAAGAAAATATGACGTGTTCAATCCAGGCAGATATATAGTCTCATGCGAATATAAAAGAAACCTTAACATTTTTATATGATTAAAGTGTACAAACATGATACAAAACCCCTTATCAGTTTTCAAGGCGTTCAACTCCTGCCTGCCAAGGCTTCACTGATGCCTGGTATCCTCTAGGAAAAAAAAATTTTCTGACTGATCATGTAGTCAACACAGTAGTCTCTTAATCTCTCCGTCCGTATTCAACTTCATTCCACCTGGCGCATCCTTGAGGGGTCCAGACACATGATAATCACGTGGTACGAGGTCGGGTGAATATACATAATGTGGAGGACACACGCAGATTCGTAATTTATTCGCCTGTTGCACATGGTGACTGAGAGGCAGGTTATCTTATCATGCTGTGGCAACACAACAGAAGTGAGGCAAACCGCGACGTTTTGACCTGAGTGCAGGCTTCATGTGGTTCTCAGGCAGATCACAGTAAGCTTTGCTGTTTGATCGTTGTCCCCCTAGGCATGTAATGTTCCAGAACTGGAGCTTTATAGTCACAGAAGAACGTGAGCATCTGTTCTCCAGCCGACGGAGACATAGGGAGCTTCTTTGGTTTCAGCGAGGAAGAATGCCACCATTACTTGATGACACCCTTTGTCTCTGGCTGAAAGTAATGTACCCAGACTTCGTCTCCGGTGACTACACATCATAGGCAACCAGCTCACTCACCTTTAGAAAGTGCTAAAAGTTATTCCATATCAGGGTTGAATTATTTTGGTGCCTGCCTGGTGAGAACTTGGTACTGCATGACTTCATGAACGATCTGGTGCGCCGAGCCGTGAATATCTTCAGTTATCCAACCATCTCGTTGAGTGTTACCCGCCGGTTTTCCTGCATAACTCATTCTACTTCAGCATTAGCGTCAGGCCTATTCGCAGTGTGAGGCCGACCGAAAAGATCTTCAAGCGCGGAATCGACACCCTACCTGTGTCACTTACATATCTGCTGAAGTGAAAACACGCACCCCCAGGCTTTCCATTCTGCCATACGTATCTGCAGGTCCTCATCTTCATTGCCCAAGAAACGAAATAACCGACCGCTGTTCTTCTCCCGTGCATGCTTTGAAGGGAGAGGTCATCTTTAATATGGTCTCATGGCGTCATATTTCCAAAATAGTTACGGATGTGCCACCGCACACACACATAAAGCTACAGAGAGATTGTTTAACATATCTGTACTACTCGTACTGGATTTCAGAGGGTTTTTTTTTTTTTAGCAAGATTAAGGTTATTTTCTTAAGGTTACTTTTTTTTAAACTCTCCCTCGTAACTCTCCCTCGTAACTCTCCCTCGTAACTCTCCCTTCGATGTTTCCACGAACAGTTGAAAGAAGAAAGGAAACTTTCTAATTTGTCATGAATGTTGACCAAAAATGGTTACCTACAGAAGTTAAGGAATTGCTACCACATACCCAAGGCAGTTGCCCAGGACGGAAAGCCTACTTTAACAGGAGGTTTATTTTCTGGACTACTGAAAGCTGAAAGGATTCCGGAATGTATGTCACTTCATACTTGCGTCTCAGGATTTGGTGACTGGAATGTGAGAAACTTTTCGCCCCATTCCATAACAGTACAGGATCATCCCTCCATGATGGAGCGGCCCGGCTACAAGCAGTGCCTGCTATTTTATCGTGAAAGCAGCCAAGAAGTTTCCTTGCAAGAAACATTCACCTACTCTCGGCATCATATATACATATTTCTGTGGCTAGAGTGATTTTTAGTGTAGAGTTTCCGGGCTTACATGAAAATCCTCTTAAGCTGTCTTTGCAGTAGATAAACGAGAAACTTCTGATACCTTTCCTGAGACACATTCGAATCTTAGAAACCGTCAACAACATACTTACTACAAAAGGATATACGCGTAGAGATAAACCTTCTATTAGAACTAGAAGAAATACAAGATAACATACAAAGTTCCAGTACAGTATTGGAAGAAGAGGTTTGACTTCCTCTGTCTGCGAGCAAAATCTAGGGCTGTTAAAATAAGATACACTGACCTGAACTCCCAGAACCACCATAAATTTTAAGGTTAGTTATCTAGTAGGTTACTTTCAACATCATTACTGCACTCTCAACAAATCCGGATGTGGCCAGCTCTTCTCTTTTGAAAATGTATCTCGTCACAAATGACACCCTCGTATAGAATAGATTCAAATCTTTATCAACTGGAGGGCGTCAGCACTTTGAATACATATGCCGTACAACTGATCATACACTTCTATTATGACATATTTCTTATTGCACCCTCAACGTGATGTTTGCGTTTACGTATAAAAATGAACAATTTTTCAAAAGTTAACAATTACATATTAAAAACCGTTCTATTTCATGTAACTAAAATACATATCTTGCACAAAGAACCACATTAACTGTGAATCTTGTAAACAGACAAGGAATCATTTCTAACGGCGACACACCATTCAAGCAAAGATCAATCTATTAAGTAACTTTTGTGGGCGTTCCAGGTTTCCTGTCATACGTCCTGCTGTCTGATCCAGGACTCCCTTCAGCTGACGGCAGCTGATCACCCAAAATATATTTCCACTTGAAACGGTGAGAAGCTTAATCTTCCAAGCTGAAAGGGCATCTACGTCGGTAGCTGTGGCTGCATCTATGTCCGCAGCTGTGGGATTTCATCTTAATAACAAAACTTTGCAGGTAGATGTAGAGTAACTTATCAGTAACAAGGGGAAGTCTGTTTTCAAAAGTCCCAGTGGACGTCAGTTCAGTGTGAAAACTGACAGCAACGCGCATTTGACATGACTCTTATAGCCCTGGCACCTAACAGTTTAACATGATTCTTATAGCCCTGGCATCTAACAGTTTAACATGACTATTATAGCCCTGGCACCTAACAGTTTAACATGACTTTAGCCCTGGCACTTAACAGTTTAACGTGACTATTATACCCCTGGCACCTAACAGTTTAACATGACTCTTATAGCCCTGGCACCTAACAGTTTAACATGACTCTTATACCCCTGGCACCTAACAGTTTAACATGACTCTTATACCCCTGGCACCTAACAGTTTAACATGACTCTTATACCCCTGGCACCTAACAGTCTAACATAACTCTTTAGCCCTGGCACCTAACAGTTTAACATGACTCTTATAGCCCTGGCACCTAACAGTTTAACATGACTCTTATACCCCTGGCACCTAACAGTTTAACATGACTCTTATAGCCCTGGCACCTAACAGTTTAACATAACTCTTTAGCCCTGGCACCTAACAGTTTAACATGACTCTTATAGCCCTGGCACCTAACAGTTTAACATGACTCTTATAGCCCTGGCATCTAACAGTCTAACATAACTCTTTAGCCCTGGCACCTAACAGTTTAACATGACTCTTATAGCCCTGGCACCTAACAGTCTAACATAACTCTTTAGCCCTGGCACCTAACAGTTTAACGTGACTATTATACCCCTGGCACCTAACAGTTTAACATGACTCTTATAGCCCTGGCATCTAACAGTCTAACATAACTCTTTAGCCCTGGCATCTAACAGTTTAACATGACTCTTTAGCCCTGGCATCTAACAGTCTAACATAACTCTTTAGCCCTGGCATCTAACAGTTTAACATGACTCTTATAGCCCTGGCATCTAACAGTTTAACATAACTCTTATAGCCCTGGCATCTAACAGTCTAACATAACTCTTTAGCCCTGGCACCTAACAGTTTAACGTGACTATTATACCCCTGGCACCTAACAGTTTAACATGACTCTTATACCCCTGGCACCTAACAGTCTAACATAACTCTTTAGCCCTGGCACCTAACCTCTTGACATGATTCTTATAGCTATGGCACCTAACCGTACCACCTGAAACAGTTTGCCACCAAAAGCAACGACAACCATCGCCCTCATGCAGTTCTGTTACGAATTCAAAATCTCTAAAGATGATATGCTGATGAGAAGACGTTTACAGAAGAATAGACTGTGAAGGAATGCTTACGGAGCTGGTAAATATCCTTCTTTTCTCCATAGGGACATATCATTTATCAGACAACTGATCAGGGCAAGAAAATGTCCAATCCCATCTTTCAGCAGTGATATGTTGCTGCAGTATGTTGCTGCAGTATGGTCACTATGTCATAGATGGGAGGAGACTGTACAAAGATGTGCATCCCTGGTCCCTTCCACAAAGAATGTGAGCTAATGTCCCTGAGCTAAGCTTAGTATTGTGTTATCACAACAAAAGTCCAGAAGAGAAGTGATATTTTCATTTACAGGACTTTAATAAGAGAAAGAGTGCCAACAAGTCCCAGCACTGTTATTTATTTAAGAAAATTCATAAGAAGAAAAACAGAAAGAGAGGAAAAACTCATCAAAATGCAACGCTCTACATGAATCCGAGTCGCAAAAAGATTATAAGAGTGATAATGACGAGAAAGAACACATTTTTTGCCGATATTAGCCCAGAGTTACATGGACAGGCAGAAAAATCTGTAGTGATTCATGGCGAAGTCTTGCGTTAGACAGAAACAAGCACAGCTTGTGCGGGTATATGAAGTGCACTTACCTCCCATTTGTTGGTGGGGTTGGCTGGTATCTTTCCGCTATCACGTGGCATAGATTATGTGTGATGACAACACATTTTGGCACAGATCGAATTAGATCCAAGTCTTCTCAGAATCTTCTGCGCCACGTGCGGCTTTTTCCACAAGAAGGCGTCCTCGCTGAATTTTAAAACTTAAATACACTGTATTGCAAACTGCTCGGTTTCATCCATTCACTCATTCATTCATGGATATTCTTAATCACTGTGTGATTATCATTAATGCCCTATACCTAAATGACGTTCCATCTGCAACCCTTCCTTACACTGGGGCTATACAAGGTTGTCACGACATTGGTTTCACACATTACAGTACCAGCGAGGACCAAGAAGACATCTGGGGAATGCTGGGAACGCCAGAGAACAGCCGATCCTTGGTAACTTAGTCCATTAGTCTGGGAGTTTGGAATCTGAAAGTACATCATGCCATTAACAGTAACTGAGTGGAATCCATAGCAGATCAGAACATGCGATGAATCTCAAACCATTGAGTGGATGTTGACGTATACTTGTATTTGTGTCTCTGTATGTACGTCTTTGTGTATCATCATCATGTGCCATGCCTTGAGGAGTTGGTGACCATGTCTCCACAGTTTTCTGTAAATTCTATTGTCGTGTTTCTCCCGTGACATTTTGTCAAGACATCTAGTATTTTCTGGCAAATACAAAGAGGTTTTAATCACTTCAAAAGAGAGCAACAAAGCTTATTAGTGACAAAGATCAAGCACAAACAACTAACCAGCACAAACGTATCAAAACGCTGCCTCTTAACAACAGGTTCCTCTTCAACAAAGCCAAGTTATTTCATCAAATTCTTTCACTGCATGCCCCGCCTTATCTATGGAACCTGTTTAAATTTAGCCCAAAGTACAGCCAACGCTTGAACACCATATGTCTTCCAAAACCTAGACTTGATCTTTACAAGAAAAGCTTTAGTTATTCTGCTGCTCATCTTTGGAATACCCACCCATCCTGTATATATAAAAAAAAATATAAACTATACTCCTTCCTGCAACTATAAACTTTTCCAGTATCTATTTGATGTCGACTACATGCCTCCATGAATCATACAACTTAAGAAGTTATTTTAGACTGCTCTTACAGACAACGAATTCAGTTAATTGTTTATTCTGAATAGTACTGAAATTTTTGTTTGGTAGATAGTCATTTATATGTGTGATGTAGTTAGCCATTTATATGTGTATGTAGTTAATTTATATGTGTATGTAGTTAGTCATCTGTATTTGTATGTAGTTAGTAATTTATATGTGTATGTAGTTACTTTATTGTTAGTTATGTTTGTTATATGAGCAGCATATTTGTAGAATGTCTGGAACAGAGTGAAAGTT
The DNA here is from genome assembly GCA_009760885.1 of Achatina immaculata. Lineage (NCBI taxonomy): Eukaryota > Metazoa > Mollusca > Gastropoda > Stylommatophora > Achatinidae > Lissachatina > Lissachatina immaculata. The sequence goes on from CM019720.1 coordinate 33,685,750, forward strand.
GTAAGATAAAGGGCAGAATGTCAGACTGGCCTGCGTGCCCAATTCTTAACCCTTTTAAAACAGATCAATCACTCAATCACTCAATCACTCTCATGGTCAGCTTCTTTCTTTGCTGCCTCCCATTTTCCCTGTTGTGTATACTTTCGATTCCCCCCCCCCCGCCTCTTTTTTAAAAAAAATTGTCTTCTATCTCAGTTATTCTCTAGTTATCTTTCTATTAGTGCTACTCTGAACTTCCTTATGAAGTCCGCTATAAGCAAAGCCAGAAGGAAGCTGGTTTAACTGTACTCTTCTAGGATAGGAGGAAGCTGTTTTAGCTGGCCTTATCTAGGAGGAAGGTGGTTTAACTGTGCTCATATAGGAAGAAGGTGGTTTAACTGTGCTCATATAGAAGGAAGGTGGTTTAACTGTGCTCATATAGGAGGAAGGTGGTTTAACTGTACTCATCTAGGTTAGAAGGAAGCTGGTTTAACTGGCCTTATCTAGGAGGAAGGTGGTTTAACTGTGCTCATATAGAAGGAAGGTGGTTTAACTGTACTCATCTAGGATAGAAGGAAGCTGGTTTAACTGGCCTTATCTAGGAGGAAGGTGGTTTAACTGTGCTCATATAGAAGGAAGGTGGTTTAACTGTACTCATCTAGGATAGAAGGAAGCTGGTTTAACTGGCCTTATCTAGGAGGAAGGTGGTTTAACTGTGCTCATATAGAAGGAAGGTGGTTTAACTGTGCTCATATAGAAGGAAGGTGGTTTAACTGTGCTCATATAGAAGGAAGGTGGTTTATCTGTGCTCATATAGAAGGAAGGTGGTTTAACTGTGCTCATCTAGAATAGAAGGAAGCTGGTTTAACTGGGCTTATCTAGGAGGAATGTGGTTTAACTTTGCTCATATAGAAGGAAGGTAGTTTAACTGTGTTAGTCTAGAAGGAAGGCGGTTTAACTGTGCTCGTCTAGGAGGAAGGTGGTTTAACTGTGCTCATCTAGGAAAAAAGTGGTTTAACTGTGCTCGTCTAGGAGGAAGGTGGTTTAACTGTGCTCATCCATTTCTGTGCCAACTAGGAAGATCTTTTTCTCTCCAAATCTGAAATTCATCCGAAGTTGTGGGGAGACATCCGAGAATTCTTTCCAGAAATGTTCAAAGAAGACGACACACCTGGAGATTCTCAGAGTTTGGTCATGTCAGTCAGCCCAGGCGTTGTCTGACGTTACAGTTTTATGTTGGTGCTTCTTACTATGTGTATTTCACTTTAGTATGTACGATGAATGAGCGCATTAACTTCTTCACATAGCTTATCTTCCACCTCACATCTTATCTCCTTCTATTTTTACTATGTGTTATTTTATCTTCATATGCTAGAGTCTAATCTACTGACTAGAGAAGGTGATGATACGATCATAATACGAAGAAACAGATCAATATCCCTCAGATGTTTATACTATTAGCAAGGTTCACTTCTGTTAGTGAGGATTATCAGGATTATTTGAGAAGAAGAAGAAGAAGAAGATGATGATGATGATGATGATGATGATGAATTTCGGAAAAGACACAACAAAAATGGACAGGGTAAAATCTAAATCATGACCCGTTTATATACGTCTGCTTCAGGTTTATGAAAGAATGAGAGGAGAAGGACCTTAAAAGCAATCAAGCTATGGGCATCACAATGCAAACCTTAAATAAGACGCTATCATCTTTCATCATGACATCACTCCTTAAATAAGACGCTGTCATCTTTCATCATGACACCACTCCTTAAATAAGACGCTGTCATCTTTCATCATGACATCACTCCTTCAACATTCTCCTTTTAACCCATATCTCTGGCTGGGGTCACCCTCCCGTAGACGGTAACCCAAGCAAACACAAACCCTGCCTTCATGTGCTCACTGTACGTCAGACAATGGCTCATCCTCGTTCTGTTTGTAGCCTACGCGGGCACGTTTGTAAACAAAGTCACGCAAGATGTCGGCTGATCCCTGCGGCAGGACTGGTTGTTGTGAAATTCCAGTCTCGCAAGACACAAGAGAAAACCGTGGATTCTGCAGGGATGGAAAGCAAGGATAATGTAGCAGAGAACTAAAGCCCAACTGCTGGCAAGATCTTCTCCTGGGAGGCTTTCTGTTAAGAGCTATAAGGGGAAACGAGTCCAAGTATCGTTATCATACTTACTACAACAATGGCGTGTTTAGTCTATGTAATACGTGTATAAGACAGAATCCTCTTTCACAGATTATAGTTACAATACTTGTATAAGACAGAATCCTCTTTCACAGATTATAGTTACAATACTTGCATAAGGCAGAAACCTCTTTCACAGATTATAGTTACAATACTTGCATATGGCAGAAACCTCTTTCACAGGTTATAGCTACAATACTTTCATTAGACAGAATCATCTTTCACAGATTATAATTTTAATATACTATCTGCATAAACCCTGCAACATTCGTTCCCTAATTACTTAAAATATAAAATACTTTCACAGGACAGAACTCTCGTTCCATGATTATAACTATAATGTAAATACTTGCACAAGACAGAATCCACGTTCAGTGATTACATTTATAATATAACATTTACACGAGATGGAACACTCATTCATTCATAGATTGCGATGAGACAAAAGTCAGGAACTTACAGATTTCTGGAAGAAATTCAGTTTAGTTTATTCATTGTTAAGCTTTTCCTCGCCGTTCTTATCCCTTTGTCCAACAAATAGTAAACAGCAGGCTACAGTGAGTCTATACTATTCTGTCTACAGTGAGTCTATTTTATTCTGTCTACAGTGAGTCTATACTATTCTGTCTACAGTGAGTCTATACTATTCTGTCTACAGTGAGTCTAAACTATTCTGTCTACAGTGAGTCTATGCTATTCTGTCTGGTCTATACTATTCTGTCTACAGTGATTCTGTACTATTCTGTCGAACTGCATCTTTGACATTAATCAAGATGAATATAAATTTTACTGGAGATAACAAAAATGTGGTTTCTGATTTTTAGGCAGCTAAGATATTTACTGACATAGACAAAAACTAGATTAACCCAGGCCTTCATTTTTGTCTCTTGGTATATTTTTGTCAAGTTATGGACAATAATACAGGATATTACGATAACTTATGCAATAACAAGTATAACGAATTTTTAAAAAAGAACGTAATTGAAACTTAAATAAGAAGACAGAAAATCCATCACTTTAGGAATATTGAATAATTTTTTTTTATTGGAATGTATTTCACGGAAGAAATGAAAGTGCATAGATGTACTATATCAACTGAAATTCATAATTAATGAAAAAGATTACATGTAAACAGTTAAGAGTTATCAGCCATAGTTAAAAAGCTAACCTTGTCATGCCTTAGAGGCACATAGAGATATGGTGTTAGTGCCCATATTTTCCTTAGAGGCACATAGAGATATGGTGTTAGTGCCCATATTTTCCTTAGAGGCACATAGAGATATGGTGTTAGTGCCCATATTTTCCTTAGAGGCACATAGAGATATGGTGTCAGTGCCCATATTTTCATTTGAGGCACCTAGAGATATGATGTTAATGCCCATATTTTCCTTAGAGGCACATAGAGATATGGTGTTAGTGGTCATATTTTCCTTGACCTGTCAGCACACCAGAGGGTGATATGGTCAGTATCACGCCTGGCCGCCTTTCTTTCCCCAACAAAGAAGAAGTCAGGTACCCATTTCTACAACTGGGTGACTGGGACCTTCCGACGGGATTCGAACCCTCGACCTTCCCCATGAGAGTCTAGTGTACCAACCACCTGGCCGCTCGGACGCCCCTGTCATCATAACAAAAGGCATAAAATAATACTGAAAACAAAACTTGAAGCAAAAAAAAAAAAAGAAAGACATTGAAGAAGACGACATTCATTCATTCTACAAGTATGTAAATATCTGGACTAAAGAGATGGACAAGACTGAACTTTGAACTCGTGAAAGTAAAGAACAGATAAAGTTATACATTCATTGGCGACTAACTTTCCAATAGAAGACAACAACGAGTAATAATGATGAAATAACATAACAAGAAGATGACTGCCAACATTCATTCGATGTGTGACGAGAACTAAAATATTCCAAACAATGGAATCACAACAGAAAATGAGAAGAGCTGCAAGGAAATGACTGTGTGACTGGATAAAGAACAGTCTCAAGTCAACCAGTGACTTAATAAAAGACAAGAACATTACAAGAGCTTAACGAGCAGCATTCAAGAACCAGCTTCGTCAAGAAGGATGAGCTTCAACGATTACCGCCGTGCCACATGATGATGATGAATACTTTTTTTTCCCTAAATTTTCTCTTGTAAAAAGTTGATATCCCATGTCTGTTATGTCATTCATGTAAGACATACAATTTCCTGGATATTATAATTTTGAATCCCACTAATTTCCACAAATCTGTAGTGTAGGGACGGGCTTACTTTTACAAGTAGTATTCGTCTCTACAGCCCTCATATTTTTAGTGTGAATGTTACGAGTAGTTTGTACATGATACTTCTGTCTCTATATCATTCTCCCAAGCCCTTTCTCTCTCTCTCCCTGCCAGTGTGTTATTCTTGTACACAGTCTCTGCAAGCTACACAGAGAAGTCAACGCTCTCTGATAATCTGTCTCTGTTTCTCTCTGGCTGGGCCACAATAAATCACATTAGCAACCGCACGTTTTGTCACCACGTGACATGTAGCTGTCGTCACGTCGTGACAAACTAACTCTCCTGCGTAGATTCTAAAACACTCAGGACCGTGTTGCTACTAAATTCAACCTCACACCTTTTTTGTATAGATCAGACCAGTGGTTCCCAAGTTGTTCCTACCCAAGGACCACTTTTTCAACTACATATCTTCTTCTCTTCTTCTTCGTTCGCTTCTACCACCAAGACCGCCCCGTGATCCTGCTGAATTTACTCCTGTGGTCCTAGATAGGTCCTGTGGCCCCCCCCCCCTGTGGTCCCCGAATGTACCACACGAGATCCCGGAGAGGACCACAAGAGGTTCAGAGTATCGCAAGGCTTGAGCCTGTATTCTCGGTGGGTCTCAGAACCGGGAATGCCGTGGTTTTCGTTGCACCAGTTTAATCTAGAGTTGGACTTTCTCACTGGAAAACCTCGACGTGTTTTGGATATCAGTATACCCCCGCTGGGTGAGAGGTGGTTGCCCATCCAGTCCAGCGTTGGACTTTCTCACCGGAAAACCTCAGTGTGATTAGGATACGCATACATCCCCGCCGGGTGAGAAGCGGTTGCCTATCTAGATTGCATTGGTCCAGTGTCTCCGACTTCAGCATTTTGTGGTCATGGCCGCTACCATTCCTAGTTGTGACCAGGACGGAGCTTTTGTCCAGGAGGACGAATCCTCGCCGCTAGTAAGTTTCACTCCTGGGTTGAGTCGGTTTAGGCGTATTATCCCAGTATGGGGGTGTTTAGGACGTGACCGACCTCTAGAGCGGAGGTACCGTGACATGAGTAGCCATCAAGTTTCACCCCTGGTTTAGGCCAGTTTAGGCATATTTCACCAGTATGGGTGCATATCGGACGTGGCCGGCCTCTATAGCATAGGTGTCGTGATATGAGTAGCTCTCGATGAGAGACTACTGGACATACCGATAAGTTTCACTTTATCCTTTCCATCACCTTTTTCACATCGGCGCCGCACAGCAACCCTAATTGATTTTCGTATTTTCTTCATTGCCAGCTCCACGTGCGGCATCCCAAGAATCTCGCCAGCAGTGTCCAACTACATATAAGTACCGGTCCATCATCTTATGTGTCGTATCACAATCCCATGAACCTTTCATTGTTTTTATTTACTAGATCGCGCTTAATACCAAACTGATACACAGCTATGGACCACCTGGCACTACTCTGAGGACTGCTTCTGGTTCGCAGACCACAGGTTCGGAACCACTGATTTAACACACTTCATATTAAAATAATTTGTTGCAAATACTGTCTGTTATATGTAATACACTGTATGTTTGTATATTCTTACTAGGCTCGTAATGTTTTGTTTGTAGCAACACTAAAGTTCGCTCTTTCTGACAAAGAACACTATTCTCAGATGTCCGTACAGAAGATCTTTTCTCAAATGTCCGTGCAGAAGATCATTTCCTGCTTCATATGCTGACACCCGTGTGTACAGTCTGTGTACAATTAATGCCCGTGTCCCACTCCGTGCAGTATGGTCCCAGTCCCAGTTTAGAAACAGCTTTTAACAACAGACTGCTCATGGATGGAAGGCAGCAAGGTCTTGAACTCACTTTCTTTGAGAGAGAGAGCATATTTTCAGCCACTCTCACGCTCATATACAATACTAATGTTGTAATTGCAACAATACAGTTGTGTTTTTTTACTTGTCTTTATTTACTCCCCCCCCCCCCCCACTTGTTTTAATGTATATGTCTGCAGTCGCTGAAATAAATATAACTAATAATATTGGAACGTTTTCTCAGAGTACTCTGTCTCATATATCTACTTCCACAACACCACCAACATCGCCAACATCATCAACAATACTATTATTACACTATTATTACAGTCATTTCTACTACAACTGCTGTAACTACTACAATTACTACTACTACTATTACTCATTTTTTACAAACAGGAAACAACAATAATTTCGCACAGTAAACGAGGAATTCACACAGACAACAATGATTTTGCACAGTAAACGAGGAATTCGCACAGTAAACAATGATTTTGCACAGTAAAGCAACAGAGCACAGTATTATATTTTCAGACCTTGAAGAAATCAGAAACAAAGCATTACTGGGCACGAAAGAAAGAAAAATCTCAAGAGAATTACGTGAGACTTGAACCATGGGCTCCGGTAGGACGGGCAACCATCTAGCCACGAGATAACAAAATTAACTTGGCTATCTAGCACTCCCAGAAAAAAAGATGTTTCATAGCTAAGTCATCAATGCACGCAAAGTAGCGCCCGTTTGTAATTGCGAACTGTTGTACCATCCAGTTTGTAAGACAAATTGTTATTATAAAAGGCATTACATGGATCGTTCATAACTACAGGCTGTACGTAAATCGGACCTTCATAACCCGAAGACTGCCTTTACAGTAATTCTTAAAGTAGTACTTCTATAGTAGTGATAGTTACAATGGTACTGGTTGTAATAGAAGTAATACTACTAACAGAAGTATTAGTAGTGGTAGTAATAGTATTCCTATCTTGTCTTTGTCTCCTTCCTCACATACATGTCAATGTTAAAGAAACAAACAGACTTCTTAACAGGGTCCGACCATCTGCATCATTAAGGTTTCTGCACTTCACACTCTCCAGGATCAGTAATAGTAGCATTAGTGTGAAGTTTATTTTTGTATCAAAGTTTATTCAAGTTCATCATTTACAACACATCAACACTTCTTCAACTTCGGTCAGTACGAAGGTATAAAGTCCTGTTTTCTCTGTTTTCACTCTATTCAATACTGTCACTAATAAGGTCAATGTTATGCTTGGGTTTTCAGATCTTTGGGTTTTCAGATCTTTGGATTTTCAGATCCTTGGGTTTTCAGATCTTTATTGGGAGAGTCAAAAGAAGATAAGAGTCGAAAAAAAAATCTTGTTCTTTTAACTAATGTGCTAATTTCGTACAGATATGAGAATCCTTGAGGCGGAAGTTGAGATTTTCTCCATAGATTTCGGTTTTCACATACATTAACCTCATGTTTAGAAAAAAAAATATATGTAAGATTTTGTGAAAAATTCCCAGAGAGACCGTGCAAGTATTTTAAATATTTCTCCCTCCATTCTCTTGTGTTCTTTGTCTCGAATTTTTTATTTTAAGTTTGACTTTCATTGTTTCAAGTTCTTGAAACGTCCAGCTCCATCGCTATACTCACAAACTATTCTTTCATTGATATGTCCTGGCGCATCACTACACTCGCAAATATTCTTTTCATTTAGAAGATTCTATTTAACGATATTTTTTTAAATGTTTCATTTACTTCAATAAATTATTTCACATAATTTATACACTGTTGCAGTAGTCTAATACAAGCTGAAACATATGATGATGATGATGATGACAAATTCTTTGATATACTATATTTATAGTTTTAAAATCTTGCCTGTTTTTGGAACTAGCACTAACAGTCTCTCACTCGGACAATAATCAACAAGTACCTCGTCTTTAGCTGTCATCGTATAATTTTCACTTTCTCTAGCTCTCTCTTTCTCTCTCTCCTTGTGTGTGTACTATATCCGTCCTCTATCCCTCTTCTGCTTGTGCTGGTATCCCCCCTCTTTTTATGTTGGTATCCTTTTGTCTACTCATACTACTAACTCTCCTCTTCTTATGTTGGTATCCTTTTGTCTACTTATACTACTAACTCTCCTCTTCTTATGTTGGTATCCTTTTGTCTACTTATACTACTAACTCTCCTCTTCTTATGTTGGTATCCTTTTGTCTACTTATACTACTAACTCTCCTCTTCTTATGTTGGTATCCTTTTGTCTACTTATACTACTAACTCTCCTCTTCTTATGTTGGTATCCTTTTGTCTACTTATACTACTAACTCTCCTCTTCTTATGTTGGTATCCTTTTGTCTACTTATACTACTATCCCTCTTCTAATTATGCTGGTATCCCTTCTCTTCTTATGCTACTATCCCTCCTCTACTTATGCTGGTATCCCTTCTCTTCTTATGCTACTATCCCTCCTCTACTTATGCTGGTATCCCTTCTCTTCTTATGCTACTATCCCTCCTCTACTTATGCTGGCATCCCTTCTCCGGTATTTCTACTTGATAATAATGCTCACAGATTATTTCCCTTCCTGCAGAGTAGCCACCTGACATCCACTTGTGGTTCTCAGGCAAAGAAAGTTGAGGATAATATCTAGCGACTCAGGAAAGAGCTACATCGGTTACCACCCGCTGGGGAACTGTAGTGGCGCTCACTTCGCCAGGGAGAATACAACCAGAGAAAAAGGCAAAATGGAAAAAAAAGGTGAACTTTTACCCACACGGAATCTGTGAACTTTACTGTGGCGGTTAGGCTACCGACCCAAGCCTAGGCCATGTGCTATGTCATTATCATCATGAGCCGTGTATGCACTAGAGGATAGCAGAAGTTAAATCTAGTAGTTTATGTGAGATGACTTATGTCAAGGCAAACCACTTGTTTTCCATGTTGTCATTCTCTAAACCTACTATATACTTTAATAATTCTTAGTCCCATTATACTGTTTCCATGTTTTTTTTTCTCTTTTTTTTTTGTTGTTTAGTTTAACTTTCAGAATATATATGACCATCAGAACATTTTGAGATGATAAAAGTTCCAGAATTTGTTAACTGCCTAAAAAGAAACTCTTATTCTTCAACAATTATTCAATAAATTTCGGTTCCTGCAACCACAGTATTAACTCTCTCCCCCCCCTCTCTCTCCTCTCTTTTCTCTACCAGCCCTTGACTAGTAAGAGACCCCACCTCTCTCTCTTTTCACCTCCCCCCCCCCCCGCCATTTCTTGTATTTACTTTGCTCTTGCTCAAGCGGGAAGAATCATAGTCTCGCATCAGTGACCAGCTACAAAGTCTTCATAATTAATCTATGACTCGCCTTGTTAACCAACCATAATTTCGGCTGTAAAAGGTCTTTTATATTTACTCTACACTCTGAAATCATCTCGACGTCTTTCAGAGATTTCAAATGTCGAATTTTTTTTTGAAACAAAAAGCGCTTTTGGGGGGGGGGGGGGGAATGTCGTTTTATTTATTAACTTGAGGGTTAAAAATACTTTGATGCGGAAGCTTGGTTTGTTCTGTATGAGACGCTGGTTAAGATGAAAGAACTCCATTCATTTGTCTGTTTTCCCGGAGATTGTTTCCACGCACACACAACCCCCCCCCCCTTCCCACATACACACACCAAACCAACCCTCCCCCCCCCCACCTCTACTTAAACTACTACCCTGATACAGCAAAACAATGATTACATACCCGTCTGTATTAACCAGGTCAATCTGCACATAAATCACACACAGGCGTGAAGGACCATTCTGGAGCAGTGTCCTCATTCTTAAGCATGCCTTAAAGAGAACACCAAGGCTGGCTAGGCTCAAGGTCGTTTACTCCCTCTTACAGAGACTTCCCTCGCTGCAGCCTCACAAAAGGAAAATAGAACAGAATTAAAAGGGGGACCAGCTCTTAGCAATAAGTTCATGAATCTCTCTCTATAATGGATGAGAAGGAAAACTGAGTGCTTGGCGGCCCACATTGACTGAGAAAGAAACCGTTTAACCAGAAAACCTGAAAGCTTTAAGTCAGGCCTGAAAGCTGGTACACATCTGATATAAGCTTCTGTCATGGACGCAGAGAAGCATGATGGATGAAAAGGTCAGCTGGTTATTGAATTGGCATAATGGGACATGATACTTCAACCCGCTGAAGAACAAATAGGAGAAATTACATACAACATTAATAAAAAGAATATTTTGCTTACTTTAAGACTGTAAACTTATAAATGATTGGTACACTTAACCAATTGAATCAATTTTTAAAGAGTAAAGACTAGTGTGGAATCCAGACTTGTTACATCAATGACAAATATTTTTCTTTTTTCATTTAAATGTGATGTTTCACCACTCCTCGAGTTCTCTGATAACTAAATCAAATTGATAACTCAATATTTCATCTGAAACATAACCTGAAACTTCTAGTTCTCCCGTATTTGCAGTATTATATAAGGGTCTTGAGTTTGTTTTTTTATAAGATTGCTTTCTCTATTTCGTTTTTTTTTCTGGTTTATAGGACTGCTTTGTCTATTTTGTTTTTTTTCTGGTTAATAGGACTGCTTTGTCTATTTTGTTTTTTTTTCTGGTTTATAGGACTGCTTTGTCTATTTTTTTTTTCTGGTTTATAGGACTACTTTCTGTATTTTTTTTCTGGTTTATAGGACTGCTTTGTCTATTTTTTTTTTCTGGTTTATAGGACTGCTTTCTGTATTTTTTTTTCTGGTTTATAGGACTGCTTTGTCTATTTTGTTTTTTTTTTTCTGGTTTATAGGACTGCTTTGTCTATTTTGTTTTTTTTTCTGGTTTATAGGACTGCTTTGTCTATTTTGTTTTTTTTCTGGTTTATAGGACTGCTTTCTCTATTTTGTTTTTTTTTCTGGTTTTTAGGACTGCTTTATCTATTTCGTTTTTTTTCTGGTTTATAGGACTGCTTTCTGTATTTCGTTTTTTTTTCTGGTTTATAGGACTACTTTCTCTACTTTATTTTTTTTCTCTGGTTTATAGGACTACTTTCTCTACTTTATTGTTTTCTGGTTTATAAGACTGCTTTCTCTACTTTATTTTTTTCTGGTTTATAGGACTACTTTCTCTACTTTATTTTTTTCTGGTTTATAGGACTACTTTCTCTACTTTATTTTTTTCTGGTTTATAGGACTACTTTCTCTACTTTATTTTTTTCTCTGGTTTATAGGACTACTTTCTCTACTTTATTGTTTTCTGGTTTATAGGACTACTTTCTCTACTTTATTTTTTTCTCTGGTTTATAGGACTGCTTTCTCTACTTTATTTTTTTCTGGTTTATAGGACTACTTTCTCTACTTTATTTTTTTCTCTGGTTTACAGGACTACTTTCTCTACTTTATTTTTTTTTCTGATTTATAGGACTACTTTCTCTACTTTATTTTTTTCTGGTTTATAGGACTGCTTTCTCTAGTTTGTCACATGTGGAGGTTGGTGCGAGCGTGCGTGTGACTTGTTTCGCCTCATTGCTCAAAGACTAAGCTTATTATGTGATGTAATGAGCATAGGTCAAAAACATGTCACGGGATTTTCTGCACCAACAGTCAGTCTGGGGGTTGGGGGGAGAGGATTGGCGTTTCTTTGTGTGGTCAGGCTGTGGACACTTCTCTTAAGAGATGCTAACACTTAATTCGAAAGACAATCAGAGTTTGTAAACAGATGCATTTTTTTTCTTTTGCCGTCATTCTTTGTGTAAGTAACTTTGTTTGTTTGTTTGTTTGTTGGCATTAGTCTCTTGTCTAATAAAATTTGGACACGAAACTAAAGCATAAAATCTTTGACACAGGAAAATAAAGAGAGAGAGAGCTCAACATTTTTTCACCAAATCAGCACTAACACCGACTGTAGGACCTTGCTGGCTTTAGGAATGAACGCTTAAAACAATATTTAAACAAAGTCTCAATAGAAATTTTCAAATAATACATTTCTTAACTTATAAGTCTTTAAATTATAGAATATCTTCTTTCCAGTTTCATTCCACCAAAATTTATTCGGAGACAGAGCGGAAAATAATGTCCGAGATAAAGATTTCAAGCCTTCTTCCAGCCACCATCACTGACAGACAGTAAAATATGTTCTAAATGGAAATGTAGAGGCTGCAAAATGGATACGCTCAGAAAACTGACCAGCATTTACAGTGGCACTTCGGCAATTACTAAAGAAACGGAGAACTCCTTTGGGGCCCCCAAAAATAACAATGATGTAACAATAACACAGAAATACAGGAGCATGTATGCCGCACATGAAAGAAACATTATCATGCGTGAATCGATTGATGTGTTTCGCTGTTTGTCTGTATCGGACACGCGCCTATTTGAGCAAAAATGTTTTACGCTACAATCATTACTTGTTTTTTCGGATGTTTTTAAGTGAAGATAAAAGAACCGACTTTTTCTTTCTTTCTTTCTTTCATTAATTACCCGTATTTTTTTCTCTGAACCGAACGTTTCACATTAACGCACTAACTGAATGATTCAGATTAACGCAGCTTTTTAACGACGAGGGGATTGTAACTTGAGCACATGAATGGTCCACCCGGAAGAGCAGCTTGGAGCAATGTTAACACTGTAACAAAATGTCTAGAAATATTGTCAGAACAAGGAAGAACAAGTAGGAGCATTGTCAGAACAGGAAAAATAACCAGGAACATTGTCAGAAGATGAAAAGTAACCAGGAACACTGTCAGAACAGGAAAAATAACCAGAAACATTGTCAAAAACAGGAAAAATAATCAGGAACATTATCAAAATAAGAAAAAGTAACTGGAAAGATTGTCGAAAAAAAGGAAAAATAACCAGAAACATTGTCCAAAAAAGAAAATAACAAGCATTGTCAAAAAGGAAAAATAGCCAGAAACAGTGTTAAAAAAGGAAAAATAAACAGAAACAGTGTTAAAAAAGGGAAAATAACCAGAAATATTGTCAAAAAAAGAAAATAACCACAAACATTGTCAAAAAAAGGAAAAATAACCAGAAACATTGTCAAAAAATGAAAAATAACCAGAAACATTGTCCAAAAAATGTAAAATAACCAGAAACATTGTCCAAAAAAGAAAATACCCACAAACATTGTAAAAAAAGGAAATATAACCAGAAACATTGTCAGAAAAGAAAAAATAACCAGAAACATTGTAAAAAAAGGAAATATAACCAGAAACATTGTCAGAAAAGAAAATATAACCAGAAACATTGTCAAAATAGAACGGAAAAATAACTAGGGACATTGGCAGAACCGGGAAACTAAATCCTAACATCATCAAAAGAGGCAAAACAGCTAGGAATATCTTCAGAACATTTAAAATTAAAGAAAAAAAAAAGTTTGTGACAAAGATAAACAGGTGTCACTGATAGAAAGAAAACGAAAATTATAAAGAATGATCAAGATGACACGACAGTATGTCGCCACGTGACTTTTTTTAAAAATGAGACAAGATAATAATACAGAGGAACATCACCAACGTTTTCAGTAGAAAGTAAGAGGAATATTTATTTCAGTGGGCTTTAAACGAACAGCTGAAATGTAAAAAAAAAAAAAAGAAGAGAGAGAGAGAGAGAGAGAGAGAGAGAGAGGAGAGAGAGAGAGAGAGAGAGAGAGAAAAGATCAGAAACAATGATCCCCTAAACAGTGAGTGATGAAAGCCTGTGTGAATAGAGTAAGATACTGAGTATATCTTAATTTTGCAGCAGAACAATTTACAGACATCTATACCGTAGAAATAGCGGATGCTTTATTTTTACATTTTTTTTTCCTTCCTTTTCCTCAATTTAAAAGAAAACAAAATGAAAGATCTGAGAACACTCAGTTTGTGTAAACAGATTTCTTCCTGCACAGGGGAGAAATGGTTCTGTGATACATTCAGAACTTGATCCACTGAAATATTTTTATAGCAAGAAAAAAGAAATGAAGAATCATAATATGAAAAAACACGCGAAGTATCAAATTACTGCAGGGAGAAAGGAAATATAATCGTTTATCTTGTTTTTTTTTTCCTGTTTTGTTTTTCTGGATGCTGAAAATGGGGGGCAGTGCCCAGGCCGTGTAATACCTGTGGGATAAACTGATGAAATAAACCGACAACCTAAGAAAACACTACTCTTATCAAATAAGATTGAGAAAAGTAGTGCAACCTCACCTCCCCCAGCTGTAAACCTCACGTGTGTAGCGGCGAGTATCGGGTATCTAGAAATTTAGAGAAGATATACTGGTCGGAATTTTAGCTTTTGAGGTAAGTTAAGTCTATAAACCGTGAAAGGTGTAAGTAAGATGTGTAAGATAAGTTGGTAGAGTTAAGAAAGTGATAGAAAGAGTTACCATGAAACAAATAACTGTACTGTTCGAACACACTAACGTAAGTATCACTGAGACAAGAAATCTTTAAGGACATTAACTCATTCACTCCCGAGTTAATGTTTGTGTCATTAAGGCTCACTGCTGCAGATAAAGTTCGCTTCCATTATTCTCTATTCCTAATCTTCTCTCTCCAGTTTGGTGACACCAGTTTCTTTTATATCCTCTTCTATGTTGTCTTTCCATCATTGTCTTGGTCTACCACTTGGTCTTGTTTCCCTCATCTCTTGTGCAAACATCACTTTCGTTTGTCTGTTCTCTTCCATTCTTTCTACATGCTCCAGCCAGCGTAGTCTGTTCAGTTTCACGAGATTTATAATTCGTTGGGATTTAAATAAGCTGTTCAGTTCAGTGTTCTTTCAGTTCAGTGTTTTTTTCTAGAAAGAATGTTTATGCTCTAGTGGAATAAATTTTGATGAGAAATTTTAGCAGAAAGAAACATAAAAGAATCTACTTTATGATGAAAAATATGGCCTGGGTTAGAAATGTCTCACTTTTTATTTCATTTAAAACTTGCCTAAATATCGCTGTGAGCATTGACCCACATGGGTATGTAAGATCTGCTAATATTGCCAGTGATGTTTTTGTGTGAGACAACTAAGTGAGACTTGGGTGATTAGCACGATAAGAGTGGAATATCCAGCAAAACCCAGTGAATAAACAAATGCAAATGACACATGAAAATGGCAGTCAACTTTCACTGGAGTTTAATGAGAAGATCAGAAATCTAAGGTATCTTAAAAGTGTAAAGATAACTGTAAATACAGGCAGAAGAGTATCGAACTATGACCATGGACAGCATGGGGCGACATCAGCATAGAAGTCTACCAACCAGCCAGATGGAAAACATCAAAGATCAATATCTGCACAGAAGCTTGATCGTCCACGCCACACGGCCCTTCACAGATACTTAAATTATCGAATTCAATTCGTGAACGGCTAAGAAAATCTCGGTTCGTCATATCATTGCACATGTTAACCACTAAAACCTACTAATTTACCTAGTGACCCATATACACGCATCAGACTAGATCAAAGCTATGCTGTGTTTC
The DNA here is from genome assembly GCA_009760885.1 of Achatina immaculata. Lineage (NCBI taxonomy): Eukaryota > Metazoa > Mollusca > Gastropoda > Stylommatophora > Achatinidae > Lissachatina > Lissachatina immaculata. Next base: position 33,701,434 of record CM019720.1, read on the forward strand.
ACTGGAAAGACTGAGTCTCTACAGCCTGAATAAATGACATGACTGAATCTCTACAATCTGAACAAATGTCAGGACTGGATCTCTACAATCTGAACAAATGACATGACTGAATGTCTACAATCTGAGCAAATGATATGACTGAATCTCTACAGCCTGAACAAATGACATGACTGAATCTCTACAGTCTGAACAAATGACATGACTGAATCTCTACAGTCTGAACAAATGACATGGCTAAATGTCTACAATCTGTGCAAAGGACATGTCTGAATTTCTACAGTCTTAACAAATGACATGACTGAATATCTACAATCTGAGCAAATGATATGACTGAATCTCTACAGCCTGAACAAATGACATGACTCAATCTCTACAGTCTGTACAAATGACATGACTGAATCTCTACAGACTGAACAAATGACATGGCTGAATGTCTACAATCTGAGCAAAGGACATGTCTGAATCTCTACAATCTTAACAAATGACATGACTGAATCTCTACAATCTTAACAAATGACATGACTGAATCTCTACAATCTTAACAAATGACATGACTGAGATGAACGTTTTTTCCCCTCCTACTGGTTGGAACTAAATGAGATGCTTGCCGTTGTAGCTACAAAGTCCAGACCTCTCTCCATGCGTACGCCTCCAGAGAATCATGGCATCCGCAGATGATCTCCACTATCAATGTGCAGGAGCACCAGCTCAAGGACTGTGGTATCTGCTACAACGACAAGGAAATGCTCTAAAACACTTTTTGTAAGAAGCGCCAGTTTTTAGTATCATCCTTCATAAAACATCATTCCTTATGTTTCTAGCATCATCCTTCATAAAACATCATTCTGTCTTATGTTTTTAGCATCATCCTTCATAAAACATCATTCTGTCCTATGTTTTTAGCATCATCCTTCATAAAACATCATTCTTTCTTATGCTTTTTAGCATTATCCTTCATAAAACGTCATTCTTTCTTATGCTTTTTAGCATCATCCTTCATAAAACGTCATTCTTTCTTATGCTTTTTAGCATCATCCTTCATAAAACATCATTCTGTCCTATGTTTTTAGCATCATCCTTCATAAAACATCATTCTGTCCTATGTTTTTAGCATCATCCTTCATAAAACATCATTCTTTCTTATGCTTTTTAGCATTATCCTTCATAAAACGTCATTCTTTCTTATGCTTTTTAGCATCATCCTTCATAAAACGTCATTCTTTCTGATGTTTTACAGCTGGTTGTCACTGATGTATGCTGTCCTGAATGTAAGATGGTATATGTCACGTTTGTTCCCGTGGGAATCATGTTTGATCACGTCAGGATAACGTTGGGTCAGGTAAGGAACCCGTTTCATATTATTTAAATAATACTAACATGAAATATAAGTGACAAATAAATCTGTAAATATATTATTTCAAATAATTTCATCTTGAACATAATTTTTTTTTAAAGGATTGAAAAGAATTAACACTGTAAAAATAATCTGAAAGGATTAATATTAAACTTTGCTCTCTCTGAGTCAAAGCTTTCATATACCATTATACGTATATTCTCGTTGCCCTATCTTTTATCGTTATATGTCGTATATGAGTTATGTAACACTGAACATTTGTGAGGGACATAAAGATTTGTTTTGCTGACATCTAATAATTAATTAGCTGTTTTTTATCATCGCTAGTCTGAATAATTCTCTTGTTTTCTGACATAACAGAGAAGAGAACTGTGCTCCGACTATATGTCACCTATAGCCAAACCATTCATCATCTATAGACAAACCAATCATCATCTATAGCCAAACCGCTCATCATCTATAGGCAAACCGCTCATCATCTATAGGCAAACCGCTCATCATCTATAACCAAACCACTCATCTTGTTAGCTGAACTACAGAAAATGTCTACGTATGCAACAGAAGATCGATCTGGTTCAGAAAATCCCTACACGAGACAGTGGTTGTCAGAACAATATCATTACACCGGTTTATGGGATTCGCTACATCTCTATAACAATATGTCGCAAGAGAGACAACCCCAACATTAGGGGAGTTAAGCTCATATAAATTATATTGATAAACATACTAAGGAAAGGACAGCCTAAGCTTGGCTATGAATATTGTTTTTAAAACGCTGTTTCAGTTTTATAACTCTCATATAAAATATCTGCAGTGGAACATATGCGTGGCTGTGGTTTGTCTTTGTACAATCTCACTTCTAGATCAGTTGTCTTGTAGGGAGATCTGCACATGCCCTTGGTATTTTTCCTTTCTCAGAGAACACCCACTCCCCAACATCCATGTATTGTTGCCACAACCGCTGCTGTTCATGCTGCGACCGAGAGGTGGAGAATATAGTTCTATTTCTCTATAAGAAAATACAGTAAAAACAGCTTACAACTAAAACGTGAAACATTGCCACAAATATTTGTCGTAAAAATGTATTTCTTCTTATCAGTTTAGAGGATTATGTAGTTCATTAGTTTTTTTTTCGTTTCCATTCATCATTGTTTATTGTATGTTGTTGTTTTAATAACTTATGAATCAGACACTCATCTATAAACAGCCCTGTTTATTGTATTTTGTTGCTTTAATAACTCACGAATCAGACACTAACCTACAAATAGCCATTTTTGTTGTATGTTGTTGTTTTAATAACTCATGAATCAGACAATCACCTACAAACAGCCGTGTTTGCTACATCGCTCTTGAACAAGGACATTTAAAAAAAAAGTTTTTTGCTATTTTCTCCGTCAACCTAAATATAAATGAACAAACTCAGTTACAAATAAATTAAGCAGTTAGGGGAAAAAAGATTGGAATAGTTTCCCTGTCCATAAATTGATGTGTATATTGTCCAGTGAGTAAAATAGTTTCCCTATCCCCAGTGTGATATAATGTCTTGAGAGTCAAAATAGTTTACCTGCCCCCGATGTGCTATATGTTGCCTCGTGAGTCAAAATAGTTTACCTGTCCCCGATGTGCTGTAAAATATTATTCCCTAAGGCAAAATAACAAAGGGCGCCATGGCTTTAGAGCGAGCGATCTGGAGACTACAGAACTACAGTTTTTCCCTCCAAGATTTCTGACCACGACACCTGCCCTATTCGAGACTTCGTGGACGTTTTGGTGAGAATAAAGCCCGAATGTTTCCTCCCTGAGCCCACATAAAGACAGCCACTAATGTTATCCAGTTGTATAAAAGACACAAGTTCAGAGACTAGACGCAGTGTGAAACGAGGACGTGCCGAGGTGAACAGAAAAATGGCCTCCGTGTACAGTCAGGAAACAAAATCTCGAGCGATGTTTTGAAAGAGAATCAATGTTTTGATACAGGGCAACCTGAAATGTCTTACAAAGAACATCAAATGACAGACTTTTGTCTCCCATCTGTTGCAAACCTAGAAACACTTTCAGAAATATTTCTTAACAATGAATAAAGCTGGAATTATACAGGTTTCAAACATCAAACTTTGCATCATTTAATTTTTTTTTTGTCCGCGCAAAACACTTGTCTTGTTTGGATACTATGGCTGCTGTTCTTGAAGTCGCTCTTGATTTTTCTTGCTGTCTGTACACTCAGACGACTTTTTTCCATGATACCAGGTCAAGACACAGCGATATAAAGCAGGCTTTATTCAGGCTGCAGCTGTATACAGGGTTCAGACAGCAGCTTTATATATAAGGTTCAAACAGGAGACTTTATTCCGGGTTAAGACAGCAGCTACATTTATGGTTAAAAAAGTAGACTTTATTCAGTCAAGCATCAGAATTTATTCATGGTTCAGACAGCAGCTTTATATATAAGGTTCAAACATCAGACTTTATTCCGGGTTAAGACAGCAGCTACATTTATGGTTAAAAAAGTAGACTTTATTCAGTCAAGCATCAGAATTTATTCATGGTTCAGACAGCAGCTTTATATATAAGGTTCAAACATCAGACTTTATTCAGGGTTAAGACAGCATCTATTTATAGGGTTCAAACATCAAACTTTATTCAGGGTTAAGACAGCAGCTATGTATAGGGTTTAAACATCAGACTTTATTCAGGGTTAAGACAGCAACTATGTATAGGGTTTAAACATCAGACTTTATTCAGGGTTAAGACAGCAACTATGTATAGGGTTTAAACATCAGACTTTATTCAGGGTTAAGACAGCAACTATTTATAGGGTTTAAACATCAGACTTTATTCAGGGTTAAGACAGCAGCTATGTATAGGGTTTAAACATCAGACTTTATTCAGGGTTAAGACAGCAACTATATATATGGTTCAAACTGCAGCCTTTATTCAATGTTTAAACAGCAGACTTTATTCAGGGCTCAGATAGCAACTATCTGGAATATATGTATATATATGATTCAAACTGCAGACTTTATTCAATGTTCAAACAGCAGACTTTATTCATGGTTAAGACAGCAGCTCTGTATAGGGTTTAAACATCAGACTTTATTCAGAGTCGAAATAAAAGTTGTATGTGAGATTAAGAAATATGACTTTAAGTAAAATGTTAGTATAAAAATAATGATTAGTAACATGAAAGGATTATTTCGTTAGACGAGTATAATGAAAATTTGGACTTACCAGTGCTGACAATGGCGATTAGTAAAATCCAAAACTGTATCCTTCCGCGCAACATGTTGGATAGAAAGTTTGTGAAAGCGTAAGCACAACTATTGATTCCGGGTATTACGCCTCATCAAAGAATTCCTAATATTTCCAGAATAATCCGATGTCATTTATCAGGCTTGCCACTGGGAAGGCGGGCGTATGTCCGCGAGCGATAAATTCAAATATAAATACAAATGTTAGAGAAGGAATTAATTTTGTAGATAAACAGTGTTCGATTTGAAGGAGAGATCTAATTCTGTAGCTCCTGTTTACTGTTTTGTGTATTTTCTGTTGTTAATATCTGAAAGATTTTTTTTTTAGGCAAAATATTTTTTTTTATCCGCGACAAGTGGTAAAATTATAAATTCAAATCTAGATACAAATAGGGCACCAAAACATGTGAAGAAGAAAACCAGAACTGATTTTTTTTCCTCAGAAATATCTTGTCTTGTCATTTCATAAATTTATAGTTCATACTTTTACAGAAGTAAGTCCGCGCTTTTATTTTTATACACAACATTAACTCTCTTGCTACCGTGAGTCACAGAACTGGCTTTGTTGAAGTTACATTACAATTAAGTGTATCTGACATTACAATTAAGTGTATCTGACATTACAATTAAGTGTATCTGACATTACAATTAAGTGTATCTGACATTACAATTAAGTGTATCTGACATTACAATTAAGTGTATCTGACATTACAATTAAGTGTATCTGACATTACAATTAAGTGTATCTAACTGGTTTTGTTCTTTGTTTTGGAGATTCAGATTTGAAATGACTGTTTAAGCTAAATATAGACCTATGGTTATTTCCCAGTAACAATATGGCGGCTGTGTTTATTGCTTTGTTTCTGTGAGATCATAAGATTTTTGCTCGTAGTGAAAAAGTTCCTGTGTTGAAGCTAAAAGCTGAAACCAACGTTATAACCAGCTCTGAAATGTTTGTTCTCAGTCAAGATTTTAAAAAAAAGAACTGAAAGACCACGGAATCACTTCTATGCTCATGTGAACATCATTCAACACAGATGAGAAAATCATTCAACACAGACGTGAATATCATTCAATATGGATGTGAACATCATTCAACATGGACGTGAACATCATTCAACACAGATGTGAACATCATTCAACACAGATGTGAACATCATTCAACATGGACGTGAACATCATTCAACACAGATGTGAACATCATTCAACATGGACGTGAACATCATTCAACACAGATGTGAACATCATTCAACACAGATGTGAACATCATTCAACACAGATGAGGAAATAATCCCTGACCTTTTCCTGCTCACAGTATTAGCTAAGTACTCAAATACCAATTACTGGATACAAGTTTAGTTTGCACAGATAGTACACAGGTAATTTGGTGTGTGGTACAGAGTTTGAAACATTCCGGCGTGTTTGACGATGAATGTCTTATTGTAATTTCTTGTTTCGTAGAGTCTGCCTAGAAAGATGAACTGTCCGGGCGCTTCACAGTGGTAGAGAACGCTTGGATCTCTGTGGTAGCTTGCTCCGGGATATAATATGGAAGTGATACAAACTCTCAGTCAGCGATGTCTTCATCACTACTACAGAAAACGGTACCATTTTTCCACGAGAAAGAACTGCAGATACAGATAGTGGTGTGTACAAAGATCGCTAAGTCACAGAACTTCAGAAACAGATGGTATTGTGTACAAAGATCGCTAAGTCACAGAACTTCAGAAACAGATGGTATTGTGTACAAAGATCGCTAAGTCACAGAACTTCAGAAACAGATGGTATTGTGTACAAAGATCGCTAAGTCACAGAACTTCAGAAACAGATGGTATTGTGTACAAAGATCGCTAAGTCACAGAACTTCAGAAACAGATGGTATTGTGTACAAAGATCGCTAAGTCACAGAACTTCAGAAACAGATGGTATTGTGTACAAAGATTTCTACTACTCAAGAACGGACCTCCTACAATCTGTAACTTCTTGTCAGATCTAATGTTTCTCTTTCTGTCATTAACTTTTTTTTTTTGCCTCGACGTTTTCCTGTTGCAATGACGAGCTTTGTCGTTTTCTCTCCTGATAACTATACCTTTCTATTTCCTGATATTCCTGAGGATTTCACTCTGTCTTCCGACAAACCAGGATGTGAAGTATTCATGACATTGTTAGTCTGAAGAGTAGATTTATCACCTATTACTTCAGAATCTATGTAAAGGTAACTGTAGTATCTACAAATTAGCCAAATATCTCCATGGTAACATTTATACTTGAGAGTGCCTCCACTAAACTTGCTGCGAGAATGTGTTGTAAAATATTACTTGCCTCAAAAGTGTAAAATGTGACAAATTTGGAAATGTGCCACATACATAAACGGTGCACCCAAAACATGGAAATTGCATTTTGTTGCAATGAGAGCTACAAACACGATTTTTTTAAAAATAAAGTTTAAAAATACAATCACTTCCATAACTGTGATAATAACCGATGTGAAACTACTACTAGTAAAGTATTGGAGGTGTGAGAACTTCCATATTTATGAATATACGATAACATAAATAATATTTAAAAGTGACAAAAAGTTACCTGTGTACTACATAATGAATATTTTCTGTCATTTCTCTCTAAAAAAAATTGTACGTGTATACCAGATTTTGATATGCGTGCTGTAAGTGAAGTTAATCTGTGTACCATGTACAAACGTGATAGAAATATATACAGTCATACCCCGACTTACGGTCGACCGAGTTACGCTTGTGAGTACTTACGGCCATGTCTCATAGGGTTGTTTCATTTCTGCGCTGATTCATTTTGTGATTACTTTACAAACATTTGCTGTTCTACGTACAATGTAGATTTACCACAAGACAAGAAAAGGAGACGAGCAAGTACACTGCGTCTTGCTTTAGTGAGTACACGGTGTATGTATGTACATTTTGCATATATTATTAGTTATTACAATGTGATTCAGTGTGTTGTAATTCATGTTTTGTGATTAATTTCCACACAATTATTGTGATAATTGGAATTATTTTAACATTTTAGACAAGTGAATGTTACAACATGTGATGAGGGTAGGGATGTGTGATCAGTGTCTGAGCTCTCCATATAACGGCCGCCGTACTATCCGACCCCTCTGGGCCCCAAATGTGGCCGTAAGCGGAATATACTCTGGTATAATAACGTATAGTTTCCTTACTCGTTTAAACAGAAAATACAAACTTTCGTAATGAATTAAAATATACACTGCACCGAAGACAATTCTTATAACAAGGACATGTAAAAGAATATTGATTTACATTCGTAGAATTATATACTTTTAAAGAATAATGCACGTGTGCTATAGTGAAGTTTCATAAACTATGCTCGAGGAATATCATAAATCTGTTACACGAATAGTCAGTCTCACTATTCTTTTTAAACATGCATAATTCACATTACATAAAGATATGTATATATAATCTCTTAGGTCTCACTTATATAAATAGGAACGCAACGCTGCGCATAGTTTCCAACTCACGCTTAAATAAGGAAGAATGTAGTAGTGCGTATAATCTCTCAACTCACGCTTAAATAAGCAGGAACTTAAACAGCGCGTATAGTCTCCTTTCAGATACAGTACACTGAAACTTCAATAAATTAATAAACGTTTGAACTATGAGCACCTGTGGTTTTAAATTCACATATTTTGGCTAGCGTCAAATGCACAAATGGTTGCCTCATGCAAAACATAACATTTGACAGATATAGGTCTGACCAAGCGAGAGAAGCAGCTTAATTTCCAAGGATATTTTGATGTAAGCCGACGGCTTTAACCTCGCCAGAAAGTGGGAAAGTAGACTCTCCTGCTCTCACACGTGATAACAGACGCGTTATGTATCAGCTGCACAGCTGAACAAGCCACTAAGACTTTCCACGCAGGGCTCCCCCTACGCCTCGCGCCAAGCCGCCTCGTGACGACTCGTGCAGCGGAGTTGCCCTTTCCACAGATTTTCTAGCGTCAGGGAGAAAAGTTAACTAGAAACACTCGAGTCCACTCGACCAACCACAACTTCCAGACTGTTTCTTCTTTACCTCTGCTCTTGCGTATTCGTGTAGTCCACGTGATTTGTATTCAAAACTATCTAATCTATCTATCTATCTATCTATCTATCTATCTATCTATCTATCTATCTATCTATCTATCTATCTATCTATCTATCTATCTATCTATCTATCTATGCTTGCCATTCTGTCGATCTGCCTGCCTGCCTGTCTATGGAATTCACTCTCCTACCGTCCTTCATAGTTTTCTTGTATCTCCAGCCTTATTTATCTCCCTGTAATTTTCTCTGATATTCTTATATCCTTCCCGTGCCGTGAAACGTCACATTGGGCTCGCAAGGTAGTTCGCCAATTTTTCTTGTCTTCGGCGAGTCTTTCAACCTCATCAAGGGATTTTATGCCTATTAATTTGGCCTGTAATTTTACGCCTCCTTAAATACTAACTAGTTCTCTTAAAGAATATGAAGAAATCTGATGAGACAAGAACTGTATTTAATTTTCTTTAAAACAATGTTATATTGTTGCCTCTCTTGTAGGTAATTATGCTATATTCGTGAATGTAATAGTCTTACTTTACATTCTTATATATGGTTTTTTAATGCAATTTGTATGCTTGTAAATAAATGGCATGTGTGGTAAAAACGAAAGATGAATGATGAAGGGCACAATGTCAGAAGTATGACATATGAGAGATGAAGGGCAGAATGCCAGAAGAATGAAATATGAGAGATGAATGGCAGAATGTCAGAAGAATGAGAGATGAAGGGCAGAATATCAGAAGAATGAAAGATGAGAGATGAAGGACAGAATGTCAGAAGAATGAGAGATGAAGGGCAGAATATCAGGAGAATGAAAGATGAGAGATGAAGGACAGAATGTCAGAAGAATGAGAGATGAAGGGCAGAATATCAGGAGAATGAAAGATGAGAGATGAAGGGCAGAATGTCAGAAGAATGAAAGATGAGAGATGAAGGGCAGAATGTCAGAAGAATGAAAGATGAGAGATGAAGGGCAGAATGTCAGAAGGGCCTTCATTGCTCATTTCTTCCCTCTTTGAAAATAAACATCTTCCGTTCGTTCTCCCTGTCTGTCTTTTATCCGTCTGTCTATCAGCATGCTCACTGTCTGTCTGACTTTCAGTCTTCCTATCTGTTTATCCACCCACCTGTTAGAATGTCTGGTCTCCTATTTTAGGTCCCAGTGAATGCCTGATTGAACAGAAATGCACACACATCACCTGATAGGATGTGACATTAAACGACCTAATAGTATATGACCTGCTAGCACATCATCTTATAGTATATGACCTGCTAGTACATCATCTTATAGTATATGACCTGCTAGTACATCATCTGACATTACACGACCTGGTAGTATATGACCTGCTAGTACATGATCTGACATTACACGACCTAGTAGTATATGACCTGCTAGTACATCATCTGACATTACACGACCTGGTAGTATATGACCTGCTAGTACATCATCTGACATTACACGACCTGCTGGTACAAGATCTGACATTACACGACCTGGTAGTATATGACCTGCTGGTACATCATCTTATTGTACATGATCTGGTAGCACATCAGTTGGTAGTGCATGACCTGGTAGTACAAGACTCGCTAGTACATCACCTGACAGCACATCACTTAGATCGCTCTTATGTCAGCTGTAAACAGCCTCTACTATCAATATAAACAACATGCAATAGTGTAAACTAGAACATACGATAAAATTTCACTTCTAAAACAGTTTTAGAGAAGTGGGAACATCTTTCAGAAATATTAGATGTTTGTCACAGTTAAGTTTCCAGTCTGTGTACTGCTGTAAATGTCGTACAGGACCTTGTCTTCCTGAAAATTGCTGTCAGATAGCCCTCCAGCACGAGGCTATCTCGTACATGGGCACTCCACTGCCTTCGCCAAACACGGCTAGAAACGAGAGGCCAGAAGAATAAATCATAGTTTGATGAAGTTTGGCTCGTATGCCAGAGTCAATTAGAGTTTGGCCTTTTCATGGACTTCCGTTTGGCCCTGGCATTTGATGGTCGATGTAAAGTGGCAAAGAACGGGTATTTTCTGTGAATTAGTTTGTCTGAGAGCTGTGATTTCTTGCATGTGATTTAATACACAGTTATTGTTTCTTTCGTCATTCATTTTCTTCTACTATTTTAAAAATATATTTCGTTGTTGTGTAAAACCCTTTTCTTCATGCCCTGGTCAGAGCTCTTTAATGACATGTTTATTTACCAGGAAGCATAAACAAACCCATCTTAAGTCACCCTTTCTCTGTCTGGATATGCTTGCCTTGTGTGAGTACATTGATACTAAACAGCAGCTCACCCGCGATGACGACCGCTATTCATAAACAAACAGGACGACGCGAGAACAGCTTCCATAGTGTGCTGCTGGCTCTGGCTGGCTCTGACTGGCTCTGACATTTCCAAACTTATTTATTCTCCTTCGTTTTTATCTTCTGGTGGTCTCTGCGCCCTCTCCTATATATCTACGATTTAGAAAATGCAAACAGGGGAAGAAATAGAGAAAAGGGTAATAACATTTCTCTATTTCTTTCTTGTTCTAGATCTGCCAATGTGTTTCTTGTGGAGCTCCTCAAGAGAAGGTGCTGGATAAATGAGGATTGACTCTGAGAGTAGTAATGTAAGCATCACAGTAAACCCAAGAATGAGGCTTATCTCTAAAGGCTCCACCACCTTTTGGTAAACGTGAGTCTTACTTCTTTACTGAAAGAACAAACCGCAAAGTCACCAAGTAGGTAGAGTCTCCTCTGGGTCAGGGTATTCATGGGCAACGATAAAGCCATTTTGGCTGAAATACTGGGGTGTTCTTGTTGCCTTTCATAACCATTTCATTGTTTGTACTCCATATTGTTAACTTTTCCTCCTTCTCCCTATTCCTTATTGTTAACTTTTCCTCCTTCTACCTACTCCTTATTGTTAACTTTTCCTTCTTTTCCCTACTCTTCATTGCTAACTTTACGTCCTTCTCCCTACTCCTTATTGCTAACTTTTCCTCCTTCTCCCTACTCCTTATTGTTAACTTTTCTCCTTCTCCCTACTCCATATTGTTAACTTTTCCTCCTCCTCCCTTTTCTTCTTCTTCTTCTTCTTTCGCTTCTACCACCAAGATCGCCCCGTGATCCTACTGAATTTACTCCTGAGTTTCTGGCAATAGTCTCATTTAGGATGGAGGCTCAGAGCATCGTGCGGCTTGGGTCTGTATTCTCAGTGGGTCACAGAAGCGGCATTGCATGATACTATGGTTTTCGTTGCACCAGTTTAGTCTACAGTTGGACATTCTCACTGGAAAACCTCGACGTGATTTGGATATATCTTCGTCGGATGAGAGGTGGTTGCCTATCTAGACTGCACTGGTCCAGTGTCTCCGATTTCCGCATTTTGTGATCGTGGCCGCTACCCTTCCTTGTGGTGACTAGGACAGAGCTTTTGTCTAGGAGGTCGAATCCTCGCCACTAGTAAGTTTCACCCCTGGGTTAAGCCGGTTTAGGCGTATTACACCAGTATGGGTGTATAATGACGTGACCGGCCTCTAAAGCGCAGGTACCGTGATATGCGTAGCCATCAAGTTTAACCCATGGGTTGCCAGTTTAGGCATAATGCCCCAGAAGCCGGCCTCTAGAGCAGAGGTGCCGTGGTATGAGTAACCCTCACCTCATCGGCCATACCGATTAAACTTCATTTAATCCTTTCCATCACCTTTTCCACAGCGGCGCCGCGCGGTAACCCTAATCGCATTTTTCTTCGTTGGTCGGGAGCCGAAGAATCCCTCCAGCAGAGTCTTAGTTTAACCCCTGGGTAAAGCCGGTTTAAGCATTTGATTCAGTATGGGTGTATATATAGGACGTGGCCGACCTCTAGAGCAGAAGTACCGAGAAATGAGTAGCCCTGACCGTGAGACTACTGGCTAATTCACTTAATCCTTTCTATCACCTTTTCCACGACGGCGCTGAGCGGCAACCTTAATCGAATTATTCTTCATTGGCTGGGAGGATTTTCACCCCATGCATGGCTGCTGAAGAATCTTGCAGCGAGCAGGAGCTTTCTTTCTCTTAGATGAGCTACCAACCAAGATTAACGAGTCTCATCTAATCGAAAGCGTCTGGTTTTCAGGCGCCAGATATTCGCCTTTCGCCCCTTCTCCTGTCACTTTAAACAGTTCCGCCACGAGAAGGCCAGGAGCTAGACTTGGACTGTCAGAGGCTATTTGAGGCGCACGCCATGGAGACATTTAATTGGAGTGGAGAGTGTATCCCTCACCCCACCTCCGTCTATTACAGTCCTTAGAACCTCGAAAAAATCGTAGACAAAGCACTTTAGTGAGACGTGAGAGAAAGAAAAATCACAAGAGAATTACCTGGGATTCGAACACGGACTCCAGTAGGACGAGCAGCCGTCTAGCCACGAGAGAACAGCGTACTATCAACTTAGCCAAATAGCACCCCAAAAAAGGTGTTTTGTTGACATAGTCTTTTTTAGTAACTGCTCAGCAGACATGAGAGATCGTGACACCCGGAAAGAAACGAGGTCGTGACACACAGAAATTCCGTAGCTTAGATTCATTCTCTCTAGCAGGTACCAACTAGACAAACATACACACGGTCTCCTGCCATGTCTGGTCCAAACTTGAACAACAATAACAAACGAACGAATACTTATTATATGAAGTTAGTTTCAGGTATAGTTTTAAGGAACAATTTTTTATAAATAGGAAACTACGAGCAGTTACTAAAAACTGAAAGACTATGTCAACAAAACACCTTTTTTGGGGTGCTAGTTGGCTAAGTCGATAGTACGCTGTTCTCTCGTGGCTAGACGGCTGCTCGTCCTACCGGAGTCCGTGTTCGAATCCCAGGTAATTCTCTTGTGATTTTTCTTTCTCTCACGTCTCACTAAAGTGCTTTGTCTACGATTTTTTCGAGGTTTAATCCTACAATATTTGTTCTCTTACTTTACCGTACCAAAACCTCGTAGTTTCCTATTTATAAAAAATTGTTCCAGTCCTTAGAACCCTCCTTCTCCTTCCTTGTTCTCGGAAAACCGCACCATAGCCCCTCCCCCCCCCCTCCCCCAACCCCGTCTGACTCTGTTCTTTTGTTTTTCTGCACTTTCAGTTTTCATATTAGTCTTTTCTTCAATATTACTTGTTATGTTTCTTTCTATGTGCTCTTTGTTTTATGTTTCTTTCTATGTGGTCTTTGTTTTATGTTTCTTTTTATGTGGTCTTTGTTTTATGTTTCTTTTTATGTGGTCTTTGTTTTATGTTTCTTTTTATGTGGTCTTTGTTTTATATTTCTTTTTATGGGGTTTTTGTTTTATGTTTCTTTTTCTGGGGTTTTTGTTTTATGTTTCTTTTTATGGGGTTTTGTTTTATGTTTCTTTTTATGGGGTTTTGTTTTATGTTTCTTTTTATGGGGTTTTTGTTTTGTTTCTTTTTATGGGGTTTTGTTTTATGTTTCTTTCTATGTGGTCTTTGTTTTATTTTTCTCTCTATGTGGTTTTTGTTTTATGTTTTTTATATGTGGTTTGTGTTTTATATTTTTATATGTGGTCTTTGTTTTATGTTTTTTGTATGTGACATGGAGATACAATGAGGGAAATTAAAAGGAGGACATCTATCGCTCTTCAGAAAGTAAAACAAATAAAGAATCCGTGGAGAGGAAGAGACAGAACCACAAAAATAAGATTTTTAAGGGCATGCAACTTTCCCATTGCAACATATGCCTGTGGGACCTGGACACTTAACAAAACAGCTGAGAAACGCATAAATCCCTTTGAATATAAATGCTACAGAAGAGTTCTTCAAATATCATGGACACAAAAAAAAGAACAAATATAACCATACTACAAGAACTTAATATTGATGAAGGCTGACTGGTAAAGTGGATTAAACAAAGAAACTTAAATATTTTAGACACATTAAACGTCATGATAATCTAGAGAAAACCGTCTTGGAAGGGTACATAATGGGAAAAAGAAAGAGAGGAAGACCAAGGCGAAGATGGTTGCAAGACATCGTTGATGATCTGCAAATAGATACTTCAGCAGCAGGCCATCTTGCTCCCAGCCGAGAGGCCTACAGGAGAGCTGTTAGGAGGGCAAAGTTCCGCAAGGACATACAAATAACTGACTTTGCTTATTGTATTGTGTGTATGGTTAGGGCCGAACAGCAGTAGACAAAACACTTTACACGTGAGAGAAAGAACAAATAGTAGACAAAACACTTTACACGTGTGAGAAAGAGCAAATAGTAGACAAAACACTTTACACGTGAGAGAAAGAGCAAATAGTAGACAAAACACTTTACACGTGAGAGAAAGAAAAATAGTAAACAAAACACTTTACATGTGAGAGAAAGTAATATGGTAAACAAAATACTTTACACGTGAGAGAAAGAAAAATAGTAGACAAAATACTTTACACGTGAGAGACAGAAGAAATAGTAGACAAAACACTTTACACCTGAGAGACAAAAGTAGTAGACAAAACACCTTACAGGTAAGAGAAAAAAACAAATAATAGACAAAACATTTTACACGTGAGAGACAGAACAAATAGTAGACAAAGCACTTAACACCTTAGAGAAATAACAAATAGTGAGAGAATGACCGTGACTTGAACCCCCAACTCCCGTAAGACTAGCAACCGCCTAGCTTTCCTCCGTAGCTAGCTTATCTGTGCTCCGTCACTGTACACAGCGCTAGCCTTGTTGCTTTCAGTGTGTAAAATGTGTCTTCTGTTAGTTGTGTGTGCACAAAACACGGTGCACTGAAGATATCGTGTAAAACATATATGTGGTGTAAAACATATGTCGTGGAAAACATATGAAACACGGTGCACTAAAGATGTCATATAAAAGATATAACACACGGTGCACTGAAGATATCATGTAAAACATATGTCTTGTAAAACATACGTGTCGTGGAAAACATATAAAACACGGTGTACTGAAGATGCCGTGTAAAACTCATAAAACAAATTTACTGAAGATGTCATGTAAAACATATTACTTGTACTTGTACGAACTCCATGTAACTGCGAGCTGTTGTTCTTTGCAGCCGATGCTGTAGAGATGTTGAGGCACAGCATCGTATCGGCGTGGGAGCGAGTTATGGCAGCTACTTTTTCAGTCCCGGAGTACAGCTAAAAATCAGAGGGTGTGCAATGCTTCTTTAGCAGACTCCACCACCATGGGGACTATGGCGATCCCTGCCCGGTTAGCCAGGCTATGCCTGTTACTGGGGGTACGACGGAGAGGTGGGACAGGGTCTTGGTCAGCTATAGGTCGCTGTTTGTCTCATCGGGGGTCTTCACACCCTGTAAAACATATAAAATACGGTCCACTTTAGATGTCGTGTAAAACATATAAAACAAACATAATGAAGACGTCATGTAAAACATATAAAACAAGTATACTGAAGATGTCATGTAAAACATAAAACACTGTGCACTGAAGATCTCTACAGATGTACTGAAGACGTCATGTAAAACATATAAAACACTGTTCACTGAAGATCTCTATAACGTATATAAAACAGGTGTAATGAGGATGTCATATAAACATCTCTCTCATACAAGAATAACTTGGGCAGATATTTCAAACCTAGGCCAGGTCGCTATGCCGAGAGATCAAGGCACAGAAACGTGTCCCAGCGGACGGACGTCCAGATAGACATGAATACAGATGCACCGACTACTAACTGGCGAATGCAGCTGCAAAATAGACTTTAAAATTTTATCTTTCCTGTCATAAAGTTTAGCAAATCAAGTATGGCTGACGGCAAATTCAGGTGCTTGGCTGTAGATATGAAGTAGAAGCCATTTTCACTATACACACTTCCTTGTAAGGAAGTAAGGGCGTAGTAACTATACTGTGTGAGATAAGTAATGTCACGATTGGACAGTCTGGCATAAACTCATTCTTTTTCAGCAAAGCGGTTTATGACTGAAGATGTCTCTTATATATGAAATAATGCTGACTGTCAGACATATCTGACTTCTGCTTCTGATAGTGTTTGCAGTGATGTATACATTTTATTTAAATGTGAGAAGTACAATGATCTGGCCAAGCAACTAAAACAGGGGGCAGGAGTCAAGGCAAAAGTGATATCTGTAGAAGTTGGAGCAAGAGGATCTGTAGCAACATCAGCATACGACCTATGTAAGCAACTGGGCATAAAGGGACAAGCAAGACCAAGGGCATTGAAAAGCCTTTCAGAAACAGCAGAAAAGGCCTCATGCTGGTGTGAACGGGCCCGAACGTTTGGTCGACGGGATTGCGGCCGAATCACGGCGACCAGACACAGTGGCCCGTTCGCAAGTTCTCACACTTACACGAGTATGCTAATGAGGGTAATATCACCCGATCCAGGAATCTGGGATAGAGACGCGCGGAGAGTTGCGCGAGGGAAGTCCTCGCTCTGTCAGGCTATAGCGAGCATGCATATTTGTTTTCTGAGTGAGCTAAGGGTCTTAACGTTCTGGGCAAACTGTGTATTTCTATTATTAAAAGGGACCTGAGTATATTGTGTTGTGAGCTATGATCTCAGAGCGTTGCTCAGCCGCCTCGTTTGTGTTAAGTCAAGATCGTCTGTGACTGTAATATGTCAAGTGACGTCCTGTGATATCCAGAGTCTACTGCCGTAAGTAGTACGTGTAGAAACTTCATGTAGCATTCGTAAGAAGGGAAATAGCGTATATGACAGTAACTTAATGTTGCTAGCTTATGATATGGATGCAATGTATTCAGTATATGACATTGGTGTAATGTATTTCATTTAGACCATATAGACTGATATATCGAATAAAACGATAGCGTCATTTATCTCGTTTTATATATATATATATATATATATATATATATATATATATATATATATATATATATATAGTACAGGCAGTAGAGCTGTTATGAACAGCTACTTTATAGCTAAGCTACTGATTGCTTGTGAGAAATAAATAGTTCATGTGGGAGTTTTTACGTGGACTGGTTAGACTTACCATTTAATTGGTGGCAGATGAATGACAGGACTGTATTGTAAGATCAATGTTGTAACTAGATACTATAAGAAATCATCACAGTAGTGGTCGCAGGCAAGAGGAACTGCCCAAGAAGGAAAGACCCTGGGTTGGAGAAATAATTTGGGCTGGCAGTAGGAGGTGAAAACCTCTGATAATACAGGCAAATATTCATAGGTATACAAAGGGGTCTGGATGAATGGGGTGTGAACTAGGAAGGGGAAGAGAGTGATTTTCACCCGACCACACAAGTGGTTATCGCATGCCCATGTCCAGATATAGTACTCAGAGACCCTTTAACAGAATGTTATTCTGCACAGATTGTTGTGAGAAACCCTGTTGTTGTGGTCAAATAGACCACAAATCATTCTGTTTATGTGAAGCACGGTGAAAGTATCACGTGTTTCCGTGGCACAACTGAGTCACGTGATTTAGGTTAGGCGGGATGTGTGAACGAGTTGAGAGGAGAGTTTTGTGTCAGAATGTTGTAGCGATAGGTCGTGATGTTCAGTTCTAGTAGGAATATAGTTATTCTTGGGTTCAGTATGTAAGTTTGTTGATTGTCCTTGTTAGGACAATTTGTTGTAGTGATGTATTGTTTTTAGAAAAAGGTCATAGTAGTATATAGACTATGTGTTGATTGTTCCGTTATGGACAATATTTAAATGTCTGACTTAGTCCCATGGCGATGTTAGTCGCCCGGACATATTTCTTGTAATTCATTTGTATTATTCTCATCAAGTTTACACTTCACATCATTGCAACACACATCTAACAAATGGTAGTCATCATTAAACATGTTTGGACTTGTGCCTGATGAATCCTGTGATATTTGGATTCATGTTAAGTGTCAACTGTGGTGTAAAGTTTTGTTGATTTACATGTAACTGGTCATGTCGTGTATTGATGAGTAGTTGAGTTATTGTTGCCTGGGTTGTTTTGTTACACAGTGTATATCATTGTAACGTCTGTTGAGTCTCTGAGCCTATTGCTCATGTAAACGTAAAATGTAACAGTACACGAAGAAAGAAATCTGTTTAGAGGTACACGGACTCTGTTTCAGTAGTGCCGTGATACGGTTTTAACCCTTGGGACATCGATCACATATAAATAGGTTGAGAATAAGATCAAGTACAGATACATCTGCATAGAATATATAAAGGAAATGCATATGTATGTATATATATATATATATATTTATATATATATATATATTCATAAGAGCTAGAGACACATCGTTATGCACATATCCAACCCGCATACTCCCCCCCCCCCCCCCGCAATAGAGAAGTAACCAATATACGATAACGATAAATGCCGTCTAAAACCATAAATAGGTTTTACACTGGCTATGGAGCATGCGAAACAAGCATTGAAAACTTAAATAATTTCATCTGTCATAAGCAATACCGGTCCTCTGTATCTAAATAGCTAAGATACACTTCGAAGTGCAGCGCCAATTGAAAAGTCGGGGGTTCAATTCCGGGACGGAAAAAGAAAAAAAAGCAACTCACAAGACCTCTGGGAGTCATGACCCAGAGGTGCCCACTCCCTCCCCCTTTAGAGTGTCAGGAGTTTAATAGAGCCGAAACACTTGTTTGAGGGGGGGGGGTGAGTACTTGCTCTGATGGTCTGAAGGAGCTGTGTTGTTCCGCTCTCTACAGTAGAGAGTTCCCTGTAGATAGATAGATAGACAGACAGACAGACAGATAGATTGATTGATTGATCTTTATTTCAAAAGTATTAAGAATTGGGCACGCAGGCCCGTCTGACATTCTGCCCTTTATCATACATCATACACTCTATTCCAGACATTCTACAAATATGCTGTTCATATAACAAACATAACTAACATTGAAGCTGAGAGACATAAAATAAAATATAACATTTACGTTTCGCTCTTAAACATTCACTCAGTACAGAAGTAACTACATACATTATAAATGACTATCTACTAAACAAAATTTTGGGGACTATTCAGAAAACAATTAATTGTATTCGGTGTCTGTAATAGCAGCTTAAGATAACTTTTAAGTTTTATAATTCATGGAGGCATGTAGTCGACATCAAATAGATATTGGGAAAGCTTGTAGTTGTAGGAAGGAGTATAATTTATATTTTTTATATAGGATGGGAGGGTATTCCAAAGATGAGCAGCAGAATGACTAAAGCTTTTCTTATAAAGATCAAGTCTAGGTTTTGAAAGACATATGTTGTTCAAGCGTTGGCTGCACTTTGGGCTAAATTTAAACAGGTTCCATAGATAAGGCGAGGCATGCCGTGAAAGAATTTGATGTACTAACTTGGCTTTGTTGAAGAGGAACCTGTTCTTAAGAGGTAGTATTTTGATACGTTTGTGATGATTAGTTGTTTGTGCTTGATCTTTGTCACTAATAAGCTTTACTGCTCGCTTTTGGAGAGAGCAAAGCCTCTTTGTATTTGACACTGAGCAATCATCCCATACTGTTGAACAATAGTCTAAATGTGTTTGTATATGAACTATGTAGTATGTCTTCCTAGTGTCTTGATCTATGAAGTGCTTAATTTTAGCTAATTGGTATACTTTTTGTGCGATGAGTTTTGTTAGACATTGCACATGAGAGTTCCAGGTCAGATGGTGGTCAATAATAAGACTTAATGTTTTGTGCTCGCTAATGTTTTCTATCTGTGATGTTTCTGTACAGATCCGAAGTGTTGTTTTTGTTGCGTTTTGTAGTTTCTGTCTTGTTGTTATGAGCATTGATTTTGTTTTATCGGTGTTTATAATCATGCCATTATTTTTGCTCCATCCAATTAAATTGTATAACTCGACCTGAAGAGTTGATTCTGTATTAACACAATCGTAGTCACTGGTGTAAACTGTGTAATCATCGGCAAAAAGGTCACAAGAAGAGAGTTTAAGATGAAGTGGAAGATCATTGTTATAGATAGCAAAGAGTAACGGGCCAAGAATATAACCTTGCAGAACACCGGTGTAAACTTTAGCAGAATTTGATAGAGAATTGTTGAAGAATACTACCTGTTGTCTGTCTGAGAGAAACGATGCAATTAATTTTATTAGGTCAGGGTGCAGTCTATAAGTCTTTATTTTTCTTACAATAATATCGTGGTCAATCATATCAAATGCCTTTTTTAAGTCGACAAAGATGGCACCACATAGTCTGTCGTCATTTATGTTTACTAACCAGTTTTCTGTCATTTTGGTAAGAGCTGTGTGGCAGGAACGATTGGGTCTAAAGCCTGACTGACTGTCTATGACTAAATTGTTCTCTTGCACGTGTCGTAGAGTTATTTTGTGTATATGTTTTTCGAGTGGTTTTGATAATGACGATAATATGGATATTGGTCTATAGTTGGTAAGATTGTTAGATGAGCCAGATTTAAAGCGAGGATACATCTTATCAGTTTTAAAAGCCTCAGGAAAATAACATTTTGCAATGCACTGGTTGTAAATATATGTTAGTGTATGTGAAATGACAGGTGCAGCATAACGTAAGATCTTATTACTAATATCATCAAGCCCAGCTGTATTGTTGTTTTTTAAGGTTAAGAGATAACTGTGAACTTCACTGACTGTTAAGAATGGAATGTGTAACTGTTTAAAATCAGTACATCTGCTGTCCAGGAATGTTTGTAGTTCATGTAAGTCGCATACAGGAGCTGATATTGATGATTTAAGAACGTTGATTTCTTCTCTGAAATGTGTATTGATATGTGCGCTAGTGTATGCACAATTGATGGCTTGAGAATCAAATTCTTTTCTTTTATTTGATGGGGTATTTATGGCTTTCCAACTTGATTTACTGTCTGATTTATTCTGTATTATAGATAGATAGATAGAATGAATGAATGAATGAATAATCTTTATTTTTCAAGGGTAAAGAATTGGGCACGCAGGCCCGTCTTACATTCTGCCCTTCATCACTCCATCTTTCATTCTTCCCACACACTTGATTTAGTACAAAAATACAAATTAAATTAGTAAAAACATATCAAAAGAGTGTAAGATTTAACTATTACACTCAAGGTAAAAGAGAAGAAGTAATTAACCTAATAAAATAGCACTCACGCACACATACACCCGCAGACATATACATAAATAAAAATACATTGTAAATACAGATCTTCTAACATATTTTTTTAAACAAACATTAAAATAATTTCTAACAATATCTAACAAGTTGCTTTTCTAACTATGTCACTGAAGTACTTGATGGTTTACGAGCCATGTGTTGAGAGAGTGCTGGCTATTTTATGGAGGCATATAATTACATGCAAGTAAATAATGAAACAAGTTTGAGTTAAAGGATGAAGTATTACCAATGGATTTTAAATTGTAGGGGAGGGTGTTCCAGAGCTGTACTGCAGAGTATGCAAGGCTTTTCTTGTACATATCAATTCTGGGTTTAGAAAGAAGACAGTTTTTTAAACGCTGGCTATGTTTAGTGTTATACGTAAACAGTGACCACAAGTAAGGCGGAGCATTGTGCGACAGAATTCTGTGAACAAACTTAACTTTGTTAAAAATGATTCTATTTTTGAGGGGTAGAATTTTGAGTTGTTTATGTTGATCTACAGTCTGTACTGAGTGTTTGTCACAAATAAGATTTAATGCTCGCTTGTGAAGTGAGTGGAGCCTTTTTGTGTTTGAGACTGAGCATCCATCCCAGATTGTGGAACAGTAATCTAAGTGTGTTTGTATGTGTGATATGTAGTATATTTTTCTTGTGTTTTTGTCGATAAAGTGTTTAATCTTGGCTAATTGGTAAACTTTCTGTGCAATCAAATTTGTTAGGTTATGTACGTGAGAATTCCAAGTTAAATGCTGATCAATGATGAGTCCTAGGGTTTTATGTTCATGAACATTTTCTATTGCCTTAGTCCCAGCACAAAGCTGTAGTGAAGTTTTAGTTGCATTTTGCAGTTTCTGTCTTGTAGTGATGAGCATGGATTTTGTTTTGTTGGTGTTTATCAACATACCATTTTTATTACTCCATTTAATCAAACTGTTTATATCATTTTGGAGCGTTGTCTGTAGGTTATTGATGTCATACTCACTATTGTAAACAGTACAATCGTCAGCGAAAAGATCACATGAAGAGTGCTTTAAATGTAGTGGTAGGTCGTTAATATAGATAGCAAAGAGAAGAGGACCAAGAATGGAGCCTTGAGGAATACCGGTATCAACCACAGACGAGCCAGATATTTTGTTTCTAAAGCAAACTACTTGTTTTCTACCTGAGAGAAAAGATGTAATACATTTTGTTAGGTCAGGATATAATCTATAGCCTTCCAGCTTTTCTGCAAGAATTTCATGATCAATCATATCGAAGGCTTTCTTAAAATCAACAAAGACAGCACCACACAATTTGTCATCATTTATATTAGACAGCCAGCTTTCTGTCATTTTAGTTAATGCTGTGTGGCAGGAGTAATTTGGTCTAAAACCTGACTGACTGTCTATTAGTAGACTGTTTTCTTGCATGTGGAGCAGAGTTAATTTTTGTATATGTTTTTCAAGAGGTTTAGATAGTGATGACAGAATGGATATGGGTCTATAGTTTGAGAGGTCACTAGTCTGTCCAGATTTAAAAAGAGGAAAAACTTTGGCGAGTTTAAAAGCGTCAGGGAAATATTTTTTGTCAATACACAAGTTGTATAAGTATGTTAGTGTGTCTGTGATAACTGGTGCAGCGTAGCGTAGTATCTTGTTACTAATGTCATCACATCCTGCTGAGTTAGTGTTCTTTAAGGACCGGATGTAGTTATAAACCTCATCGACTGTGAGGAAAGGAATATTAATTTGTTTTAGCTTTACACATTTACTGTCGCTGAAAGTTTTCAACACGCTCAGGTCGCAATTTGGGGTCGGTAATGAAGATTTTAGAATACTAATTTCTTCCCTAAAATGTTCACTGAAGTTAATGCAAGTATGTTCACCATTAAGTGTTTGTGGGTCAGTTTGCTTCCTTTTATTTACAAGAGTATTAATCGCTTTCCAGATTGATTTACTATCAGTTTTGTCTTTCACTAAATTTCTGAAGTAATTTTTCTTTTCCTGCCTAATTAAATACTGCACCTTATTCCTAAGTGAACGATAGCTACTGAAATTTCTGCTTTTGTGAGCTTCATCCCGTTTCCTCATGAGTTGCAATATATCGGGAGTTATCCACGGGGATTTTGTTACGTGTTTTACTCTCATTTCTTTGATGGGGACATGCTTGTCAAAAATGTTTCGAAATATCTTGATCCAGTATTCGATAGCCTCATCTGGATTTGTTAACTGGAAAACGTACGTAAGAGGCGAAGCTTTCAGATCAGTTAAAAATAATTCCAAATTAAAGTTTTTAAAGTTTCTATATTTGATGCTGGTATGTTTGTGTTTTGGTATTTTATATCCCTTATGTGACCACGTACAGCAGACCGGGTAGTGATCACTCAGCGACACATGAGGGACAGTACATTCAGTAATGTTTCCTGGATAGATAGATAGATAGATAGATAGATAGATAGATAGATAGATAGATATAGATAGATAGATAGATAGATAGATAGATAGATAGATAGATAGATAGATAGATAGATAGATAGATAGATAGATAGATAGATAGATAGATAGATGTGTCCATCTTGCATTCGTCGGACATATCTAAAACAGCAGTTCCAGTGCTGTCTAAATAGAATGACTGCTATTTGACGTTTTAACAGTCATGAAATGACTTTGACTTCTTCCCCTGCTGGACTGCAATATACTGCAGGTTCCGGTTTACCCGTTCTCTGCGAAGTAGCAAGATATTGCTTCATGTCTCGTTTCATTAAAAAACCGGTGCAAATTTTTATTGTAAACGTTTAGTGCGCATGTCAGTTGATCTTTTCTATTCATTTTGTACCGGGTGTAGCCAGCCATTGTGTTGTTTTTAAATTTCTGTGGAGTATTTTCACCTTTTGTGAATTAGTGAGAAATATGGACACGCCCTATGACCAGACAACTGTTACTGAATGTACCCAAAGTAGTGCTAGACCTGTTAGACGAACTGCAGAAGTAGCTAGAACGTTGTTTCAGACATTGAATTTTTCGTGAGTAATATGACATATATCATCACAATGAGCGACTTTGTGTGCTACAAATAGATATATACAGCGCTGATGGTAAGTACAAGAGAATATTATTTGTCAGTCATAGTTTTGTGTGTGTGTGTGTGCTTAAAATGTTCTCAATTTTCACACCAGTTCTTTTTTCCTAAAAAAAAGTGGATTTATAAAATCTTCATATATTTGCAGTTATTTTGATACATAATACGTATATTTTTAAATGTGGAACTACTTTGTTACATTCATTTTTCCAACTATACCCTAGAAATATCGCAACATTCGCGCACAAAATCCCGCGGAAACAAAACGTCCGTGTTGTCGTCTGCAGCAGAGAAAGAGTGATAAATAATGTGGTACAAGCGTTGAAGATGAAAGATTTGAAGCCATTTTTTCTGTTTGGTACAAGTAAGCCAGATCTGTACTGAAGTGCACTAACGATGCAGGTATGACAGGTGACACATCCAGCCTTCATTGTGAGTCTACGTGATTCTTTCAAATACATGTGGTACACGAGGCACAGATGGCACTAGATCTTTAACCAGTCTGTCTCTGCATCACGTGCAAGTTGATAATTTATGAAAGACTCCAGTACACCACGTGGTGTATTCCCTTCTCCAGGTCAAGATTATCTCTGATGAAGAATGGAGCAGTCACTTCAGCCTGGTACACAACGTATGCTTTCTTTCACATGTTAGGGCGGGGGACCATAAAACAAGCTCTAATTGTCTTTGATAATGCTGACAACAACAACAACAACAACAACGTGAACATCAAACAAATCCCTCCCCGGGCTGTACTGTTATGTCTGCTCTCAACCTCGACAGACTCATCCGGTCATCAAGATCTTGAGTGAAGGAACAGTCACTTTTATTCTCAGTCATCATCCTGTGCCGTATCCCTAGGAGAAGTTGGCTGCAAGAGAGAGTGGATCTAAGCCTCCGGAATTTCTGTGTCATGACATCGTTTCTTTCCAGGTTTCACGATCCCTCGTGTCGAATGCGCAGTTACTAATGACTTCGCTTTCAAACATCTTTTTTTTTTTTTGGAGGTGCGAGACAGCGTAGTTCGTTAGTACGCTATTCTAGACGGCTGCTCGTCCTACCAGAGTCCGTGGTTCGAATCCCAGGTAATTCTCTTGTGATTTTTTTTTCTCTCACGTCTCACTAAAGTGCTTAATCTACGATTTTTTCGAGGTCTAATCCTACAAAACTGTTCTCTTTACCGCAGAAAAGCCTCGTTGTTTCCTATTTATACAAAAATGTTGACTACAACCATAATCCAGCTTTCTCTGTCCCTTATTTTCATGGAAGAATAAGTGTGTGAATATTATAACAGTGAGGTTTTGGTCAGAGGTTCTACATTTTTGTTTCATTCGTCTCTGAGAATTGTCTGTATCATTTCCACATGGCAATTGCATTTATTTCTACTCCTGACTTTATCTCAAATCTGTCTTTAACATATTCTCAGTGTACATATTATCTGTTTCATTAATTATCTTTTATCTTCCACAGGGGCTCCAAGTGCATGGGGCCCAAACAGCCCATGGAAATCTATTTATATGAATGTATATGGCAGTATTTGCATTATTTTACACAGGGGCATCCGATGCGGTTAATATCTCGTTAAGTTGACGTATTTTAGTTCAAGTGGTATTATACTTTAAGATGACTTCTGAAAATCTCAATACTTTTTATAGCTCATTTGAAAACTCAGAAAACGAATACGAAAGCGAGTCTTGAACTGTAGGGTTTCTGAGTTTCTGCAGAAATTGATAGAAGCTCTTCGTGTTAACAACGTCCTCCGAAACATGAACGACGTGGTTGTATGTATTCTGCTTGTTTATTGATAGCTATTCATTTTACACTTTCAGTTTACGAAGAATCTGAAAAGCCGAAATTCTGAAACAGTGGCATAAAATTGTGACCTTGGCTGGGTCTTTACCACGATAAATAAATGACATGGCAGGGTGCACTGTTCGTGAGAATCCTGCATTTAAATCCAGACAGGATGAAGTGTAAATGGAAGCTGCATTTATGCTTTGGTGGGCACGATATTTAAAGGTCGGACATCTGACCATACGGACACGCCCCTGCACGTGAGCAGTGCGTGGATGGCGTCTATAAATCATGAAATGGCTGAATGTGTTTGGAGAGCTGGGAGATGGGGATTAGGGACACATTGTTATTACGAGCGGCTTCACGTTTTGTTGCGTTTTCCTTCAGACCCCCCCCCCCCCAAAAAAAAAAAAAAAAAATAAAAAAACCGCTGTTGTCTTATTAGAATGATAATTTATACATCTTTACATTTTGACAACAAGAAATGAAGGATCGGAAGTAAAGTAAAACATCCACTTTTCTTCTCTTTATTCGTCTGTTGTGTCTGCTTAAATAAAATAAAGAAACGATGATCATTAAGTGACGTCAGCCCAGGCCTGTATTTGAACACTTTCATGAGCACGGGGCACCGAGGTCAGCTTTCATGTCAAAACTAAGCGTCCAAAACAAAGATGAAGAAGAAGAAGAAGACAGCAAGACACTACTATCCGCCATCTTGAAACAGAAAATATTGGACAGAGCAAGCACGATCCTCTAATTTCTTATGTTCGTAGATCTTTGTATGCCAGTCAGCTTATTTTGTTGCCTTTTTAAAAAATTGTCAGTCAGTTTATTTTATTGCTTTTTTTTTTTCAAAATTGTCAGTCAGTCTGCATTGCTGCCTTTTCTTTTTAAACTGTCAGTCAGTCTGTACTGTTGCCTTTTTTAAAAAATGTCTGTCAGTCTGTACTGTTGCCTTTTCTGTGAAATATTTACCTTTTATTTACAGAACAAGGGTTCACCCTAAAATTATATTTAAAAAATTTTTATCAATAGTCCTGTTTAAAGAAAAAAAAAAGAAAATGTTATTGAACGATTGACTGTTGAGTTCTATTCATGTTGACCAGTTGACTGTTGAGTTATATTCATGTTGACCAGTTGACTGTTGAGTTCTATTCATGTTGACCAGTTGACTGTTGAGTTCTATTCATGTTGACCAGTTGACTGTTGAGTTCTATTCATGCTGACCAGTTGACTGTTGAGTTCTATTCATGTTGACCAGTTGACTGTTGAGTTCTATTCATGTTGACCAGTTGACTGTTGAGTTCTATTCATGTTGACCAGTTGACTGTTGAGTTCTAATCATGTTTACCAGTTGATTGTTGAGTTCTGTTCATGTTGACTAATTGATTGTTGAGTTCTAATCATGTTCACCAGTTGAATGCTGAGGTCTAATCATGTTGACCAGTTTAATGTTGAGTTCTAATCATGTTGACCAGTTGAATGTTGATTTCTCTTCATGTTGACCAATTGAATGTTGAGTTCTAATCATGTTGACCATCTATTCATTTTGAGCAATTGACTGTTGACCTATTCGTGACAGGATTCAGAACTGCCCAGGCATCAAGCAATGACAGGAGGCATACTGGGGGCCACTTAGATGGAGGTGGGATTACACGCAAATTTGACCAGTAGGTTAAGTCAAACTGTCGGTCATCATTAGGTGGGTGTGGCGAGCTGTCAGCAGGCGCCCTGCTGGGACGGTCTGAGAGAAGGATCTTCAGGATAATGAGCGTGCTTCTGGCCTGCGTCCCCGCCATAAATCACCGGAAAGGTATTCTGAAAAGCCTTGAACTTATCACACTGTCTCTGTCTGCTCCAGCTCAGGAGATTAATCGCAGATGAGATTACATTCCCCCTCGTGTGCAATCAGTCAGTCAGTCAGTGGTTCACTCTTGTCTCTTTTTGTTTTAATAATGTAGCAAGTAAGACATAGAAACAGAAAGATTTACTGTTCTAATGTAGTAAATAAGACATAGAAACACAAAGATTTACTCAGCATCTAAAAATGGGTACTAGAGAAATCTAGGAAGGTGAACGCGGCAAGACCTGATACTGACCACACTAGACTGTCATGTGCGATGGTGTTGAAAAATACGGACCTAACACCCTATCCCCAAATTGTTTTAAAAGGAATGTAAACGGGATTTTTACCTTTTATTTATAATTCTTGTGTTAAGATTATTTCAGCTAAAGTAGTTATAGTTCTAGTTCCAATATTATTTCAGCTAAAGTATTTATATATATAATCTAGCTCTAATATTATTTTAGATAAAGTATTTATGGCTCTAGTGCCAATATTACTTTAGCTAAAGTATTTATAGGTCTAATGTTAAGATTATTTTAGCTAATATATATATATATACACACGTATAATTCTAGGGTCAAGATTATTTTGCGTAAAGTGTATGTAGTTTTAGTGCCAAGATTATCTTAGCTAAAGTTTTTATAATTTTACTGTCAAGATTATTTCAGCTAAAGAATGTACAGTTTTAGGTTTTAGTGCTAAGATTATTTTAGCTAAAGTATTTGTAATTCTAGAGTCAAGCTTATTTTAGGGAAAGTGTATATAGTTATAATGCCAAGATTATTTTAGCTAAAGTAGTTATAATTCTATGGTCAAATTATTGTATGTAAAGTATATAAAGTTCTAGTTCAAAGATTACCTTAGCTAAAGTATTTATAGTTCTAGTGCTAAGATTATTTTAACTAAAGTGTATAAAAGTCTAAGGTCAACATTATTGTATTTAACATGTATATAGTTCTAGTGCCAAGGTTATTTTAGTTAAAGTATTTATAATTCTATGGTAAATATTATTTTAGCTAAAATATTTATAATTCTAAGGCCAGTGTTGTTTTAGCTAAAGTATTTATAGATCTAGTGCCAAGGTTATTCTAAAAAAAAAAAGGTAAGAAAGTAAAGGTAATCCTGTTATGCCTTAGAAACACATAGGGATATGGTGTTAGTGTCCATATTTTCATTGACCTGTCAGCACACTAGAGGGTGATTTTGTCAGTATCACGCCTGGTCGCCTTTCCTTCCCCAACTCCAGAAGAAGAAGTCGGGTACCATTTTCTACAGCTGGGTGACTGGGGTGCCTCCGGCCGGATTCGAACCCCCGACCTTCGCCGTGAGAGACCAATGCACTAACCACTTCGCCAATCAGACACCTATGTTATTCTAGTCAAAGTATTTATAGTTCTACTGCCAAGATTACTTTAGCTAAAGTATTTATAGTTCTAGTACCAAGATTATTTTCGCTAAAGTATTTATAAGTCTAGTGCCAAGATTATTTCAGGTAATGTAATTCTAGTTCTAGTGCTAAGATTATTTTGCTTAAAGTATTTATAATTCTAGGATCAGTATTATTTTAGCTAAAGTATTTATAGTTGTGCTAATCAGATAATATTAGCTTAAGCATTTGTAATTTTAAGGTCAAGATTATTTTAGGTAAAATGTATACAGTTATAGTGCCAAGATTATTTTATTTAAAGTATTTATAATTCTAGAGTCAAGATTATTATAGCTAAACTATTTATTATTCTAGGGTCAAGATTATTATAGCTAAACAAATGACAGCGAAAGTGTATATAGTTCTAGTGCCAAGATTATTTTGGGTAAAGTATTTCTAATTTTAGGGACAATATTATTTCAGCTAAAGTATTTATAATTCTAGTGTTAGGATTATTTTAGGTAAAGTATTTGTAATTGTAATATCAAGATTAATTTAGGTAAACTGTAAATAGTTCTAGTGCCAAGATTATTTTAGCTAAAGTATTTGTAATTCTAGGATCAAGATTATTTTAACTTAAATATTTATAATTCTATTGCCAATATTATTTTATCTAAAGTATTTATAATTCTAGGGTCATGATTTTTTTTTACCTAAAGAATTAATGATTCTAAGCTCAAGATCATTTTAGTTAAAGTATTTAAAATTCTAGGGTCAAGATTATTATAGATAAACTATTTATTATTCTGGGGTCAAGATTATTATAGCTAAACTATTTATGATTCTTCGCCAAGGTTATTTTAGCTAAACTATTTATGATTCTAGGGACACGATTTTAGCTAAACTATTTATGATTCTAGTGTCAAGATTTTAGCTAAACGATTTATGATTCTAGGGTCAAGGTTTGCTGCGAGTAGCATCAGCAGGCGCCTCGGGCCGTGACGATGTGGAGGTGGCGGGCAGGAGAGGATCTGGCGCCCTTAGCGCGAGACTGACGAGGAGAGAACGCCGCTTTGTCGGTTCGACACGCGATTCTTGTTTCCTTTCAAGTTGTTGGGCCAGGCCAGAGCGGGCCAGAGCCAGCGGAAAGAACGCTCTTTTCTGACAATTTTCTGCCAAGGAAAGTAGGTCAGCTGGATGTCCTGATCAAGACTGTTTGTTATTCAAGTGCCACTGTAAAGAGAATTGTTTAAAACATGTCTCCTTTAGAGTAGATGATACTGAAAATAAAGATTCCTTTCTTGTCAAATCTGAAATCATCAAAAAATGTTAATTTAGTGATAATGTCTCTTATGGCAACATTCATTCTTTAACATTTTCCTTTAAGTTCTTTGACATAAAAAGAAAACGATATAACACAAACAGCGGATATGAAATATTTGTGAAGAAACAGAAACATTAAGAGAAACTTTTTTTTTTTTTGGGGGGGGGGGGGGGGGAAGAAAATACCAGAAATATCAGAAATTCTCCGAAATATCAGACAAGCCAGGAACACTTGTTAAACAGGAAACTTTCAGTTGTTGGTGGCCATGTTCTGTGTTAACATTTCCACAACTCAGACCTTGAAAGTTAGCAGAACGCCAAGCTCGTTGCATGAAGACAGCAAAATACAACAAGTAAAAGGATTCAAATATCTTGGATGTTAAGTTCACAGAAGATGAGAAGCTTGATAAAGAAACTGATGTTAGAACACAAAGAGCCAATGCTGTTACATACCAGCTATCCCCGCTGCTTACATACCCCAGTATCCCACTTGAAACTAAGAGAAAACTAATTAATAGTATATTCGTACCAACGTTGTGCTACCAGTGCCAGACACTTACTATGAAGCAACAGAATAAAATAACCACGTGTGAAATGAGATGTCTTAGGGAAGCAGCGAACGTCCCCATGTGTGACAAGCCATGTAATGACATCATAAGACAGATAGTAGAAACTACACCGTGTCTACGACACACAGACAAGCAAAGAATCAAGTGGTTCGGCCACTTAATGAGAACGACACACTCACAGCCAGCCACGAGGGCCTTCAACCTAAGAATATGCAGGACATAGAAAGAGATTGATAGATGGCATCAGAGAAACGCTAGCTAATTATGGCATGGCCACCCATTAGACTAAACAAAACATCACTTGCAACTCCCCTCGACACTTCACGATACAAGAGGAAGGGTAAAGCAAAATACGTAGTAAAGATATTCTGTGGTGTATAACAGATTTTAAAAATAGTCAAGGATGCAAGCCAAGGGACACAAACATTAAATTATAGATATTCAAAAACATGACTGACTTCATGCCCTTCGTATCCAAGTATGTATGGTATGTATGGTAATTTAAAACTTGCAGAAATCTGTCGTGAAGAGTAAAGCAAGTATAACATGTGCATTTTGTTGAGGGTTATTTTCTGTTTATTCCACAAGTTAGTCCTAAGGTTCTCTATATTTCTCATTATGTTATCGCTGTACAAGGATTGATTGATTGATCTTTATTTCAAAAGGATTAAGAATTGGGCACGCAGACCCGTCTGACATTCTGCCCTTTATCATACATCTTTCACTCTATTCCAGACATTCTACAAATATGCTGTTCATGTAACAAACATCACTAGCATTAAAGCTGAGAGACATAAAATAAAATATAACATTTACGTTTCGCTCTTAATCATTCACTCAGTACAGAAGTAACTACATACATTATAAATGACTATCTACTAAACAAAATTTTGGGGACTATTCAGAAAACAATTAATTGTATTCGGTGTCTGTAAGAGCAGTTCAAGATAACTTTTAAGTTTTATAATTCATGGAGGCATGTAGTCGACATCAAACAGATATTGGGAAAGCTTGTAGTTGTAGGAAGGAGTATAATTTATATTTTTTATATAGGATGGGAGGGTATTCCAAAGATGAGCAGCAGAATAACTAAAGATTTTCTTGTAAAGATCAAGTCTAGGTTTTGGAAGACATATGTTGTTCAAGCGTTGGCTGCACTTTGGGCTAAATTTAAACAGGTTCCATAGATAAGGCGGGGCATGCCGTGAAAGAATTTGATGTACTAACTTGGCTTTGTTGAAGAGGAACCTGTTCTTAAGAGGTAGTATTTTGATACGTTTGTGCTGGTTAGTTGTTTGTGCTTGGTCTTTGTCACTAATAAGCTTTACTACTCGCTTTTGGAGTGAGCAAAGCCTCTTTGTATTTGACACTGAGCAACCACCCCAAACTGTTGAGCAATAGTCTAAATGTGTTTGTATATGAGATATGTAGTATGTCTGCCTAGTGTCTTGATCGATGAAGTGCTTAATTTTAGCTAATTGGTATACTTTTTGTGCGATGAGTTTTGTTAGACATTGCACATGAGAGTTCCAGGTCAGATGGTGGTCAATAATAAGACCTAGTGTTTTGTGCTCGCTAACGTTTTCTATCTGTGATGTTTCTGTACAGAGCCGAAGTGTTGTTTTTGTTGCGTTTTGAAGTTTCTGTCTTGTTGTTATGAGCATTGATTTTGTTTTATCGGTGTTTATAATCATGCCATTATATTTGCTCCATCTAATTAAGTTGTATAACTCGACCTGAAGAGTTGATTCTAGATTAACACAATCGTAGTCACTGGTGTAGACTGTGCAATCATCAGCAACAAGATCACAAGAAGAGTGTTTAAGATGAAGTGGAAGATCATTGATATAGATAGCAAAGAGAAGCGGGCCTAGAATAGAACCTTGCGGAACACCAGTGTCAACTGTAGCAGAATTTGATAGAGAATTGTTGAACTGGAAAAGAGGTCAGGAGATAAAACACATCCTTGTCTCACTCCCAGTTGTATGTCCTGGACTGCTCTCATTTGGTTCTCGACCTTCATTGCTGCTGATTGCTGCCAGTATATGTTATATATATATATATATATTATATATATATATATATATATATATATATATATATATATATATATAATATATATATATCTTATATCTTTCCCGTGCCGTTAAACGTCACATAGGGCTCGCAAAGTAGTTCGCTAATTTTTCCTTTTCTTCGGCGAGTCTTTCAACCTCATCAAAGGATTTTATGCCTGTTAATTTGGCCTCTCTTAATAATGTCCTCTTCAGAGTTTCACGCGGTCTGCCTCTTTTTCTTTGGCCCGTTGTGTTCCACTTGATAGCTTGTTTTGGGATTCTCTGATCATTTCTTCTCATCAAGTGACCAACATATGTCCATCTCCTTTTCCTGATCACCCGTGAGACTGGTTGTTGTTCAGTCCTATATCTTATCTCTGCATTGTTCTTGAATTCATTCGTTCCACTTGATGCCGAGTATTTTCCTTATGCATTTCTTTTCAAAAGAGTCTAATTTCTTTTCTATTTCTTTAGTTTTCCAGCTTTCACATGCATAAATGAGGGTGGATATTACATTTGAATTGAATAGTCTTAACTTGGTTTTTGTGCTTTTAACTTTTGAATTCCATATGTTCTCAAGATTCTTGAAGATTGATGCTGCCTTTGCAATTCTGATCCTAACTTCCTTTCTAGTGTCACCATCCTGGTCTATGTAGCTGCCAAGGTATGCAAATTGATTGACTTCTTCAATATCTGTTCCTTCTATGCGTATTATTCCATTTTGATTAAGGGGAATTTTCATTATTTTTGTTTTGTCCTTGTTAATTTCAAGTCCTATTTTGCTAGCCAGTGAAGACAGACTATCTGTTTTTTCTTGCATGGAATTCACATTATTACTAATAAGAGTTATGTCATCAGCAAAATCAAGATATTCTAGTTGGGTCCCATGTACCCAGTCAATACCTGTGTTACCTGTGCAGCATTTTTTCATTATGAAGTCTATTGTAATCCCAAAAAGTAAAGGAGACAGTACACATCCTTGTTTCACGCCTGTTTCAATCTGGAACCATTCACTCATCCTTTCTTCTGTCTTGACTGCACAAACATATCCATTGTATAAGTCTTTAATGATGTTGACAATTTCAGATGGTATTCCATATAGACATAAAATTCTCCATAATGAATCTCTATGTATGCTATCAAATGCCTTTTTAAAATCTATGAAGTTCAATATATATATATATATATATATATATATATATATATATATATATGTTATTACTTTTACCTTTTCCTTCGACAAATCCACACTGTTCTTCAGCGTTTTCTGGTTTTATTTTGCCCCTGACTCTTCTCATGACAATACGAAGCAGGATTTTTGGAACATGGCTCATAAAACTGATGGTTCGATGGTCTTCACATTCAACTGCACCTTGTTTCTTTTGTTGGGCAATGAAAACTGATTGCCAAAGGTCTGATGGGACATAGTTACTGTTATAGTTGTAATTCAGCAATCTGGTAACTAAATCTATGCCAAGCTCTCCTAATGCTTCCAGTTCTTCCTTGGTGATTTTATCTGGTCCTGGTGCTTTGTTGTTCTTCATGTGTTTTGATGGCTTCTTCCACTTCTGCTTTTAATATGGAAGGCTCTTCATTATTATTTCGTATATCTATTTCGCTTATATTGTCCTCATAGAGTTCTGTAGTGTATTCGCTCCATCTTGCTATTATTTCATACCAGGAATATCAACAGGCGGGTACAACCTTAACAACTTAAGATATGCAGACGACACAGTTCTGATTGCTAAAAGTGAAGGGGAGCTACAGGCTCTTCTGGACATCGTGGTTCGTGAAAGTAAAAAATAAAAGTCTCAGCCTGAACAAAAAGAAGACTGAAGTGATGGTCGTCTCAAAGAAAAGAATACCACCAAAATGTAGTATTACCATCGATGGCAGAAATCTGAAACAAGTTGACAGATTCAAATACTTAGGAATGATTATAACAACTGTTATTTTATTTCACAGTTAAATAAAAAGCAGACGTGCTCAGGCCAAGTCAGCATTACAGAAAATGAGAAACATCTTGCGCAACAGCTCTATGTCAATGGAAACAAGCTTCAAAGTACTTAAATGTTACATAGAGCCAGTTCTGTTTTATGAGTGTGAAGCGTGGTCTATGAATAAGAGAGTACAGCGAGAAATGGAGGCCATGGAAATGTGGTTTATAAGAAGGATATTGAAGGTACCATGGACAGCCAAGAAAATCAATGATGAAGAATTGTGGAGAGAAATGATCGCCTACGCCACGCGGCACGGCACTTTGAATTAGTCCTGAGATGAGATGACAGCGGAAGATGTTTGTTAGCTGTAAGCGACGTGAGAAGATGTTTGGTGTAAGTGACGAGAAGATGCTAGTTGTAAGTGATGTGACAAAATGTCAGTTGTAAGTGAGGTGACAAGATGTTAGTTGTAAGTGATGTGAAATGATGTAAGTTATAAGCGATGTGAGTTGTAAGTGATGTGAGAAGATGTTGGTGTAAGTGATTATAGCAGATGATGGGTAATAAGTAATAAGTGATTGCTGAAGTTTTTTCTTTTTTGTGAATTATTGGAGAGGCAGTTTCTGAATTATGAGAGAAGCTAACTGTGGGTGATTAGAGAAGTTTTTACTTGTGAGTGGTGAGATAAGATTTTTATTTGTTAATTATGAGAGAAGATTTTTATTTGTGACTTATGAGAGAAGATTTTTATTTGTGAGTTATGAGAGAAGATTTTTATTTATGAATTATGAGAGAAAAATTTTATTACTGAGTTATGAGGGAAGCTTTCTATTTATGAATGATGAGTGAAGATTTTTACTTGTGAGATATGAGAAAAGCTTTTTATTTGTGAGTTATGAGAGAAGTTTTTTATTTGTGAGTTATGAGAGAAGATTTTTATTTGTGAATGATGAGAGAAGATTTTTACTTGTGAGTTATGAGAGAAGATTTTTATTTGTGAGTTATGAGAGAAGATTTTTATTTGTGAGTTATGAGAGAAGATTTTTATTTGTGAGTTATGAGAGAAGATTTTTATTTGTGAGTTATGAGAGAAGATTTTTATTTGTGAGTTATGAGAGAAGAATTTTATTTGTGAGATATGAGAGAAGCTTTTTATTTGTGAGTGATGAGAGAAGTTTTCATATTTGTGAGTTATGAGAGAAGATTTTTATTTGTGAGTTATGAGAGAAGTTTTTTATTTGTGAGTTATGAGAGAAGATTTTTATTTGTGAGTTATGAGAGAAGATTTTTATTTGTGAGTTATGAGAGAAGATTTTTATTTGTGAGTTATGAGAGAAGATTTTTATTTGTGAGTTGTGAGAGAAGATTTTTATTTGTGGGTTATGAGAGAAGTTTTTTATTTGTGAGTTGTGAGAGAAGATTTTTATTTGTGAGTTATGAGAGAAGATTTTTATTTGTGAGTTATGAGAGAAGTTTTTTATTTGTGAGTTGTGAGAGAAGATTTTTATTTGTGAGTTGTGAGAGAAGCTTTTTATTTGTGAGTGATGAGAGAAGTTTTCATATTTGTGAGTTATGAGAGAAGACTTTTATTTGTGAGATATGAGAGAAGCTTTTTATTTGTGAGTTATGAGAGAAGTTTTCATATTTGTGAGTTATGAGAGAAGACTTTTATTTGTGAGATATGAGAGAAGCTTTTTATTTGTGAGTTATGAGAGAAGATTTTTATTTGTGAGTTATGAGAGAAGATTTGTATTTGTGAGTTATGAGAGAAGATTTTTATTTGTGAGTTATGAGAGAAGATTTTTATTTGAGAGTTATGAGAGACGTTTTCTATTTGTGAGTTGTGAGAGAAGCTGATTGTGAGTGATGAGAGAAGATGTCGGAGAGGGATGATAAAAGCTGACTATGAGTGAAAATAGAAGTTGACTGTGACTGATGAGAGAAGTTGACTGTGACTGATGAGAGAAGTTGACTGTGACTGTTGAGAGACGTTGACTGTGACTGATGAGAGAATTTGTCTGTGACTAATGAGAGAACCTGACTGTGACTAATGAGAGAACCTGACTGTGACTAATGAGAGAACCTGACTGTGAATGATGAGAGATGTTGACTGTGAGTGATGAGAGAACTTGACTGTGACTGATGAGATATGTTGACTGTGACTGATGAGAGACGATGACTGTGACTGACGAGAGATGTTGATTGTGAATGTTGAGAGAATTTGAGTGTGATTGTAAAGAGAAGTTCACAATGAGTGTTGAGAGAAGTTGGCCATGGCTGATGAGAGAAATTGAAAGTTGACTGTTAGTGTTGAGATACGTTTTTTATTTGTGAATGATGAGAGAAGACTTTTATTTGTGAGTTATGAGAGAAGACTTTTATTTGTGAGTTATGAGAGAAGATTTTTATTTGTGAGATATGAGAGAAACGTTTTATTTGTGACTGATGAGAGAGGCTGACTGTGAGTGTTGAGAGAAGTTGACTGTGGATGATGAGAGAGGCTGACTGTGAGTGTTGAGAGAAGTTGACTGTGGATGATGAGAGGTTGACTGTGGGTGTTGAAAGAAGTTGACTGTGAGTTTTGATAGAAACTAACTGTGAGTGTTGAGAGATGTTGACTGTGGATGATGAGAGAAGCTGACTGTGAGTGATGGTAACATTCATTTTAATGCAAGTTAATGTTAAAACTTACAGACCTCTACACACATATAGCACATTCCATCATTTTGTATCTCATATTGTTTCAAACAGAACAGAAAACAAGCTACATATTTTTAAGAAGTAGGAAACTTGTGACACGAAAGAGCTTAACCGTGCTTAGACAAAAGCTGCAGGTCATCATCATCATCATCATCATCATCATCATCATCATCATCATCATCATCATCATCATCATCATCATCATCATCATCATGATGTTCCTCTGAGAGCTTTATGAACAAGTTTTAAACTGTGTTGCTGAACATATTTCTTGAACGTTTCACTCAGTTCTTTCCATGTCATCATCATCTTTTCTTCCTTTTGTCTTTTCTTGATCCAACTATCTAGAGCTGGAGCTTCAGGTGAAAGATTTTAACAGATTCATGAAGATATGTAACAGATTCATGAAGATATGTAACAGATTCATGAAGATATGTAACAGATTCATGAAGATATTTAATATATTTATGAAGATATTTAACAGATTCATGAAGATATGTAACAGATTCATGAAGATATGTAACAGATTCATGAAGATATGTAACAGATTCATGAAGATTTTTAATATATTTATGAAGATATTTAACAGATTCATGAAGATATTTAACAGATTCATGAAGATAATATGGGAAACAAAACGAAGTATTTATAAAACAGCAGAAACGTTTCTTGTCTTGTGGCTTTTGTTTACTTGATTAAAGGGTGTTTTTATGATTACAAGTAGCAAAAATGTTTTACTGGTCAACATAATGGGCATATCAGTTTTAGGTCACGGATACAGAATACATACCGGAGGTGAGCCTTATTGCAAGCGTTAGGGAGATGAGTCACCCGGCAGTCTTCTGACATCTAAAGTAATTTGGCTCCACGTTCTGACATGAATTTTCTTTCAATGGTAATTTTTCTTTCTTTTTATTTATGTTAAAATGTTTTCTTAAAATCGCTATAGTTCAGTGAATGTTACTGCTAATTCATCACACTACCATGGACTAGCTTTCAATATGGATAGAAAATGTCTGGAAACAGGGATCAAAATACTTTCAAGCATCTCTGGACTTTGTCAGTCATGGACATACCAAGAACTTGAAACAGGCGGCACATGAAGTTTATAAAAGTAACTTTGCTCTCCACTCAGAAGCTTGTGCACTGGCAATTGATGTCTGCTTTTGTGTATGGCTTTAGAGAAAATCAAAAGATCGAATTATTCTTCTTTACTTAATATTTGGTTTTATTTGTCAACAATACATATAACACAATGTCAGCGAACACTACAGTAACATAATCAGCAAGTAATTTATCATATAAAATTAAGTGATTGGAACCTAAACTTTATCTCCGCATGTGATGACCACTGATTCATCTCTGTAGGTGACCACATCAGATGTCCTAACATCTCTGCTCCTGACAAACTTTCGACCAATCATTTTGCTGGAGGGCGACCTCCTTGAAGAGCCGTATCTGCTGTGACTGCTGGAAAACTGGCATAGAATAAAACGTTTAACAAGAATAAACAAACCAAGAAAAAAGACACTATAGTTTGACACTTTATAGTTTGACACTTTATCTATCAGTGTGTTTGCATGTTCCTTGAATATTTTCCTGTTCATTCACTTTCATGGGGATCTTGAACTCATCAACCCTTTTCCTTGAACCAAGTGTAGAGTTCTGGTAACTGTTATTCTACTTTTATTTGGAATGTGTCAGGCGATACTTCTTTCTTTTGTGGACTCCCATGACCATGTAGCTATTGCATAATAATAATATTCATAATTACAGCTATAATAGCTTTATACTACTACTACTACTACTACTACTACTACTACTACTACTACTACTACTACTACTACTACTACTACTACTATTACTACTACTACTACTGCTGCTACCACTACTACTGCTACTAATACTATCACTACTATTATTATTTCTGCTGCCACTGCTACTACTATTACTACTACTACTACTACTACTACTACTAATAATAATAATAATAATAAGAAGAACCCAGTAAACTAATTTATCTCATCCTAGACAGCTTCCTTTAAGTGTCAGTAGCTAGAGTTTTACATTTTTTTCTTGGCTATTGTAGAAAAGTTTTTCATCAAACACATGTTACAGTTTTTCATCAAACACATGTTACAGTTTTTCATCAAACACATGATACAGTTTTTCATCAAACACGTGTTACAGCAGGCATCATTTTTGCCATGTAAGTTATTTGCTTGGTGCAATGGAGTAAAAAATTATTAACATCCCAAAGCTGACCTACACTTTCAACCTTAACCTCTTACTGTATATTTTAAGCAAACACCCCTCGCCTCCCCCCACTTCCACCCCCAAGGAGGTCTCCCGCAATATTAACCTACATCCTCTACCCTGATCACTCACGGGTAGACACTGTGTAGAACCTTCATAAAACTGTGGACATTACATTTTTTGTACGTGAAGCCCAAGTTTACATGATCTATCATGTGTCAAGATAACTGGGATAAACACATAAATCTTCTTTATAAAACTGCACGTTTTTACTCCACTGATTTCTATGTGAGATTCCTGCAATATCTTGTGAGATTCCTGCAATATCTTGTTAGATTCCTGCAATATCTTGTGAGATTCCTGCAATATCTTGTTAGATTCCTGCAATATCGTGTGAGATTCCTGCAATATCTTGTGAGATTCCTGCAATATCGTGTTAGATTCCTGCAAAATCTTGTGAGATTTCTGCAATATCTTGTGAGATTCCTGCAATATCTTGTTAGATTCCTGCAATATCTTGTGAGATTCCGGCAATATCGTGTGAGATTCCTGCAATATTTGTTATGATATTTCTATCAACCCTACCTGAAGTATGACTGAACAAACAAAAATGAATGCAGACAGTCACATCACACAAATCCCCTGGGAACACACTTATCTTAACATAGTCTTGAGACAGGGAACATAGATCTGACAGCTTTAAAAAATCTAATCTGCTTCTTTAGCCCAGAAACCTGTAGCAATCAACACTAATTATAATTGTTATTTTTGTGAAATGTAATGTCAGGTTGGTGGACGGATGGGGACATGGAGATTGCCGGTAGGGATGAGGGAAATCTGGCGTGAAACTAATGAATCCAGGATGTAACAAGCTTATGGGTAACTACAACAATGGCTTTCAGAATGAGGTAAACAAAACAGAGCCAGCAGACTATAGATGGCGGTGAATGGCTATCGTTGAGGCTTTCATCAGATTCATCATCATAAAGTTGGAATGTCTCTGTCGAACTGTCCCAAAGCCGTTGGGCCTGACATGGAAAAGGGGCTTAAGTCCAGCCACCAGAGGCTGAAAAACAAAGTTTTGGCCAGGCCAGCCACACTGTCTTCATGGCAGTCCGAGCAAGACCACAGTCTGCCCTAGCAAGGAAAGGTGCTGAAGTCGGAGGTACCCAGCCAAAAATCGCATCACAAAAATCAGGCTATCACACAATATTGCTAGAAATACGTATGAAGAAGAAGAAGAAGAAGCAGAAGACATTAAAAAAAAACTTACCGATGCTCCTTGCCGGAGAGAAACTTCTCTGCATTGACATCTGATTATCTTGATTAGAAAAGACTTGAAGCCACGATGCATGAAGCAATACAGAACCGGATTCTGAATGGAGGGAAGGGAAATAACCATGAATTTGTTTCGTGTTCCGGGGAAGTCATCAATTCAAAGTTCACTTCTATTTTCGGTCACTTCACAGTCTCGCTTTCGTTTCTTTGTCGATGTCAAAATTATCTAGCTTTCCTTCTTAGTCCTTTACCTTACATTTAAAACACACAGGACAAGACGAGCACGATATCAGGAATACTTTGAGAACTTGCGTATTCTACTTGCTCTCAGTCCTTTGCTCACAAACTTATCTTTCTAGCTTCTTATTTGTCCATTTTCTCATGTTCC
This sequence comes from Achatina immaculata, assembly GCA_009760885.1. Taxonomy (NCBI): domain Eukaryota; kingdom Metazoa; phylum Mollusca; class Gastropoda; order Stylommatophora; family Achatinidae; genus Lissachatina; species Lissachatina immaculata. The sequence goes on from CM019720.1 coordinate 33,743,785, forward strand.
CCTGCACTTTCTTATGAGCTGTTCTTGATCTTTGCAACTATTTATTGTTACAATATAACAGCTATATCTAGTCCTGCTTTTTTCTATACCTGCTTCTGTTACTTTCCACAACTGTCTGCTATTTTCCATTGCTGGGTCTGTTATTTTCTATTCCTAGGTCTGTTAATTTGCCCAGCTGGGTCTTCTATTTTCTATATAGTTGGGCCTGTTCTTTTCAGTATAACCAGCTCTGCTATTTTCTATATGACTAGGTCTTTTGTTTTCTGTACAACTTTGGTGTTTTCTAACTAGGTCTGTTGTTTTCTGTACAACTTTGGTGTTTTCTAACTAGGTCTGTTGTTTTCTGTACAACTTTGGTGTTTTCTAACTAGGTCTGTTGTTTTCTGTACAACTTTGGTGTTTTCTAACTAGGTCTGTTGTTTTCTGTACAACTTTGTTGTTTTCTAACTAGGTCTGTTTTTTCAACAGACTGCTTTGCTTTATTTTTACAGCTGGATTCATTATTTTCTCTAGTCGATCTATTGTAAAATGCAGCTGAGTCTGTTACTTTTATATAGCTGGATCGTCTTTCACTTTCTATATCTGGCTCTGTTATTTTCTGCACTGTCCTGTATTTTTCTGCACTATGTCCCGTATTTTCTGCACTATGTATTTCAGTTTATGACATAAGTCCCTTATTTTCTGCACTGTGTCCCGTATTTTCTGCTATGACGAGTTGAAATAAAGCGTTACCTGTGCACTGTTGGAATGTCCCAGTAAAATGGTGAACGGGTAGGCAGTGATAAGTTGTGCAGACGCGTCCACCTCAAAGTCCAGGCAAATGTTGAAGATGTTGTACGGAAGCCAGCAAGCAGCAAACAGAATTGAGATGATGATCATCATGAAGGCCAGGCGACGTCTGGCGACCAGAACATCGTCTTTGTTGTGGTTGGAGTTCTGGAATCCAGACAAGAAAGTGCAAATGTACTTGGAGTTTTAGGTTCAATCTACATTTTCAGTTGTGAGTCTCAGGTGTCTGATACACACAGATCCAGAGTATAAGTTTTCTAATACAAAAAGATTTTGAGTACAAGTTTTCTGATACAAATAGATTTTGAGTACAAGTCTTCTGGTACAAATAGATTTTTAGTACAAGTTTTCTGGTACAAATAGATTTTGAGTGCAAGTTTTCTGGTACAAATAGATTTTGAGTACAAGTTTTCTGGTACAATTAGATCAAATGAAATGAGACCCCCGAGGGAGATAGTGTGCTAGGCAGAGTGAAGCTGACGTCATGCGGGTGGTGGGTGATGATAGTGATGTGGAATCACGCCCTCGGGTAATCCTCACAACATATCTGAGTATGATAGAGTTGAGGATCCACCAGACTCAAGAAGTGGACCTCTCACTGTGCTGTCTCAAGTTCAGAGCTGGGACAGTCTTATCTGCGAGTCTCTTCTTGAGGGGAGATCGGCAAAACCTACCAATTAACTGGTACACAATGACACAGACAGACATACGATGACATAGACAGACATATGATGCCACAAACAGACATACGATGACACAGACAGCCATACGATGACATAGACAAAATACGATGCCACAAACAGACATACGATGACACAGACAGACGCATGATGGCACAGACAAACATACGATGACATAGACAGACGCACGATGACACAGACAGACATACGATGACACAGACAGACATACGATGGCACAGACAGACATACGATGACACAGACAGACATACGATGACACAGACAGACATACGATGACACAGACAGACATACGATGGCACAGAAAGGGCGACTAAACTCAGGTTGTACTTTTTTTCAAAGCTCTATTGTTTAAGCTGGCTGATATTTCCTCATGCTGAAGTAGTGAGAATCTCTGGTAATAACCCAGCACTGACCCGCTCTCCTACGTCGTTCTAACACAATACCAGGTTTATAGTTATTATCATTTTCGTTCCCTGTCTCGTACTGTCTGTCTCTCCTTCTTACATTTCTTTTGGGCCCCTTTACCCCCTAGGGCTTCCTACACGCCCCCGCAAACTTTGGTTTACACACGGAAAGAGGTTTATTGCTTTCTCCAGCATAATCTGCTCTCTTTACGGCTTCTGTTACTTCTTGTTACAGATGATGTATGGCCTTCCTGTCCTTGTACATTCCTACCAACTGTGCATTCTTCTTTCCTTTCTTATGCCATGGTGTATGTACATGTACATGCTTAAATCAGTTTCATTAAATTTTATTATGTGCATTTTGCGATTAAGAGGTTTGCTAATCTGACTTTTGTGTGTCCATCGTGAAGCTGGAAACAAGGTTTTTCTGGCCTGCCAAAAAAAAAAAAGCTTTTCTAGCGTGCCACACAAACAAAGGCTTTCTAGCCTGCCATACAAACAAGGCTTTTCTAGACTGCCATATAAACAAGGCTTTTCTAGACTGCCATATAAACAAGGCTTTTCTAGACTGCCAAACAAACAAGACTTTTCTGGCCTGCCAAACAAACAAGGCTTTTCTAGCCTGCCAAACAAACAAAGGCTTTCTAGCCTGCCAAACAAACAAGGGTTTTCTAGCCTGCCAAACAAACAAGGCTTTTCTGGCCTGCCAAACAAACAAGGGTTTTCTAGCCTGCCAAACAAACAAGGCTTTTCTAGCCTGCCAAACAAACAAGGCTTTTCTAGACTGCCAAACAAACAAGGGTTTTCTAGCCTGCCAAACAAACAAGGGTTTTCTAGCCTGCCAAACAAACAAGGTTTTTCTAGCCTGTCAACCAAACAAGGGTTTCCATGGCTGGTCTGTGTAATGTGCAACGCTGGAGGAAACTCGCAAGGTGTGTTAAAGTGGGCAGTCGTGAGTTGCAGATACCAAGGACAACGCTGTGGCGTGTGTTACTTAAGTGCCTCTGCAAGTGGTGGTACAAGCCACAACTAGGGCATGCTTTAGCAAACAAAGTCGCCAGACATCAGTTCTGAATGGACTTTCAGAACAAGGTCAAGGAGGACGAATGGTTTGTTGAAAAAGACAATTTCCAGAGTCGAAATAACCTTCCATACAAGTGGGAAGACATAATGACTCCCACTAGGTCATCGAGAATCAGCAGGACAAGCAGGAGACTAACATGTCTGGAATGTTCTCTTTATGTCATGGGGTGGAGCCCTCTGTCTGTTGTTACTGCTGCTAGGATTATGTGTAGTTCCGCCAGCAGTTCGTGATGTGTGAGCCCATGATTCACCCGTCGTCAAGAAATTTCATCATCATCATGTTCCACTATTAAACTGGGTTTTTTTTTGTTTGATCTCGGGTTTTGTCCCACTAAGAGTAGTTCATCTATGAGATGTCCAGCCTGAGTCCTGTCACGACTGTAACGTTCAGGGAAATGTAATGTGCAGGGAAATGTAATGTTCAGGGAAATGTAATGTGCAGGGAAATGTAATGTTCAGGGAAATGTAATGTGCAGGGAAATGTAATGTGCAGGGAAATGTAATGTTCAGGGAAATGTAATGTGCAGGGAAATGTAATGTGCAGGGAAATGTAATGTTCAGGGAAATGTAATGTGCAGGGAAATGTAATGTGCAGGGAAATGTAATGTTCAGGGAAATGTAATGTGCAGGGAAATGTAATGTGCAGGGAAATGTAATGTTCAGGGAAATGTAATGTGCAGGGAAATGTAATGTGCAGGGAAATGTAATGTGCAGGGAAATGTAACGTTCAGGGAAATGTAATGTGCAGGGAAATGTAATGTGCAGGGAAATGTAATGTACAGGGAAATGTAATGTTCAGGGAAATGTAATGTGCAGGGAAATGTAATGTGCAGGGAAATAAAACATCCATCCTGAGTGTGGCAGTGTACTTTCTTCCTAAAATCATCTCACCATTTGGCACTCTCCTAGTAAGATGAGAGAGACTGCAAGAGAGTCTACCTCAGTGTTTCCTAACATGGGGGCGGGAGCATACCTCGTATTATAATTTTTCAGAACTTGGTCGACTATTATTCTGTCGACCGGTTGGTGGTGGTGGAAGGACATAAGACACGGACGACACGGGGTGGGAAGACATCAAAATCTCTGAGGCGTTGAGATGGGACATGATCCAAAAAAAAAAAAAAGATTAGTAGACACTTGTCTGCACTATCAATAGATCCAAGATAGTCAGACGTTTCTTAGACACTTACACTTGCTCTTCTTTATTATATTTATTATCACGTCTGATTCTCTTGAGTCATTTCTCTTCCCGACGTTTGGGTGATTTTTGTCTGAATTTATGAGATCCTTTTACATTCCATTTGTTTGTGTATGTTCATGATATATTGAGCCTACATTGCAAGTTAGATTGTTTATAGCAAGCAAGGGGATGTAAGTGGTTTTGTCAAATCCAGTAGAAGTAATGGTAGTGAATAATGTCCCTTGGGACAAGATTGCATTAGCAAAAATATTTCTTTTTGCGTTGTTAACTTGTCTTTATCTTATGTATGGGGTGTACAGGCGTGGTTGGTCAAGTTTGCTTTCATTCCTGGCTGTTAGACTGTACCATTTTGCTACTTTATAGAATGGTAATAAGTATGACTTGTTCTCTGACCATTCGTCCTCTTCATCTCTCTCACTTTATCTTAGATTTATTATTTACTTCTGTATCTTCTTCTTCTTCTTCTTCGTGTGACGTAACCTTTCCAGAACGTTGGTCACAGCCTCCCTGAATGCAGTGCGGTCTTTGGCAAGTTGACCAGCGTCACCTTTTCCATGGCGTAACGAGTCCACCTGCTGCGAGGTCGTCCCTTTTCCCTTGTGTCGGGCACTATGCCTTCTACTACCAACCTCTCCAAGCTGTTGTGTCTCTTGATGTGGCCGGGCACTATGCCTTCTACTACCAACCTCTCCAAGCTGTTGTGTCTCTTGATGTGGCCTCGCACTATGTCTTCTACTATCAACCTCTCCAAGCTGTTGTGTCTCTTGATGTAGCCGGCCACTATGCCTTCAACTACCAACCTCTCCAAGCTGTTGTGTCTCTTGATGTGGCCAGACACTATGCCTTCTACTACCAACTTCTCCAAGCTGTTGTGTCTCTTGATGTGGCCGGCCACTATGCCTTCTACTACCAACCTCTCCAAGCTGTGGTGTCTCTTGATGTGGCCGAAGTATCTCAGCTTTTAAATGTTCAAAGTGTTTACGAGCCAGTTTTCTGCGACACCAGATCCCATAAATATCTCATTATTTAACTGTCTATATCCGTGATATTCTAAGTGCCCTTCTATAACATTTCATTTCAAAGGACAGAAATATTTCTACATAAATGTGTTAAAATCTAAGTCCAATCTATAAATATTAAATTATTCATAGGATAATAAGAAAAAAAAATACCCATTCGTTTTCTTCGAATTACAATATTACTACGTGGAAGACAGCTAACTCTTGGAAGTACAATATCACTATGTGGAACAGAGCTAACTCTTGGAAGTACAATATCACTATGTGGAACAGAGCTAACTCTTGGAAGTACAATATCACTATGTGGAACAGAGCTAACTCTTGGAAGTACAATATCACTATGTGGAACAGAGCTAACTCTTGGAAGTGCAATATCACTATGTGGAACAGAACTAACTCTTGGAAGTACAATACCACTATGTGGAACAGAGCTAAAGTCAGTCCTGTTTGTTTTGTTTTGATTGCGTTGCAGCAGTCAAAGCAAAGAAGTCATGAGACATGACTGCCACGATCAGATTCGAAACTATCATACATTACATAATATCATAAACACAAATCTCGCTGAACATGAAATATAAAACAAAAAAAGCTAATTCACCCAAAAAGAATACTTATTTACGTACGTTAAAGCACGTGATATCTTTGAAGGTGTACACTTTTCAAAAGACGCTAATCTATCCCAGAGGGAGACATTGTTGCCAAACACTTCCTTAACTCTTTTAATCTTATTCTGCTCCTTACTTCTGACATTCCCAGTTATTTAACTCTCTCTCTTCTCTCCCCCCCCCCCCCCCCCCCCCCGCGCGAAGAACTGTCTTTTCTTCATTTTGTCATTGAAAACCATGCGTGATTCCAAAATGTAGAAATCACAGCAAACATGGTCGGGTTGCGTCATAAAGGGCTGGCACAACGCGGAAGGCGGAGAATCGGGGGGCGGGGGAGGGGGGAATGGGGTATATGTCTTTGATTCCCATATTTAAATTATGAGAAGGCTGCTGGGAAGGAAAAGTCCAGAGAGAGAGAGAGAGTCAGGATGCCGGCTGGCCATTTTTTTGTTCTGACAGTTGTCCGCTGTAGTGAAACTACGCCAGCAACGATGTTTCCAAATGTGGAACCCGTCCCAGTGTTTTCGATGATGTGTCGTCTATGCCTACACCATTTTTTTTATACTCGGAGTGTGCTTATACCAAGAGGAACTGGGTTGGTGGAATATAATAAACAAGTTGGGGCTGTCGACATAGCACATGAAGAATAGTCGTCGACAAAAATGGCCAGCCGACTTTCTCATTCTCTATCTCTCTCTCTCTTTCTGACGTCATCCTTCCCAGCAACTTTCTCAAAATTTAAATATGATACTCACCCCTCCGGCGATTTCTTCCTTTTATAGATTAAAATGAAAGAAATCTGGAAAAATCAACGAAAGAAATATGAACCACGGATACACGATCAAGCATTTATCTAAACCTTTTTTTTTTCTTACACGCCATATAAACTGTACCCTTTCTTTATATGTCCCCCCTGCTATGTTCTCATCTATTCTTTCTTTAAATACATCTATTCAAGAACATTCACCGCTTATATTAAAACATTCTTTCCTAACTACGTTCATCTATTCTAGAACATTCATCGCCTATATTAAAACATTCTTTCCTAACTACGTTCATCTATTCTAGAACATTCATCGCCTATATTAAAACATTCTTTCCTAACTACGTTCATCTGTTCTAGAACATTCACCGCCTATATTAAAACATTCTTTCCTAACTACGTTCATCTATTCTAGAACATTCATCGCCTATATTAAAACATTCTTTCCTAACTACGTTCATCTATTCTAGAACATTCATCGCCTATATTAAAACATTCTTTCCTAACTACGTTCATCTATTCTAGAACATTCATCGCCTATATTAAAACATTCTTTCCTAACTACGTTCATCTGTTCTAGAACATTCACCGCCTATATTAAAACATTCTTTCCTAACTACGTTCATCTATTCTAGAACATTCATCGCCTATATTAAAACATTCTTTCCTAACTACGTTCATCTATTCTAGAACATTCATCGCCTATATTAAAACATTCTTTCCTAACTACGTTCATCTATTCTAGAACATTCATCGCCTATATTAAAACATTCTTTCCTAACTACGTTCATCTATTCTAGAACATTCATCGCCTATATTAAAACATTCTTTCCTAACTACGTTCATCTGTTCTAGAACATTCACCGCCTATATTAAAACATTCTTTCCTAACTACGTTCATCTATTGTACTCAGTCCCTCCCCCCTCCCTCGTTTTGGCAACCATTTTATCCCTCTCCTTCAGTCTCCCTGAGATAAAGATCAATCAATCAATCAATCAATCAATCAATCAATCCCTTTATCCAGCCCCTTCCTAATTACCAACCATTTGCATTTATATCACAAGCTAAATGTCTTCATTTAAACAATTACAAACTTTCACAACATGCACTCTCAGACACAGCTTCGTACAAGTCACAGCTTCTTATTTTATATATACTTGCTTTAAGACTAGAGCCACCTGCCATAAGCTTAAGATGTCTGAGACCTGCAATTAGACGTAACAATAAGGGGAAGGGTATGAAAGGAGCCGGGATTATTGTATCCCTGGGAATTGATCTGTTGAGTGAAATCTCAGTTTATGCCCGTCATATAATAATAATGCTTGAATATTTTAAGACGGTTTATATTAATTGTGACCTTACAAAATGGATTTCAGGAAACATATTTCTGGGAGCCGCATGTTATACAAGGGCTGATTGATAAGTTCTCGGCATAAGATACAACGGATTAATTGTGGCTAACATTTTTGGGTTGTTTCTTAACATAGTCCCCTTGCAAGATTCTGCACTTAGTCCAGCGATCATGGAGCATAATGATTCCTTCTTTGTAAAAGTCAGCATCTTGTGCCAGTAGAAAGTGGTCTACAGCATGAATGACGTCATCATCTGAAGCAAATTTGCAACCACTGAGCTTTTTGAGTTTGGTAAACAGGTAATAGTCCGAAGGAGCCAAATCTGGGGAATAAGGATGATGTTCAAGAAACTGGAAGCTGCATTCATGAATGGTAGCCATTGCCACCGCCGACTTGTGAACTGCAGCATTGTCTTGCTGAAAGATGACTCCTCTCGTGAATTTCCATCGAGAGTCACATGTTTGGCCGTCTTTGTTATATTTCACATACATGTGAATTAAATTGTTATATATCACGTACACGTGAATTAAAACTTTATTTTCTTGTGCTATTGTTGTATTATGAATGCGTGCACCACAACATCATAACTGTGTTCTTGCTAGTGAGCAAATTTTTATGCACCTTTTTAAAATATTCTAATCATGGTATATTTTAGATATTTCTGTCGCTGATGAAGAAGAAGATGTAGTTCTGAAAGTGCGTCATTGAGTTGTGAATAAAAAAAAATTTAAACATGGCTGCTTGAACGTACATCAAAGAACCGTATCTAGTCTAGTCTTCATAATTTCCATGAGCTGAAGAATTTATTGTGGTTATTGTTGCTATAAAAGCCTTGGTTACTGTTGCTACAAAAGCCTTGGTTATTGTTGCTATAAAATCCTTGATCATTGTTGCCATCAAAGCCTTGGTTATTGTTGCTATAAAAACAGTGATTATTGTTGCTATAAAAGCCTTGGTTACTGTTGTTATAAAAGACTTGGTTACTGTTGCTATAAAAGCCTTGGTTATTGTTGCTATAAAAGCCTTGGTTACTGTTGCTATAAAAGCCTTGGTTATTGTTGCTATAAATCCTTGATCATTGTTGCCATCAAAGCCTTGGTTATTGTTGCTATAAAAACAGTGATTATTGTTGCTATAAAAGCCTTGGTTACTGTTGTTATAAAAGACTTGGTTACTGTTGCTATAAAAGCCTTGGTTATTGTTGCTATAAAAGCCTTAGTTATTAAAGCTATAAAAGCCTTGGTTATTGTTGTTATAAAAGCCTTGGTTATTCACGCTATAAAAGTCTTGGGTGTTGTTGCTATAAAAGCATTGGTTATTAAAGCTATAAAAGTCTTGGTTACTGTTGCTATAAAAGCCTTGGTTATTAAAGCTATGAAAGTCTTGGTTATTGTTGCTATAAAAGCCTTGGTTATTTAAGCTATAAAAGTTTTGGTTATTGTTGCTATAAAAGCCTTGGTTATTAAAGCTATAAAAGTCTTGGTTATTAAAGCTATAAAAGTCTTGGTTATTAAAGCTATAAAAGCCTTGGTTATTAAAGCTATAAAAGCCTTGGTTATTAAAGCTATAAAAGCCTTGGTTATTAAAGCTATAAAAGCCTTGGTTATTAAAGCTATAAAAGTCTTGGTTATTAAAGCTATAAAAGTCTTGGTTATTAAAGCTATAAAAGCCTTGGTTATTAAAGCTATAAAAGCCTTGGTTATTAAAGCTAGAAAAGACTTGGTTATTAAAGCTATAAAAGCCTTGGTTATTAAAGCTATAAAAGCCTTGGTTATTAAAGCTATAAAAGCCTTGGTTATTAAAGCTATAAAAGCCTTGGTTATTGTTGTTATAAAAGCCTTGGTTATTAAAGCTATAAAAGCCTTGGTTATTAAAGCTAGAAAAGACTTGGTTATTAAAGCTAGAAAAGACTTGGTTATTAAAGCTATAAAAGCCTTGGTTATTAAAGCTATAAAAGCCTTGGTTATTAAAGCTATAAAAGCCTTGGTTATTAAAGCTATAAAAGCCTTGGTTATTAAAGCTATAAAAGCCTTGGTTATTAAAGCTATAAAAGCCTTGGTTATTAAAGCTAGAAAAGACTTGGTTATTGTTGTTATAAAATCCTTGGTTATTGTTGCTATAAAAGCCGTGATAGTAGCGACCACGACGTAGAACGATGACGTAGAAAAATACTCGATGGGAGAGGTGGCTACAGTTAGTTTCTGTGTTACTGGAGCAGACAGATAAGGAAGGCTGCTTGTCCAGCTCCATCACCGATATTTTTGTCAGTTTGAAAGTAAGATAGCAACATGTTTCCGTGGAGGGTGGGGAGATAAGATAGGGTCTTGATCAGATGGCCTGCACTCGATAACAACTCCTGACAATTATGGCTTCCAACATAACGTCATAAGAACCGCCATAGGCCGGAGACTTTCTGCTAGGAGAGGAAAACAACCACACAAGTCCTCAGATCATCAGAGGAATACACAGGGTTTGGGAACCTTTCAAGTCACCACATCAAGCATCATCATCATCATCATGTGCCGTGCCGACTGGGGTTGGCTATTATGTTTCTCCAGAGTACCCGATCCTTCATGCAGGCCATCAGCTCAGTTGGTGATCTCCTCTCACACCATCCCGTCAGACTGTCCAGTATCATTTCTCTTGGTCTTCCTCTTGATCTTCTTCCTTCTATTTTTCCTGTTGTTATAATATTTTCAATGCCCCCTCTTCTCATTGCATGTCCTATGAAAGTACATTGTCTCTCTCTTATCTTTTTGACAAGGTTTTTTTGTCTCTCCAGCTCTTCTCATACATTCTTCATTAGTTATTTTTGCTGTCCAAGGGATTCGCAACATTCTAATAAACCACATTTCTGCTGCTTCCAATGATTTTTGTGCAGACTTGCCTATTGTCCATGATTCACTTCCATATAACAAGATAGGTTCAATATAGCATTTTAGGACTCGTTTTCTAACATTCATTGATAAGGATGTGTTGCATAATATGTTTCTCATCCTCTGAAATGCAGTCTTTGCTTGGCCTATTCTGTTCCTAATTTTTGTTCTGCATTTCCCGTCTGAAGTTATTACTACTCCAAAGTATTTGAATTTCTGCACCTGCTTTAGAATCGTTCCGTTTAATTTAGTACTGCATGCTGGTGGATTCTGTGTTTTAGATATAACCAAGCATGCGATTGGAAATTTAGGCTGTGTCGGCAGCAATGGAATGGTTAGTTGTATTGTGGCGGATTTACAGTTTACGCTTCATAAGACTGAGACAAAAATGATTCGAAAAGAATGGGTTCATCTAATAAGCCAGTCATCTGTGACAAGCCTAATGTTCCTTTACTGTCCAATATATGCGGGAGTACATGGCAGTGAATGCCAGATAGACTTGCTAGTAAAGGTAACATTTCCGTTTCCATGCCATTAAGGCATATCGAGATACAGTGTTAGACCCGTATTTTCCGTGACCTTCGGCACATGAAAGTGTGATGTGGTCAGTATCACGCCTGGCCGCTTTACCTTCCCAGATTTCTCTGGTACCTATTTTCCGAGGCTGGTTGAACCCCGGGGCCGTATTGGTCAGAAAAAAAAATCCCGCTCAGCTTGGGATTCGAACCCTCGCCTATTCGGTTGCTAGACAGGTGCACTACGCTAGCCGGTCCCTAGACTTGCTGGACAGGCTAAAATAAATGGCAGGCTGAGAATGGATAAGGGGGACATTGCTAAAGCTGTATTGGACAGACAGGAAAAATGAAGAGCGAAAATGGAAGAACAATGTAGATCTGAAAAGACTGCTGGAGCTCATCATCATTCATTTGCATGTCCCTTGCGGAACTTTGCCTCCCTAACAGATCTCCTGTAGGCCTCTCCGTTGTGGGCAAGATGGCCTGCTGCTGATGCATCCATTTGCAGATCATCAACGATGTCTTGTAGTCATCTTCGCCTTGGTCTTCCTCTCTGCTGGAGCTATGACAAATTAAAGGTGCTGGCAGGAAATCTGAACTGTGTGGCAGAAAACGCATCATAAACAACCAACATTTGACAGGAACTATCAGCAAACAAAATCTTGGATGGATGCTGCGGCATGTGACGGGGCATATATCGGGTTGTCCCGAATGCAGTGAAGCCGGAGTCTGAATTTTGAACTTTGAACCCTTTCTTTCTCTCCCCCCCCCCCCCCCCCCCAACCCAACCCAAACAAGGAACTTCTGACACTTTAAGGGGCATGGGTCCTTCTGGGTCATTCACGACCCCCAGAGGTCTGCGAGTTGTTTGTTTATAACCGCATCACGATGGTGAAGATACTACTAGCATGTTTACCTTCTGTAACTTACCAAAGTCCCTTTCTGTTTTGTTTGGTGGAATCAATATTCTTTCTTATACTTCATAACATTGTCGCGCATTTTCAAAACATTTTATTCGCTGATAAAACACCGTGCTGAGTCAGCAATGTCAGAACAAACAAACAAAATCAAAAGCTAAATTATTCAAAAGACCAACTGAAAGCTTCCGAGTCTTATTTCAAGTGGAGGCAGCCACACAAAAACTCTTGACAGAGATTAAGTATAAGGTTATATCAAGGAGAATGAAGGAGAAGAGATGAAAGAAGATACAGCAAAACATGACGAGAATAAAAGATGCTCCATTGAACACGCTGAAGTGATCTTGAGTGGAAGATGGATATCTCGGAAGAATCTGTTCTGTAACTGTCATGATTCAAGAGGAGACAAAACCCCACTTTATGGCATTTCGCGTAGAGACCAGAAAAGCTGGGATTTACATAAACATAGACGCAGGCATGGCCACGCCTAGGGAATGCTATGTTGAGGTCAGGCTGACAATTATGTGGAAACGTGCATATCATATATAGCACTGAAAAGTTTTTTTTATTATTATTATAATGATGATATTGATGATGACGATGATATTGATGATGACGATGATCTGTCCTCTTGCTGCGCGGTGTTCTTGGATAAAACAGTCTTAAGTTAGCAATATAAATTTTATCATTAACCATCCTGATCATATTATCCACACTAAGGGAGATGTTGAAAGCAGAAGAAACAGAAACACCAAAACAACTTTGCCAGATACTACAACAAATTTGGGATCTAGAAAAAGCCCCAGAGGAGTGGAAAACTGGGCTTATAGTAAAACTACCAAAGAAGGGTGACCTCAGAGATTGCGGGAACTGGAGAGGCATTACCCTACTGCCACTCACCAGTAAAGTATTTTGCAGAATAATCATCAACAGAATGGAGAAGAACAACAGAAAGGATGTTGAGCAATAGAGGGCTCACCTAGGCAAGAGCAGAAAAAAAGGCGAAGGACAGGCATTTGTGGAAAACCCTTGCGGAAGCCCCATGTGCCCTGGGCACTTAAGGTTCAGAGAGAGAAGGGATCTCAGTCAAGATGTGTGTGTGTGTGTGAGTTTGTGTGTATGTGTGTTGTGTGTGGCGGTTTTACAGATGTAAATTTGAACTCCAAATTTTACCCATTGGCCTAGAAGTACAATTTTGTTTTTTATATACAAATTTGTTAATCAGATCTACTGGTACTTCTCTAAAGAGTGAACTATGTTAGGAACAGCAACATTTCCACTAAGATAACTTTACAAATTCTGCGTATTCCCGAACATACGACGACTAAAGATGAGAATACGGGACAATAAGGGACACATGTTTTAAAACAAGAGGAATGAAGGTGTCCGAGCAGGTGTGATACTGTTCCCAGGACAAATCCTTAAAGAGGGACTGTCCTGTATAATACGGGACTACTGATCACGTTACTTTAAGAGATATACCTGTCTTTGTAAGTGACTGTCTCTAGCCCACAGCCGACAGCCCATCAGTGTGTAGAGAACAAATATGGCCCCGCCTGGAACCCAGTAGATGCACACCAGGAAAGCCACGTCATAAATTTGCCGCATCACGTGACTTGGCCAGGTTTCTGTGCAGAAGGCGTTGGGTAGACCAAATTCGAGAGTGACAACCTGAGAAGGCACAAAGTCATTGTGTTTAAGTTTAGTCGTATTTCAACAAGTACAAGAATATATATAAAAAAGACGAAAGTCACAAATGTTATATAAATTCATCACTCACTTATTGGTCCTAAAAAGGGATGGAAACCTAATTAACGGGACACTTGTTTTACCATTAACGTTCTTCTAGCTTTAGACGATGACGCTGAGGTTATTGATGATAGATGATGACGCTGAGGTTATTGGTGATAGATGATGACGCTGAGGTTATTGGTGATAGATGATGTCGCTGAGGTTATTGATGATAGATGATGACGATGAGGTTATTGGTGATAGATGATGACGCTGAGGTTATTGGTGATAGATGATGACGCTGAGGTTATTGGTGATAGATGATGACAGATAACTGTCGGGGGATGTCCTGAAATGGTTGTCCTGCCGAGAGAAATACTAAAGAAGAGGATGTCGAGTACAACATAAAGTTAAAAGTAAAATCCCTGTTTCCCACGCCATAAAGACATACCGGGGGGAGGGGGGGTAAGGTACCAGGCCTGCATTTCCCAGACCTTCGGCACATGAAAGTCTGATGTGGTCGGTATCGCACCTGGGCGCTTTACCTTCCCAGATTTCTCTGGTACCCATTTTTAAGGCTATAATTAAAGGAACGAGAACAAATAAATAAAATTAATTTTTCACCCGAAAGGTCTATTTCAGAAAAAACAAAGTTTCATTATTTCATTTTTAGTTGAATGCCAGACGAGTTTTGTTTTATTTATCTTCTTTTTATCCTCTGAGGAAAAAAAAAGATAAGAAAAAAAAGTTCCAGTGGTATTTATTATTTGCATCCTCATATCACAACCCTCATTATCTCCTGTATTATCTCTCATATAATCTGCACCAAGAAGGTGAGAGAATCTTCACCTGGCTAACTAGTGCTATAGGCATGACGATGACAGCCGCGGACACCCAGGCCATCATGATGAGTCGCCGGACCCTGGAGACAGTGAAAACCTGGCGGTGCTTCATGGGATGTCTGATAGCGAAGTATCGGTCCACGCTCATCAGGACAATTGTCAGAACGTTGGCCACTATAGAGATACCTGCCGACATAAACACACGGGATAAGTTATTTCTTAATTTAGATAAACGCACAGGAAAAGTTACTTCTCCCTTTAGATAAACACACGGGATAAGTTATTTCTTAATTTAGATAAACGAACAAGATAAGTTACTTCTGAATTTAGACACACGAACATGATAAGTTACTTATTAATTTAGATAAACATACGGGAGAAACTAGACACTCGGGATAAGTTACTTCTTAATTTAGATAAACACACGGGAGAAAAACTAGACACACGGGAGAAAAACTAGACACACGGGAGAAAAACTAGACACACGGGATAGATTACTTCTTAATTTAGATAAACACACGGGAGAAAAACTAGACACACGGGAGAAAAACTAGACACACTGGATAGATTACTTCTTAATTTAGATAAACACACGGGAGAAACTAAATACAGGATATAAACTACTTTTTAATGTAGATAAACGCAAAGGATAAGGTACTTCTTAATTTAGATAAACACACGGGAGAAACTAAACACACGGGATAAGTTACTTAATTTAGATAAACACACGGGAGAAACTAGACACTCGGGATAAGTTACTTCTTAATTTAGATAAACACAGGCTCCAAGGACTGTAATAGCCGGAAGTGGGGTGAGGGATACGCTCTCCACTCCAATTAAATGTCTCCATGGCGTGCGTCTCAAATAGCCATGACAGTCCAAGTCCAGCCTCTGGCCTTCTCGTGGCGGAACTGTTTAAACTGACAGGAGAAGGGGCGAAGGCGAATATCTGGCGCCTGAAAACCAGACGCTTTCGGGTAGATGAGACTCATTAGTCTTGGTTGGTAGCTCATCTAGGAGAAGAAAAGCTACTGCTCACTGCTGGCAAGATTCTTCAGCTGCGTGCCTGCGGTGAAACCCCTCCGAGCCAATGAAGAAAAATGCAATTAGGTTTGCCGAGCGGCGCCGTCGTTGAAAAGGTAATGGAAAGGTTTAAGTGAAGTAGCCAGTAGTCTCGCGGTCATGGCTACTCATATCACAGCATCTCTGTTATAGAGGCCGGTCACGTCCTATATACGCCCATACTGGGTAAAATGCATAAACAGGCTTAACGCAGGGGTTATACTAAGACTCTGCTGACGAGATTCTTCAGCTGCAGCGCGTGGAGTGAAATTCCTTCCGGCCAATGAAGAAAAATGCGATTAGCGTTGCCGAACGGCGCCGCTGTGCAAAAGGTGATGGAAAAGATTTAAGTGAAGTTTAATAGGTATGGCCAGTAGATTCGCTTTGAGGGCTACTCATATCACGCACTTCTGCTCTAGAGGCCGGCCACGTATTATATACACCCATACTGGGGCAATATGCCTAAAACAGCTTAAACCAATGGGTGAAACTTCATGGCTACTCATATCACAGTACATCCGCTCTAGAGGCCGGTCACGTCCTTATTACACCCATACCGGGATAACACGCCTAAACTGGTTTAATCCAGGTGTGAAAACTAGTGACGATTATTCGTCCTCCCGACAAAAGCTCCGTCCTGGTCACCACCAGGAAGAGTAGCGGCCACAACCACAAGATGCTGAAGTCGGAGACACTGAACCAGTGCAGTTTAGACAGGCAACCACCTCTCACCCAACGGAGATATATTCATATCCAAATCACGTTGAGGTTTTCTGGTGAGAAAGTTCAACTCTAGGCTGGATGGGCAACCACCTCTCACCCGGCGGGGATATATTCATATCCAATCCACGTCGAGGTTTTTCGGTGAGGAAGTCCAACTCTAGACTAAACTGGTGCTACGAAAACCACAGTATTAAGCAATTCCGCTTCTGTGACCCACCGAGAATATAGGCACAAGCCCTGCGATGTTCTGAGCTTCCATCGTAAATGAAAATATCGCGAGAACCCCAGGAGTAAATTCAGTAGGATCACGGGGCGATCTTGGTGGCAGAAGCGAACGAAGAAGAAGAAGAAGAAGATAAACACACAGGAGAAACTAAACACGCGGGATAAGTTACTTCTTTTTAGATAAACACAAGCGTGAAACTAAACACACGGGATAAACTATTTCTTAAATTAGATAAACAGAGGGGAGAAACTAAACACAAGAGGGAAACTAAACCCACGGGATAAGTTAATTCTTAATTTAGATAAACACAAACTAAACACACAGAAAAAGTTACTTCTTAATTTAGATAAACAAACATGATAAACTAAACAGACGGGATAAGTTATTTCTAATTTAGATAAACACACAGGAGAAACTAAACACACGGGAGAAACTAAACACACATGAGAAATTAAACATACAGGAGAAACTAAATACACGGGATAAGTTACTTCTAATTTAGATAAACACACAGGAGAAAGTAAATACACGGGATAAGTTACTTCTTAATTTAGATAAACACACAGGAGAAAGTAAATACACGGGATAAGTTACTTCTTAATTTAGATAAACACACAGGAGAAACTAAATACACGGGATAAGTTACTTCTTAATTTAGATAAACACACAGGAGAAACTAAATACACGGGATAAGTTACTTCTTAATTTAGATAAACACACAGGAGAAACTAAATACACGGGATAAGTTACTTCTTAATTTAGATAAACACACAGGAGAAACTAAATACACGGGATAAGTTACTTCTTAATTTAGATAAACACACAGGAGAAACTAAATACACGGGATAAGTTAATTCTTAATTTAGATAAACATACAGGAGAAAGTAAATACACGGGATAAGTTACTTCTAATTTAGATAAACACACAGGAGAAACTAAACACACATGAGAAATTAAACACACAGGAAAAACTAAACGCGCGGGATAAACTACTTTATTAATGTAGACAAACACGGAAAGACAAAACAATCTTGAGTTCTTATTAAAAACTTCCAACGGCTTTCCATACTTCCTTACATACTGACAGGCAAGAACTACGTCTATAAAACTCCGTGCTCTTTGGTTTAAACATCAGTTATTATTATTATTTTTATTATTATTTTAATATCATATAGGCAATGCGAAGAAACAACCGCTGCTAAATATGCGCCACATTTATACAATCGCTTTTTCAATTCTTTAGACTTTGGACACTCTTCCCTTCCTTTTCCGTTCTAGTTTTACATAAAACAAATGCGCACACACTAGTACATATATGCACACCACCACCACATCACCACCACCATCACCACCACCACCACATCACCACCACCATCATCACCACCACCACATCACCACCACCATCACATCACCACCACCACATCACCACCACCACCACATCACCACCACCATCATCACCACCACCACATCACCACCACCACCACATCACCACCACCATCATCACCACCACCACATCACCACCACCACCACATCACCACCACCATCACCACCACCACCACATCACCACCACCATCATCACCACCACCACATCACCACCACCATCACCACCACCACCACCACCACACATTCACCCTATAACCTATGAACTATGAGAGCATGTATCCTTGCTATATATCAAACAAGGATAATACAGAGAGGTAAATCAAGACCTTGATTGATGGACAAAGAAAACTATTCTGTGATGTTTGGAGCCACTTGTTTCTGTCTGTCTTAAGCTAAAACACATTTACTTGATGGTTGTGTTGTGTCTAAAAGTAAATCCTGACTGATTATATGGTTAAAAGTTATAATAACCCTACAGTATTGCTTATTTATTTATTTTTGTGTGTGTTATGATTGCTGATTTTCAATATACCATTTTCATTTGAAATTTCCTCCACATAAAAGAAATGCTCTGTTGAAGAAGATTTCATGAAGACTACTGGCTGTATTCTATATTGGTCTGTTGTAGAATGTGTCTTATGCTTGAAAGTAGAAGGAGGAGGGACGGAGGACGACAACGAAATAAGATACTTGACAGACTAAAAGAGTGGTACAGAGCGCTGTCCAAAACACATCTTATGGAAAGAGCAAAGGACAGGTGGTTGTGGAAATCCAGTGACTATCAGCTTCTGATTGGCACGGAGAGAAAGACAGAGAGAGACACACAGAGAGACACAGAGAGAGACAGATGGAAAGACAGACAGAGATTAAGAGAAACAGAGAGAGAGAGAGAGAGAGAGAGAGAGAGAGAGAGAGATGCTAGAAATTGGCCTTTATCAATAACAGTCAAACTCTCACCTTTTTTTTCTGCCTTCACCTTCACTTCACTTACCTTGCATGTAGGCAGTTATCTTACATATTGTGGTACCTAACACCCAGACATTGTAAATGTAATACACCGACGTCATCGGGATGCATATGAGAGCAACTGAAATGACAGTTTTAAAAAATGCATAAACATTGTAGTACACACATTTTCTTACAACAGGCCATCAAGAACAGACCATCAATAGAACAGACCATCAATAGAACAGACCATCAATAGAACAGGCCATCAATAGAACAAACAGTCAAGACGAGTTTTGCATATGCAAGGTATTCATTAAGATAGGATACAAGCTCCATATTTTGTGTACAAACTTCTTTTGTAGAAATATAAAATAGTTTAAAAAGAAATATTAAAAATGAAAGATCAAAGTTGCGCGGCTGAAAGTTCCAGAAGTGTCCAGTATGTCCTCATTCTACTTTCAGCACGGTGCAAGTACTCTGTAGCACAGACGAGAACTACGACAAATAGGAGGTGACATGCGGTGTCTCACCCAGTCCTCTAAGACAGAGACCGACTGAGAGACAGAGTCCCTAAACGAGTCGGATAATTCTGCTCGGTACATATGTTATAAAACATACATTTTCTTATAAACAGATGAAGCAGCTTTATCTATAAAAAAAATCACAGAGATGTAAACGTTTCAACGTCGTCTTTAATATAACAAGGAAAAGTGGAAGGAAGAAGAAAGAACACATTGCATGTTAGAAAGAGTTAAGATATTATAAAATGTAAAAAAAAATTATAAAAACAAAGATTCTTAATAAATAGCTTGATTTTCTACAGAAACAAGACTGTGCAGACGAAATGGTGTGCCTGTAATTGACATAAGTCTAGTATTATATGTAACTTTATGTTTCTCTTATAATCTTAAACTAGATATCTTACTTTCACAATTAGTATGTGGTCGCCCTGTGTGAATGTGAGTCATTCTGACACAGTTAACGTATGGTCGCCCGTGTAAATGTGAGTCCTATCATAGTTAGTATGAGGTCGCCTTGTGTAAATGTGAGTCCTTCTGTCATAGTATGAGGTCGCCTTGTGTAAATGTGAGTTCTTCTGTCATAGTATGAGGTCGCCTTGTGTAAATGTGAGTCCTATCATAGTTAGTATGAGGTCGTCTTGTGTAAATGTGAGTCCTTCTGTCATAGTATGAGGTCGCCTTGTGTAAATGTGAGTTCTTCTGTCATAGTATGAGGTCGCCCGTGTAAATGTGAGTCCTATCATAGTTAGTATGAGGTCGTCTTGTATAAATGTGAGTCCTTCTGTCATAGTATGAGGTCGCCTTGTGTAAATATGAGTCCTTCTGTCATAGTATGAGGTCGCCTTGTGTAAATGTGAGTCCTTCTGTCATAGTATGAGGTCGCCTTGTGTAAATGTGAGTCCTTCTGTCATAGTATGAGGTCGCCTTGTGTAAATGTGAGTTCTTCTGTCATAGTATGAGGTCGCCTTGTGTAAATGTGAGTTCTTCTGCCATATGTGGACAAGCCGCGTGCTCAGAAATAGAGCAAGTCTGCGCGCGTCTCGCCAAAAACGCGATGAATGTGAAGACCTGGTATATAGGAAAAGTTTTTACACACGGGGAGGGAAAAAACACAGAGACAATGGCGGCTCTCTGCATTCTAATTAATACTTGGCCTGCCCGCCCCGTACTAAACATATGTGTTGTGAAAATCATTATGTGACGTGAAGTATGTCCTTGTCGTATTATTGGAGAGTCTAGCTGATTCAGGGATTGTCGTCAGATTTGGATGGGCACATACAAAGGTCAATCAGGCCTCATTCGTATGGATAATATATATGTCGCAACCATGTCCCGCGATCAGCAGCAGCTGCAATTATTCCAATGCAGTAAGCACACCAGAATTGTGAAGTAATTATTCCAGTACATTTAGCACACCAGGAGATCAGGATTATATATGTGGTGATGGGCGTGGAAGCAGTGCTGAATTTGCAGAAGTGTAGCAGCACATCGTGATTTACTGAAGGATACGTGTTTGTATAAGTGCAGCAGTAGGTGAGGCCAATAAGTTTGAGGGCATCGCTAGATGAACGTGTGGGAAATTGCTTATGGGGCTAAGGGAGTCCGGGCCAGCATCTGGCATCTATATATCTTAGTTATCCACAGAGAGTAGTGTACTGCAGTGACGACACATGTCATGTTTAATTATGTTGCACTGATGATACACCTCATGTTTTTAATATGTTACAGTATATATATATATATATATATATCACATTGCAATGGATTCCTTATGATACATGCTGTTGTCTTGTGTCTACGTGTCCACGTGGCGTCCTTGTTATGTGTAGAAGTGTTAATAAATACAGAAATACTTGACCAGCTGACTTTTGTCATTTGTAGTGTATGTTATGTCATGTGTTAGATGCATGCATATAGGTTACAAACCTGGCATGTAGTGTTGTCCTGGGGGGGGGGAACCCTGGGTTGTATAGTTAATAGTTTATGCTTGGCCACCCAGTATGGCGATACATAGGCCATGGATTTGGAGTTGCAGTTGGGTTGGGGGTCTTGTCCTGCTCCACATTGTCCCAAGTGTGAACTGAGCAACCTGCTCAGTTTACACATAGATGGTATGTGGTCGCCCTGTGTAAATGTGATTTCTTCTGTCATAGTATGTGGTCGTCCTGTGTAAATGTGATTTCTTCTGTCATAGTATGTGGTCGCCCTAAGTAAATGTGATTTCTTCTATCATAGTTAATATGTGGTCGCCCTGTGTAAATGTGATTTCTTCTGTCATAGTATGTGGTCGCCCTAAGTAAATGTGATTTCTTCTATCATAGTTAATATGTGGTCGCCCTGTGTAAATGTGATTTCTTCTGTCATAGTTGGTATGTGGTCGCCCTGTGTAAATGTGATTTCTTCTGTCATAGTTAGTATGTGGTCGCCCTGTGTAAATGTGATTTCTTCTGTCATAGTTGGTATGTGGTCGCCCTGTGTAAATGTGATTTCTTCTGTCATAGCTGGTATGTGGTTGCCCCGTGTGAATGTGATTTCTACTCTCATTTTTGTGTGCCCTATAAATCTTTCCTTTCTTCTCTCTCTCTCATCTTGACGTGTGTCTGGATTTTCTGTTTTTATCCTTTCATTCCTGTTACTGTACTTTTGAAAAATGTTAAATATGGCTAATTTAAGCCTTGAAATAACCTATGGAATTTGGAAAATCAATTAGTTTCGAATTATTTTTCCACATAATCACAGCTTGAGTCTTAGCCACCAGCACAGTATGTGCTAGACTGTACAGCACTGTCTAGCATCTGGTGAAAACTCGACATTTCCATTCATGAGATCATCCAGATTTAGACTTCCGTAGAGGAAATACACAGTAAAACGTAAACATAGAGGATGGTATCTGTCATGAATTTTAGATTCACTCAAGATAATTAATGTTTCTTTGATCAAAGTTTGTGAAAGATTTTTCTACTTCAACATGTTCTTCCCTAGTCTTAAAATTATAAATGCGGGTCACGTACGATCACTTCGCAAGATGTCTCAACATTACTCTCTCAAACTGGAGCACTTTCGTTTAGAAAAATTAATCAGATCTTTCGATCGAAACTGGTACCAGGGGGGTGGTTGGGGGAATTGAATTTATGCTTTCAGTAACAAAGGTGCCCAAGGCAGTACGTGTCTTAGAAGTATAATTACGTCATATCAGATACGAGGGACAGACATCGTGGTTCTGAGGACATATAAGTCTGGAATACTTTCTCGCGCCACATAATAAATGCATGACACGATGGTGGATTTATAGTTTGGTGGCTGGAAATGTACCTCAGTGATATTTCTTTGTAGCTCAGTATTGTAAAATCTAGTTTCAGAGCTCCGATCTTGATATTCCTCCAATGTGTGTGTGTGTGTGTTTTTGTTTTTTTTTTCAATCTAATGTGAAGTTATCAAAGAAAACGTCAACATTATATGACGGATTTTGCAACGAAAAGCAATTCTCTTTTTTTTTTTTACAAGTTATTTTGGTTTTCATTATTACTTAATGTTCTATAGAAATTTCTTTCCAATTTGAAACCCCTTTTTTCTAATTCTATCTATCTATCTATCTATCTATCTATCTATCTATCTATCTATCTATCTATCTATCTATCTATCTATCTATCTATCTATCTATCTATCTATCTATCTATCTCTATCTATCTATCTATCTATCTATCTATCTATCTATCTATCTATCTATCTATCTATCTATCTATCTATCTATCTATCTGTCTGTCTGTATGTATTTTTATTTATGTATATGTTTGCGTGTGTATGTGTGCGTGAGTTCTAATTTATTAGGTTAATTACTTCTCCTCTTTTACTTTGAATGTAGTAGTTAGATCTGCCACTCTTTTGATACGTTTTTCCTAATTTAATTTGTATTTTTGTACTAAATCGAGTGTGTGGGAAGAATGAAAGATGGAGTGATGAAGGACAGAATGTAAGACGGGCCTGCGTGCCCAATTCTTTACCCTTTAAAAATAAAGATTATTCATTCATTCATTCATTCATTCATTCTGTCTGTCTGTCTATCTATTTGTCTGTCTGTCTGTCTATCTATTTATCTGTCTGTCTGTCTGTCTGTCTGTCTGTCTGTCTATCTATCTATATATCTATCTATCTATCTATCCGTCCGTCCGTCCGTCTGTCTGTCTGTCTGCAAAAAAAATTACTACAAATGAAAAAACAAAAGAAACCAAACTCTTGAATCCTGTAAGGCTCCGAACTGAAGGAATATCATTCTATTTTATGACTTCCTGGAATATTGTTTTGGTTTTTAAGACAAATAAGACAATAGATTAGAATATTAAAATGGATAAGGACAGACAAAGTCAGGTTATTCTGAGAAAATCTGACAAGACAGGGATGGAATTTCGTTCTGTGGAAGCAAATACTTCGGATATTTTCATGGGAATTGAGTACAAGAGCTCTGGACTTTAGATTTGAAATGAATCCTGAATACATGAACTTTCGCAGACCCAAATAAATGAACTTTAGCAGAATTTTAGCAGAAATTTATGAGATCATTTCGAATGACACGAATAAATATACCATTTAAAAAAAAAAAGACAGGTCTGTGCTGGTCACCTGGTGCTGGTGTTTAAATTGCTGGTAGAAGATTCCACCACATGGAAGCACTGCTTATAACAGGAACAAGGTCTTTTGAGAAAGACATCGAGGTCACAGTACAGAGAACGTAGATGAAACAGAAAAAGACTGCACAAAAGACTACTCACTGAAACACAAACACATTATTACTGCAGTTATCAATCAAAATTTGATAAACCAGCCATGCAGAAAACACCAAACATGGAGGTTCCCGTTATCTTAACAAACAGTTGATAGTCTCCTGCTTGGAAACTGTCTTTTCATACAAAATGGAAAGAAAAAGCCGCTGAAATTAACTATGATTATTATGTCTTCGAGGAGACTTTCACATATTGTTATGTGAAACCCAAAACTTCTTGAAAGATGGTTAGAGGTTCCACGAGAACTAAATGGGAGCTGGTAGAGAACATCATATAAGAAAAATATACATTTCTTTAAACAGAAAAAAAACCCACAGTCCGAATATGTTTGAAGATCTCTTTAAAAAAGTATAATCTGAAGATGTTTGAAGGTCTCTATAAAAAAGTATAATCTGAAGATGTCTGAAGGTCTCTATAAAAAAGTATAATCTGAAGATGTTTGAAGGTCTCTTTAAAAAAAGTATAATCTGAAGATGTTTGAAAGTCTCTTAAAAACATGTTTACACTAATCCAGTGCTGCACTGAGCCAATTTGTTTCTGTTTCTAAGCGATGTGAGGCGTGATAAGTTAGTAACGAAGTGCAAGGCAACCTGGAGCCCAGTGAGGCGTGATAAGTTAGTAACGAAGTGCAAGGCAACCTGGACCCCAGTGAGGCGTGATAAGTTAGTAAAGAAGTACAAGGCAACCTGGAACCCAGTGAGGCGTGATAAGTTAGTAACGAAGTGCAAGGCAACCTGGAGCCCAGTGAGGCGTGATAAGTTAGTAAAGACGTGCAAGGCAACCTGGAGCCCAGTGAGGCGTGATAAGTTAGTAACGAAGTGCAAGGCAACCTGGAGCCCAGTGAGGCGTGATAAGTTAGTAACGAAGTGCAAGGCAACCTGGAGCCCAGTGAGGCGTGATCAATTAGTAACGAAGTACAAGGCAACCTGAAACCCAGTGAGGCGTGATACGTTAGTAACGAAGTACAAGGCAACCTGGAGCCCAGTGAGACGTGATC
Organism: Achatina immaculata; assembly: GCA_009760885.1. NCBI lineage: Eukaryota > Metazoa > Mollusca > Gastropoda > Stylommatophora > Achatinidae > Lissachatina > Lissachatina immaculata. The sequence continues at coordinate 33,769,219 of CM019720.1, forward strand.
AATTAGTAACGAAGTACAAGGCAACCTGAAGCCCAGTGAGGCGTGATAAATTAGTAATGAAGCACAAGGCAACCTGGAGCCCAGTGAAATGTGCTTCTTGAGAAGAATTCTGATAATATCATGGAGAGCAAAGAAATCAAATTACGATGTTCTGAGAGAGGCTGGAGAGATGAGGCAAGCAATTCGTAGGACAAATGATACGGCGAAGCAAGCTAGACTACATCGTGACAACGGGAAAGATAGAGGGAAAAGGATATCGAAGTAGACAGAGATAGAAAATACTCAACTGGACGGACTAACAAAGATGGCTAGAACAAAGGAGACAACCACAGCCTATACTCAACACTGAGCAGAGAAATGTGGAAAACATGATCGCCAGCCCCAGTGGCTAGGGAATAGATAAACAGATAGAAAATGATGAACTGTTCCTATAATTTAACACGTGACATCTCTCAGATGTTTAGAAAAATTGTAATTTAATTAACGAAATAAAGATTCTGACGAAATGAAGAATTGTTTCGTTGCTTTGGACTACAGAGAAATAGATTTTTAAAATGTGAACAGGTACGCCTTGAAGCGTATTTCCACAAAGACATCTAGCATATCGATAATGAGATTGTCTGAAGCGATGAAAGTGAACAAGATGAAAATACAGAACGCAGACGAAAAATTTAGAGTCTCGCTTCCCCCTCCCCCCACCTCTCTCTCTCTCTCACTCTCTCTCTCACTCTCTCTCTCTCTCTCTCACTCTCTCTCTCTCTCTCTCTCTCTCTGCAATTTCATTTTCGGTGTCGTTTCTGACGAATGCATCTTCTTGCTTTCAAAATCCTGAAACTGTTTGTTTAAATTAGAAAGTACTTGCAATTATTAGGTTCCCAAAGTACATTTGTGGTATCTAAGTGAGTAGTCATGAGTGGGACTGAAATGAAGAGAATTTCTACTTGCAAGCGAGCGTATTTGCTTTATCTCAAGTCCCATGTTGTGAACAGACACGTACGATGAAACTAATCACTTCAGAATCAATTCTGATTAAACAGAAAGATAAGATTGAGAAATATCCAGTCACACATCCAATATTCTTCTGTGTACATTCCAGCTATTGGAAAGATTTAAATGAGATTACAGGCGGCAGGGAACTCGTAAAAATGCCCTAAGCTCCTAAAAACAAAGATTTCTTCAAAAGGATTTAGCGAAGGAATACGTGTCTTAGACAAGAAGATGGGAAAGTGTACGTGTCTTCACAAGAAAGATGGGAAAATGTACGTGTCTTCACAAGAAAGATGGGAAAGTGTACGTGTCTTCATAATAAAGATTGCATGAAAGAACGCGTCTTAAATAAAAATGAAAAGAGCAGAGATGTGCATGTATTAACAGAAATATATTGGTTCTTAACGCAGATTCCAAATGTGGCCATGTTGAAACTGTTCATTCGATAGAATTATTAAAACTGATGTCTGAATAATGGCTTCATAAAAGTGAGTACAGTAGAGAGGAATCATCACTTGGATGCTCAAATAGAGCTCTGAGCGGTACATGAGTTATAATGTGTGCAGTTTGAGCAGGAAGATTTGTTCCCAGGACAAGATGCCCACTACTTCACCTGGCTCTTATCTAGTTCAGGAATAAGAGGCTGCGCTAGAGGTCAGGTTTATCATCCCCAGGGAGACACCGCTCATGCAGCCCCAATCCTACCTTTCATCTGTGCTCTCGTTAACAGGCCCTTATGTTAATTCAACCTGAACAAAGGGAAGACGTGTCACGTGATGGCGGAGGCTGTAGAAAGTCTGTTTCTTGACCTGCCACGAGACTTAAGCCGCTCTGGCCAGCAGACTCCATGTCTGTGCTTCAAATACTCAGCTAAATCATCTCACGTCTCCAGGGCTTTCAGCTCACGCACGACACTGGCTTGGCGCCGACAGAGTGGAGCAAGTGAGAAGTTGTCTATGTCAACGTTATGCTTATATTTCCTTATAGCTGGCTGTAGATTAGACACTTATTGTGTCGATAGAGATAGTACTTGTTGTTTTCATTTCTTTGCTTTCTCCTGTAACCCCTGCAAAACTTTCTTAACTAATCAAGTGTCACGGGCGAGCAGTATGTTTATGCTTCAGATCAGGGGGTTTCAACCTGGGGCCATGTAGCAGCTCTGAATTATGTGAAATATAACAAACGTGTGCACACAGTCGACTCCGACATCGCAGTTATGCAAAGTTTAAGACTGAAAAAAATCTCCTCATTTTGCATGTGCCTTGGCACCTCAAACACATCCCTCTAAAACTACACCAACTTCGGAACAAATTCCCCCTAAAACTACATAAACTTCGGAACACATCCCCCCTAAAACTACACAAACTTCGGAAAACATCCCCGAAAACTGCACCAGCAATGAAATACTGAGACACATCTTCTGGCCCGTGAAACAAGAAACAAAGCTCTGCAGTTCCATGCAGGAACTACACCAACTTTTCAGTTTATTCAAGACACAGAGCTGTATATATAAAGCCAATAAGTGAACATGAAGAAGATACAGAACTGTAGATATAAAGCCAATAAGTGAACATGAAGAAGATACAGAACTGTAGATATAAACACAATAAGTGAACATGAAGAAGATACAGAACTGTAGATATAAACACAATAAGTGAACATGAAGAAGACACACAACTGTAGATATAAACACAATAAGTGAACATGAAGAAGACATAGAACTGTAGATATAAACACAATAAGTGAACATGAAGAAGATACAGAACTGTAGATATAAACACAATAAGTGAACATGAAGAGGACACAGAACTGTAGATATAAATACAATAAGCGAACATGAAGAAGAAGTATAAAAGCTAGAAATGTGGGAAGAGTTTGGCTTTGATACCAGGTACTGGGGGAGAGTTGGAACACCATGCAGAATTATCATTGGTTTGACGGTACACAATCTGTAAAAACTTGGAAACCACTGCTTTGGATCATGCAGGATCTAACCCTATCCTATTCCATGACAAATATATATTAGGCAAGCCAATTTTGACATATTCTGACTGAGACTAAACTTCATTTAAAGAATTGTTCTTTTGAAAAGAAAAGCATTATTAACTTTATACTGAAATAACACTTTGTTCACATTATTATTGCTCCATACATATAAATATTATTTACAAGTTAACATAACAAAATCAGCGTACAGTTTATAAAAATAACATTTGAAAAAGAGGAAAACGGAGAAGCGAATTTGTATAAAGATAAGAAATTATGGCCAAGATTGAGACAATAATCTCGTATGGTAGGAAAACTGTCCATTTTAAAAGTATTTTTAGGCGAAAAAAGCAACAATTTCATGAGTGAAACAGGTTTGTGAAGAGAACAGATGAGAGTATGCGGAGATGTTCGACCACAATTTCGTTCAGTCGAGGTAGTACATCTCCTGCCACTTCTGGAAAACCGATGTGGAGACACAACCTTGTGAAGTGGCCCAGACCTTCCCTGAACTCTACAAATGGAGAGCTGAGTGTTCGGTAATCGACCAGGAACGGAAGTGATCCTACCGGATGTGAAGTAAAAGGCCTGAAAGTTAACTGCCTGTGTGTATCGCTCCTGGATTTTCTGTCCTCGTTTACAGTTTCTAGCCGTCAGCTTCCCAGAAACACCAGCACAGCCGTTGGGAGGAACATCCATATTTAGTACTGTCAGTGCCACGCTACTGCAGGCAAATCAGAAGTTCTGTTAACGTAGTTAGGGGTGCCTCTTGCTGATTCCAAATAATGCTTCTTGTCTGCACCAGTTGAAGAAATATGTCTGTAAGTTGTGTCTGTATGACTTTCTCTGGCTCTGCATTTTCTCTGTCTGCAATTCGCTCTGAAGTTGTCAAACACTGTCTCCAGATTTCAGATTCGTCCAAGGCTCTTTCGATGACCCTTGTTTGGCACACAGCAGTGACAGCTCTCACGCACTCACATGATAGAATGTACTGGGGATAAACGGAGATGACAACATATACATGTATGATGATAGCCGGAAGGTTGCCCTGCCATTTGGCATTTCAAACTCACGTCCCAGTCTAACATTCCAAAAAGAGCTGAACAACAGGACAAATTCTACAGAATGATCCAGGAAGTCCCTATATTCCAGACAGCAGCACAACTTCACTACAGTTCTGGCCCACATTAACCTACACTCTGACTTGACAAAGCAGTCTTCACCCCACATTCACGCTGGCAGGAGATTTAAATCTTCTAGAGGTTCTAAGGACTGATATACCCGGAGGTGGAGTGGAGTGATATACCTCCGGGTATATCAGTCCTTAGAACCTCTAGAATATTTAAATCTCCTGCCAGCGTGAATGTGGGGTGAAGACTGCTTTGTCAAGTCCTCCGGTGGAGGATATGTTCTCCACTCCAATAAAATGTCTCCAAGGCGTGCGTCTCAAATAGCATTTGACAGTCAAGTCCAGCTCCTGGCCTTCTAGAGGCAGAACTGTTCAAACTGACAGGAGAAGGGGCGAAGGCGAATATCTGGCGCCTGAAAATCAGACGCATCTGGTAGATGAGATTCTTGTTTGATAGCTCGTCTGAGAGAAGGAAAATTCTGATTAAAAACCCGCTGCTAGCGAGATTTTTCAGCTGCCGTGCGTGGAGTGGGGGTCCTCCCGGTCAGTGAAGAAAGGTGCGAATGGGGTTGCCGTGCGGCGCCACCGTAGAAAAGGGTGAAAGAAAGGATTAAGTGAAGTAATCAGTAGTCTCGAGGTCAGAACCACTCAAATCACGGCACCTCTGCTCTGGAGGTCGGTCAATTTCTATGTGCACCCATACCGAGCGGATTGCTTGAACCGGCTTAACCCAAGGGTTAAACTAAGACATTGTTGGCGAAATTCTTCGGCCGTCGCGCGTGGGGTGAAGTTCCTCCCAGCCAATGAAGAAAATGCGATTAGGGTTGCCGAGCAGCGCCGCTATGAAAAGGTGATGGAAAGGATAAAGTGAAGATTAATAGGTATATCAAGTAGTCTCGTGACGAGAGCTACTCATACCACGCACCTCTGCTCTAGAGGCCGGCCAAATCCAATATACACCGAAACTGGTAAAATATGCATAAACCGGCGTAACCCAGCGGTGAAACCTACTAGTAGCGAGGATTCGTCCTCCTGGATAAAAGCTCCATCCTGGTCACAACTAGGAAGGGTAGCGGCCATGACCACAAAACACTGAATTCGGAGACACTGGATCAGGGCAGTCTAGATAGGCAACCACCTCTCACCCGACGGGGATATACTGATATCCAAAACACGCCGAGGTTTTCAGGTGAGAAAATCAACTCTAGATTAAACTGGTGCAACGAAAACCACAGTGTCACGCGATCCTGCTTCTGCAACCCACCGAGAATACAGGCCCAAGCTCTTATGGTCCTCTCGGGGATCTCTTGTGGCCCTTATGGGAACCACAGGAGGACCACAAGACCAATCAAGGACCACAGGATTAAATTCAGTAGAATCACGGGGCGATCTTGGTGGTAGAAGCGAACAAAGAAGAAGAAGAAGAAGTCTTCTAGAAACATCTGAACATTTACACCAGAAGTAAAAAAAAAAAACCAATGGGGAATAAGCGCCCACAATAATTAACACAGTTATCTCTCTTATACTGCTACATCATAATGTAAAAATGAAATAAATGAGTTTTGAAAAATTCTATATCAAAGTCTCACTTCATTTTCTTATTGTTTCGCTACTTTTAAATTCTTTGACTACTATAATCCTTTTGAATTCTTTGACTACTATAATCCGTTTAAATAGCAGCTTTTTAAAAATAAAATTTAAAAAAAAAGTAAATTCGTTGCAACTATAAACATTTGTTTTGTAGTCGGAAGTTCATAATTTAAAATGCTAAAAATAAATATTGCATCATTTCCCTGTTGAAACCCCTGGTGTGATTTTTCAGGAAAAAAATGGTGTATAAAAGATGTTAATATTTCAGAAATATCCAGTCAGTCCAGCTGGGTAATGACCATTTTCAATCTTATTTATATATTTTATGCTCAAACAAATAAATATTGTGGTTATTTTTGACTCGGTCTCCTAATCTATCTCCCACATTTCCAAAACTTCGCCAATGAACGCCTCACACAGTGCTCATGCCAGAGTGGTAGCTGATACATGGTTCCACAGGCGCGCACAACAAACATGGTAGGTAGCTATTACAAGTTGAATGTCAACTTTATGAGAACCGTTTACAAGGAAATATTTACGACATTTTAAGAATCAAATTCGTAGTTACAAAACGAACTAAAAAGTTGAACTATAGGCAAAAAATCTACAAAGAGAAAAACCTAAATGTACACACAGAACCAAACATTCGTACACCATAAACAAGCACTGACACTAATAAACATTTACTGATGTACATAAAATACGTACATAAACGCCCACACTTCATTCACACACACACGCTCACACGCGCTGCACACAATACCCACACATAAATTCAAACAAGCAGACACGCAAAAACATACACAAAAAAGATCTCACACACAAACACCCACACATACCAACAAAACAAACACTCCCACTCACAAAATAAACACTCTCACACATAAAACAAACACTCCTACGTTTAGAAACAAACACTCTGACACACAGAACAAACACACCTACGTTTAGAAACAAACACTCTGACACACAGAACAAACACTCCTACGTTTAGAAACAAACACTCTGACACACAGAACAAATACTCCTGCACACAAAACAAACTCCCACACATAAAACAAACAGTCCTACCTTTAGAAACAAACACTCCCCACACATAACACACACTTCTACATTTAGAAACAAACACTCCTGCACACAAAAACAAACTCTCCTACGTTTAGAAACAATCACTCTCACATATGAAATAAAACTCACTCACACAAAGCAAACACACGGAGAGATATATAAATAAACAGAGAACTATATACGAGATATAAAACCGATATCATAAGTAGCTGAAACCAACTATCACAACAAGTACATGGCACTTTGAAAACAGCTTATCTCACTTCTCCTCTTCATGTAAGATGGAATCAGAAAACCCATTATTGGTCTGTTAATGAAACCCAATCTGATCATTGCCCACAGCAATGTTCCCGACTATCAGAAATCTCACAGTATTGGTCGTATGTGTTGTTTCCATTCCCGTTTCATCCAATCTTATTTGGTTAATGTATTAACGGGAACAGCAGGAAAAAGGCAAGCCATGGTGAGTAACAAGTGAACAGATGATATTTCAGCTTGGGGTTTCATCAGACAGAAAACGAATCAAGACATAGTCAGAAAGATGAGTATTAGAAAACTTCAGTTTTCCAAGTTCATTTCGATTCCAGGTAGGGACCTTTACTTTGCAAGAACTTTAGCCAGCTGGCGACTGCTGGGTTTTCCAGCTAAAATGTGGTTTTTAAGAAGAATGCTGAGGTACTGGACAGCGAGAAAATCGAACGAGGAAGTTCTGAAATAAGATAAGAAACAAGGAAAATTCTAACAAAGATCAGAAAACAACAATCTAAATTAGTAGGGCATGTCTGGAGGAGAGGAGGGGGGGGGGGGGGCTAGAGCACCTAATAGCAACAGAGAAGATCGAAGGTAGAAGAGGGCAGAGGTAGACAGAGAGAACATTTGTTTGATGGTTTGGTATCCTGACACGGAAAATGATCAGTGACAAGCTTGTTGAGATCGGGGGTTGTGGAAGGACATGTTATCCTATGCCTGTCGGTAGGGATCTTGAGAGAGAGAGAGAGAGAGAGAGAGAGAGAGAGAGAGAGAGAGAGAGAAGAGATACTTTATTTTTAAAGTGTAAAGGATTTGCCACGCAGGCATTCTGCCCTTCATCGCTCCGTCTTTCATTCCTCCCACACACTGGATTTAATACGAGTATACAAATTACATGATGGAAAAAATACATAAAAAATAATGCAAAATGAAACCTTTACATTCAAAAATATAAGAGAAAAGGTAATTAATCTAACAAGACAGCGCGTGCACACACGCAGCATCATCATCATCATGTGCCGTGCTGACTGGCGTTGGCTATTATGCTTCTCCAGAGTACACGATCCTTCATGGAGGCCATCAGTTCAGTTGGTGATCTCCTCTCACACCATCCCGTCAGACTGTCCAGTATCATTTCTCTTGGTCTTCCTCTTGATCTTCTTCCTTCTATTTTTCCTGTTGTTATAATATTTTCAATGCCCCCTCTTCTCATTGCATGTCCTATGAAAGTACATTGTCTCTCTCTTATCTTTTTGACAAGGTTTTTTATCTCTCCAGCTCTTCTCATATATTCTTCATTAGTTATTTTTGTTGTCCAGGGGATTCGCAACATTCTTCTAATAAACCACATTTCTGCTGCTTCCAATGATTTTTGTGCAGACTTGCCTATTGTCCATGATTCACTTCCATATAACAAGATAGGTTCAATATAGCATTTTAGGACTCGTTTTCTAACATTCATTGATAAAGATGTGTTAGCTAATATGTTTCTCATCCTCTGAAATGCAGTCTTTGCTTGGCCTATTCTGTTTCTAATTTCTGTTGTGCATTTCCCATCTGAAGTTATTACTGCTCCAAGGTATTTGAATTTCTGCACCTGCTTTAGAATAGTTCCGTTTAATTTAATACTGCATGCTAGTGGATTCTGTTTCTTAGATATAACCATAGTCTCTGTCTTTTTGATGTTCAAAGTAAGGCCTTTCTGTTCACTTTCTTTGGTGACTTTATCCAAGAGATTTTGCAGGTCTTGTTGGTTCTCAGCTATCAGTACTGTATCGTCAGCATACCGAAGGTTGTTAATATTGTATCCTCCAATTTTTATGCCTGGTTCTGTGATGATTGTTCTTAGAATATTCTCGCTATACAGAGAAAAAAGGTCTGGAGATAGTACACATCCTTGTCGCACCCCCTGTTTTATAGGTTGATATTTTCCAGTTCTATTTTCAACTCGAATTGCTGCTTCTTGCTGCCAGTATAGATGTTTTACAATCCTCAGGTCTTTGCCGTTTATATTGATGTCTTCAAGCATTTTAATAATGTCATTATGTTTCACCTTGTCAAATGCCTTGGTATAATCAATGAAGCATAAGCAGAGATCTTTCTGTACTTCTAAAGCTCTTTCTGTTAGTGTTCGTAAAGCATAAATGGCATTGTGTGTTCCCTTTCCTTCAACAAATCCAAACTGTTCATCTGCTATTTTCATTTTTATCTTTTTCCTTGTTCTTCTCATAATTATCCTCAGAAGTAGTTTCGTTATGTGACATGAGAGGCTGATAGTCCGGTGGTCGTCACATTCCTTTGCACCTAGTTTCTTTGGTAGTGCTATAAACGTGGATTTAATCAGGTCACTGGGAATATAACCACTGTTGTAAATGTCATTCAGTAACTTGGTTATTATTTTTATTCCTGTCTCCTCTAGTGCCTCTATTTCTTCTATTGTTATATTATCAGGCCCAGTCGCTTTTCCTTTCTTCATGTGTTTGATAGCATCTATGATTTCATCTTCAAGTATTGGTGGTCCCTCACAGTTTTCAGTATCTGGTGTTAATTCTGGTCTTTCTCATCCATATAGCTCACCGATATACTCTGTCCACCTGTCCACAATGTCTTCTTTTCCCATTAACATTTTACCTTCTTTCGATTTCAGGCATCCTGTGGTATATTTTGTTTTCCTGCCCGTGAGTTCATTAATTCGTTTGTGCATGTTTTTGCTGTCTTTAATATGAGAGTCCTCTATCTGTCTGCACTGTTCATTTAACCACACTTCTTTTGCTTCTCTGCATTTGCGTCTTATTTCTTTATTTATCTTGCTATATTTTTCCTCGTTATTTTTATTCCTCCTCCTCTTGTCCATCAGTCCTAAGATGTCGTCTGTCATCCATTTATTTTTAAGGGCTTCTTTTTTGGTGGTATTATCTCCTTAACAGTTTGGTGGATAGAATCTCTTAACATTTCCTATTGTTCATCTATACTATTTATCTTTGCTATTGCATTGTATCTATTTGTTATAATAACTTTGTATTGTTCTCGCAGTTCTTGGTCATTTTTAAAAATTTCTGTATTCAGTTTGATGTTTCTCACTTTTCTGCCTGCTTTCTTTAGTTTTATTCTAACTTTTCCACAGAGTGGATCATGGTCACTATTAAGAAGTTCTGTATTCAGTTTGATGTTTCTCACTTTTCTGCCTGCTTTCTTTAGTTTTATTCTAACTTTTCCACAGAGTGGATCATGGTCACTATTAAGAAGTTCTGTATTCAGTTTGATGTTTCTCACTTTTCTGCCTGCTTTCTTTAGTTTTATTCTAACTTTTCCACAGAGTGGATCATGGTCACTATTGCAGTCAGCTCCTGGCATGGTTTATGTTGTCAGTAATGCATTGCAGAATCGTTTGTTGATTAATATCTAGTCTATCTGGTTAAAAGTCTTTTTGTCTGGGCTGCACCACGTTGCCAGTCTTCGAGGATGTTGTTTAAACCAGGTGTTTCCTACAACCATGCTGTGTATTCTTGCCCATTCAATTAATTTATAACCTCTGTCATTCCTCTCCCCCAGTCCATAGTCACCAACGATGTCTGAAGTTCTTCCTTTACCAACTTTGGCATTAAAATCTCCCATGACTATGGTAACTTCATGTGACTTTGTGTGTTTTAGGTCTGTCTCTATGTCATTATAAAATAGCTGTATATCTTCTTCAGAGCTTTCAGATGTTGGAGCGTACACTTGTATAATATTTATGTTTATTGGTTGTCCTTTCAGTTGGGCTAGCAGGACTCGGTCCGAGATGTTCAAATATCCTACAACTGTCCTTGCCGTTTGTTCATCAAATATAATTCCTACTCCTCGTTCATGTTTCTCACTTCCTGAATATATTATTGTATATTTATCTGATTTTATCTTCCCTGCACCTGTCCATCTAACTTCACTCATTCCTAATATGTTGATTTTCATCCTTTCCATTTCCATCTTTACATTTTCTAATTTTCCAGCCTGGAATAAAGTTCTAACATTCCATGTTGCTATTTTTAACTTGTTAGTTTTGCCACCAGTAGCTTGATGACGATCTGGCCTCACCTGTGCCTCGTGAGATGCCCTACCGGACACAAGCAGGCATATACATAAACAAAATTACATTTTCAGTACAGTTCTTCTAACATATATTCTTTTACATTCATTAAAATAATTTAAAAGATATGACAGATTATGTTTAGAACTATGTCCTTTTTTAACATGATGGCTGCCGAGTCATGATTTGAGAGGTTGCTAGTTATTCTATGGAAGCATGTAAATAGTAAAAAAGGTTTAAGTTAAAGGATGAATTGAAAAAAGGTATGAATTAAAAGATGAGGTATAACTACTGGATTTTAAATGGTAGGGAAGGGTGGTCCAGAGCTGTACTGCAGAGTATGCAAGACCCTTCGTGTACCGATCAAGCCTTGGTTTAGGAAGAAGACAGTTTTTTAAACGTTGGTTATGTTTTGCTTTAGACGTAAACAGTGACTACTAGTAAGTAGCATTGTGCGACAGAATTCTATGAACGAACCTGTGTTAAACATGACTCTGTATTCAAATAGAATTTTCAAGTAGAATTTTGAGTTGTTTTTTCTGATCCGAAGTCTGTGCTGGCTGTTTGTCATAAATCAGATTTAATGCTCGTTTGTGAAGTGAGTGGAGCCTTTGTGTGTTTGAGACTGAGCATCCATCCCAGATTGTGGAGCAGTCATCTAAGTGTGTTTGTATGTGTGATATGTAGTATATCTTTCTCATGTCTTGGTCGATAATGTGTTTAACTGTGGCTAGTTGGTAAACTTTCTGTGCTATCAAGTTTGTTAGAATTGTAAGCTAAATGTTGATCAATGATGAGGCCTAGAGTTTTATGTTCATGAACTTTTTCTGTGTCTGTAGTCCCAGCACAAAGCTGTAGTGTAGTTTTTGTTGCATTCTGTTGTTTCTGTCTTGTGATGAGCATAGAGTTTATTTTGATGGTGTTTATCAACATACTATTACTATTACTCCATTTAATCAAACTGTTTATATCATTTTGGAGGTTGTCTGTAGTTTATTGATGTCATAGTCACTTTTGTAAACAGTACAGTCATGAGCAAAAAGATCACATGAAGAATGCGTTAAATGTAGTAGTAAAAGGTTAATACGGATAACAAAGAGAAGAGGAGCAAGAATTGAGCCTTGAGGAATACCGGTATCAACCACAGACGAGCCAGATATTTTGTTTCTAAAGTAAACTACTTGTTTTCTACCTGAGAGAAAACATGTAACAAATGTTGTCAGGTCACGGTGTAACCTTCCAGCTTTTTTGAAAGAATTTCATGATAAATCATATCGAAGGCTTTCTTGAAATCGCAATTTATCATCATTTATGCCAGATGGCCAGTTTTCTGTCATTTTAGCTAACGATGTATGGCAGGAGTGATTTGGTCTAAAACCTGACTGACTGTCTATTAGTAGATTGTTTTCTTGCATGTGGAGCAGTGTTAACTTTTGTATATGCTTTTCAAAAGGTTTAGATAATGATGACAGAATGGATATGGATCTATAGTTTGAGAGGTCACTAGTCTGTCCAGAATTAAAAAGAGGAAACACCTTGGCGAGATTAAAAGCGTCAGGGAAATAACGTTTGTCCATGCACAAATTGTATATGTACTGTTAGTGTGTCTGTAATAACTGGTGCAGCGTAGCGTAGTATCTTGTTACTAATGTCATCACATCCTGCTGAGTTAGTGTTCTTTAAGGACCGGATGTAGTTATAAACCTCACCGACTGTGAGGAAAGGAATACTTTGTTGTTTTAGGTTTATTTACTGTCACTGTAAGTATTCAACACATTCAGGTCGCAAGTAGGGGGGTCGGTATTGAAGATTTTGGAATATGATTTTCTTCCCAAAAATGTTCACTGAAGTTAGTGCAAGTGTGTTCATGATTATGAGTTTGTGAGTTAGAGCGCTTTCTTTTATTTACAAAAGTGTTTATCACTTTCCAAACTGATTTACTATCAGTTTTGTCTTTCACTAGAGATAGATAGATAGATAGATAGATAGATAGATAGATAGATAGATAGATAGATAGATATAGATAGATAGATAGATAGATAGATAGATAGATAGATAGATAGAGAGTTTCACTAGGTCAGATTCGATGTTATCATTCACTCGACATCCTTCTCTGTCCCTCGATTTTGCTTTGTTATCTTCTTAGTGTAAACTGTTTTACTCTACGTCTTCTTAGTGTAAACTGTTTTACTCTACGTCTTCTTCGTGTAAACTGTTTTACTCTACGTCTTCTTAGTGTAAACTGTTTTACTTTACGTCTTCTTAGTTTAAACTGTTTTGCTCTACGTCTTCTTAGTGTAAACTGTTTTACTCTACGTCTTCTTAGTGTAAACTGTTTTGCTCTACGTCTTCTTAGTGTAAACTGTTTTACTCTACGTCTTCTTAGTGTAATCTGTTTTGCTCTACGTCTTCTTAGTGTAAACTGTTTTACTCTACGTCTTCTTAGTGTAAACTGTTTTATTCTATGTCTTCTTAGTGTAAACTGTTTTACTCTACGTCTTCTTAGTGTAAACTGTTTTATTCTATGTCTTCTTAGTGCAAACTGTTGTACTCTAAGTCTTCTTAGTGTAAACTATTTTACCACTCCTCTTCATTTGTCACTTTAGACAGTTTGTTTCTGCCAAGCTTCCATTTGATACATTTTACTAAACAGCTCTGTCGAATGTAGTAAGTCTACACACAAGAATAAAGTGAACAAGAATAAACTAAATAATTGCACAGAAGCGAGGATTACTCTCGTGAACAGCAGATGAAGAAGTACATGGTATAATAAAGTCGTGAAAGAATGACCAAAATCGAAGGAAAACAACAATGAAAGCTCTTGATAATACACGGAAAAGCTTACAGCTGAGGAGCAGATTAATGAAAACAGCAAGGAGATAGCAAGGATGAGACAAAAGGATATCATCAAGAGATTGAAAGAAAGTAAAATATAGAAAAAGTTGGAGGTGCACTATAACCAACCTTCCTTAGGGAGATGGGGCATCGTCATGGCGATGCATGGTAAGCATATTTAAAGAGACAGGAAAATCCTCAGTGGAGGCTGGCAAGACAGATTTTGACTTTAAACTGCAGCACGAAATCTCTTTATTACTTTGCAAAATATCAGGGGTCCTTATGTGGTGAAGACCTTTCCACAAAATGTATCTATGGAAACTGCAGTAAGAAAGGAAGGAAAGAAGACAACAGGCTAGAAATGAGAACACAACAAAGGCTAGGAACAGCGCCTGGCCAGCAACGTAACGCTCCCAGATATGCAAAATAATGGCTGCAAGATCGAAACAGGCGGCCTCCCACGTGACAGCAAATATATACCAGGAAAATATTTACACTGAAAAGTATGCTGAATTCTGTGAAGACAAAAAAAAAAATAACAACAAAGAAATAAACAAATAAAACACATTACCATTCGGACAAAGAAACTGGCTTGCACACCCTTTACTTAGCACAATGCTACGGTGGCTATCACAGAAACACAGTATCCGATAGAAAACCATGTCTGATAGAAAACACAGAAACACCATGTCTGATAGAAAACACAGAAACACCATGTCTGATAGAAACACCATGTCTGATAGAAAACACAAAAAACACAGTGTCTGGTAGAAAACACAGAAACACCATGTCTGATAGAAAACACAGAAACACCATGTCTGATAGAAAGCACAGAAACACCATGTCTGATAGAAACACCATGTCTGATAGAAACACCATGTCTGATAGAAACACCATGTCTGATAGAAAACACAAAAAACACAGTGTCTGGTAGAAAACACAGAAGCATCATGTCCGATAGAAAACACAGAAACACCATGTCTGATAGAAAGCACAGAAACACCATGTCTGATAGAAACACCATGTCTGATAGAAACACCATGTCTGATAGAAAACACAGAAACACCATGTCTGATAGAAACACCATGTCTGATAGAAAACACAGAAACACCATGTCTGATAGAAAACACAGAAACACCATGTCGGATAAAAACACCGAAACACTATATCTGAGAGAAAATACTAAAACACCATGTCTGAGAGAAAACACAGACAAACAGGTAAAGATATACGAGGGATACTATAGGATAGAGATTAAAAAGAAGTCTGGAGTGACGGTATGGTTAAAGAGCGTTAACATTAGCTATTGGCAGGGTTGTGAACGTTAATATTGGTCTTTGGCAAGGTTATCGAGCGTTAAATCGGTACAGAAATAAAACTGAAGAAATAAATGCATTAAAAACTCCAGAATGACAGAGAAGCTACAACCATAACCTAAAAATGTCTCGTCTGGTCTTGTCTCGTCTCGTCTTGTTTTGTTTTGTATTGTCTTGTCCTGTCTTGTCTTGTCTTGTCTCCTCTTGTCTTGCGTTCTTCTTCATATACCTTTCAGTACCGAACGGAGAAACAGACATCTTGACAGTATTCAGCGCTGTACTTCACATAACAGGATATTCAAGGTTTCCTTCATTTTCTCTCTCTGTTTCTTGTGTGAGAGGCTTCTCCATTTCCTGAAGTTCTTAGCGTGGACTTTTGCTGTGGTATACCTTCTGACATTAGTCGTGTAAGTAGCCAAACCACTTTCTTGCTTCCGGATACAGTGTAATACTAGTGTTACCGCAGCCCTTCCCCTGATGGTGTCATTTCTGATCCGGTCTCTTCTAACTTGACTAAACGCTACTTTGAGTGCTATTATGTGGTCTCAAGAGATTTCGGCTGTACCGAATTTATTCACAGATTGAACTGCATGCTTTCTTCCCGGAATAGACGCCATAGAGACAGCCTGTTGCTCTTTGACTGCCGTTTTCACTAGAAAAACTCCTAGAATGAAACAGAAGGTACGATGAAAAGACTGAAGAAAGTGAAGGTAGGATGAAAAGACTGAAGAAAGTGAAGGTACGATGAAAAGACTGAAGAAAGTGAAGGTACGATGAATAGACCGAAGAAAGTGAAGGTAGGATGAAAAGACTGAAGAAAGTGAAAGTAGGATGAAAATACTGAAGAAACATGTATTTACAGAGTCTGAATATTTGGGCCTGTCAGGTTCCTTTATGTGGAAGGAGGTCACAAGGATGTTTTAAGAAAATACGTGCAATATATCTACACACAGCCTTTGCAGATGATAGGTGGTAGGACAGCTTTTACAGTTAGTGTTTCAACATGACAGATGGTATTACAGTCTTTCAGTATGGTAGATGGTATTACAGTCTTTCAGTATGGTAGATGGTATTACAGTCTTTCAGTATGGTAGATGGTATTACAGTCTTTCAGTATGGTAGATGGTATTACAGTCTTTCAGTATGGTAGATGGTATTACAGTCTTTCAGTATGGTAGATGGTATTTCAGTCTTTCAGTATGGTAGATGGTATTACAGTCTTTCAGTATGGTAGATGGTATTACAGTCTTTCAGTATGGTAGATGGTATTTCAGTCTTTCAGTATGGTAGATGGTATTACAGTCTTTCAGTATGGTAGATGGTATTACAGTCTTTCAGTATGGTAGATGGTATTACAGTCTTTCAGTATGGTAGATGGTATTTCAGTCTTTCAGTATGGTAGATGGTATTACAGTCTTTCAGTATGGTAGATGGTATTTCAGTCTTTCAGTATGGTAGATAGTATTACAGTCTTTCAGTATGGTAGATGGTATTACAGTCTTTCAGTATGGTAGATGGTATTTCAGTCTTTCAGTATGGTAGATGGTATTACAGTCTTTCAGTATGGTAGATGGTATTACAGTCTTTCAGTATGGTAGATGGTATTTCAGTCTTTCAGTATGGTAGATGGTATTACAGTCTTTCAGTATGGTAGATGGTATTACAGTCTTTCAGTATGGTAGATAGTATTACAGTCTTTCAGTATGGTAGATGGTATTTCAGTCTTTCAGTATGGTAGATGGTATTACAGTCTGTCAACATTATAGGTTGTAGAAAAAGTCTTTATTTCTCTCAACATTTATTTTAGAAAGTGTCATAAAATTGTCTTTTTTTTCTTTAAACCAAGAATGTGTTCAGTTACACCACCTAGAGCCTGAACGGTGTCTTCATTCTATTTTTATGTCACTGTAAAAGTTCGGAATCACTTCTCATGAGAGACCAGTACACTAGCCATTTCTCATGAGAGACCAGTGCACTAGCCACTTCTCATGAGAGACCAGTACACTAGCCACTTCTCATGAGAGAGCAATACACTATTCACTTCTCATGAGACCAGTACACTAGCCATTTATCACGAGAGACCAGTACATTATTCACTTCTCATGAGAGACCAGTACACTAGCCACTTACCATCGAAAGTGGCACTGGTTCTTAAAAAAAAGATCATTCTTCCCGCCAATGCAGCAAGCACGTGGCTTCATCTGGAAGTGATAGGAAAGAGAGAAAGAAGGAACGAACTTTATTTGTACTTGGTAAAGCACTTTATGCCCCAATCCTGTGTGATACTGTGAGTATTATCTCTCATATTTCAATCTACTGCAGTCATTCAACGTCCTTTTAGTAGAAGCACATTGATGACATAACGAAGATAAGGACAAGTTAGGAAAAACAACATTTCATTGTCAGGAGGAGGTCACATTTGGGTGAACAAATCCAAATATCGCATTTTTTTTCGTTTTGTCCTGAATGCAACTATCAAGACTTGTAGTTAGGAAATGTGCATGCGCAGTCATCCCCGCAAACTCCACGCATGCGTGTGCACTCACTCAGAGTTTTTGTATGTAAAAAAAAGGTTTGAGAGTTTCTGTCTGGTTGATTCAACAGATTAATGAACTTAAACAAGCTAGATACAACAACCAACTTAGACAGGCTAGATACAACAACCAACGTAGTCAAGGTAGATGTAGCAACCAGCTTAGACAAGCTACATTTAACAATAAACTTAGACAAGCTAGATACAACAACTAACTTAGGTAAGCTATATACAGCAACCAACTTAGACAAACTAGATACAGCAACCACCTTAGACAAGCTAGATACAACAACCAACTTAGACAAGCTAGATGAAACAACCAATTTAGACAAGCTATTCAACAATCATCGTTGATGATCTGCAAATGGATGCATCAGCAGCAGTCCATCTTGCTAACAACCGAGACCTTACAGGAGAGCTGTTAGGGAGGCAAAGTTCCGCAAAGGACATGCACATGAATGAATGAATGCAACAACCAATTTAGACAAGCTAAATATAACAACCAGTTTAGACAAGCTAAATACAACAACCAAAGTCAGGGAGTTTCATGAATAATGACATAATTGAATGGTTGAAAAAAAAATAGCTGAAGTTTCTATACGAAATTATAAAAGAAGTCTGATTATACTGCATAGTGGACGTATGGATTGATTGATCTTTATTTCAAAAGGGTTAATAACTGGGCACGCAGGCTCGTCTGACATTCTACCCTTTATCATACATCTAATGAAGATGGCTGCAAGACATCGTTGACGATCTGCAAATGGACACAGCAGCAGCAGGCCATCTTGCTCACAACCGAGAGGCCTACAGGAGTGCTGTTTGGGAGGCAAAGTTCCGCAAGGGACATGCAAATGAATGAATGAATGAATCATACATCTTTCATTCTAATCCAGACGTTCTACAAATATGCTGTTCATGTAACAAACATAATTAACATTGAAGCTGAGAGACACAAAATAAAATATAACATTTACGTTTCGCTCTTAAACATTCACTCAGTACAGAAGTAACTACATACATTATAAATGACTATCTACTAAACAAAATTTTCGGGACTATTCAGAAAACAATTAATTGTATTCGGTGTCTGTAAGAGTAGTTTAAGATAACTTTTACGTTTTATAATTCATGGAGGCATATAGTCGACATCAAATAGATACTGAGAAAGCTTGTAGTTGTAGGAAGGAGTATAATTTATATTTTTTATATAGGATGGGAGGGTATTCCAAAGAAGAGCAGCAGAATAACTAAAGTTTTTCTTGTAAATATCAAGTCTAGGTTTTGGAAGACATATGTTGTTCAAGCGTTGGCTGCATTTTGGGGTAAATTTAAACAGGTTCCATAGATAAGGCGGGGCATGCCGTGAAAGAATTTGATGTACTAACTTGGCTTTGTTGAAGAGGAACCTGTTCTTAAGAGGTAGTATTTTGATACGTTTGTGCTGGTTAGTTGTTTGTGCTTGATCTTTGTCACTAATAAGCTTTACTGCTCGCTTTTGGTTGTATTTGACACCGAGCAACCATCCCAAACTGTTGATCAGTAGTCTAAATGTGTTTGTATATATGATATGTAGTATGTCTTCCTTGTGTCTTGATCGATGAAGTGCTTAATTTTGGCTAACTGGTATATTTTTTGTGCGATGAGTTTTGTTAGACACTGCACATGAGAGGTCTAGGTCAGATGTTGGTCAATAATAAGACCTAGTGTTTTGTGCTCGCTAACGTTTTTTATCTGTGATGTTTCTGTACAGAGCCCAAGTGTTGTTTTTGTTGCGTTTTGTAAACAGAAGGTAGGAAGAAAAGATGCAATGAACAGGTATTTACAGAGCTGATTTGCCCCAAGCAGGTCTCTCATACATTCTGCTCTCTTTTAAGGTACAAAGAGGTCATAAGGACGTTTGAAAAAATATAAGCATTTTATCTACACTATCTGAGACATTTCACCGCAAGTGGATTTTAAAGAACTGGCTAGGTTCTGTGCAGGAACACACTTTGTTCTTGCAGTTCAAAAATTGTTTGAAACAACTTGATCAAGGAAGAATTCAAGCCTTGAGCAGTTTGATATTATACTTTAGTGAGGATGCATAACTGGATAAAAAAAATAAACGAACAAACCTAAGATAATTAAAGATAGAAATAAATACATAGATCGAGGGCAGACAAAGAGAAAGACACACAAACAGATAAATAAACAGACATACAACTACACAAACAGTTAGATAGATAGATAGATACATACATACATACATAATACATACATACATACATACATAGATTAGATAGATGGATGGATGGATGGATGGATAGTGGATGGATGGATGGATGGATAGATAGATAGATAGATAGATAGATAGATAGATAGATAGATAGATAGATAGATAGATAGATAGATAGATGGATGGATGGATGGATGGAATAATTGATGGATGGATATATATATATATATATATATATATATATAGATAGATGGATGGATGGATCGATGGATTAATGAATGGATAGATCGATAGATCGGTTAGATAGATGGATGGATGGATGGGTTAATGGATGGATAGATCGATAGATAGATTAGATGGATGGATGGATGGATGGATGGACGGACGGACGTACGGATGGATGGATGGATGGATGGATGGATGGATGGATGGATGGATGAATTGATGGATGGATGGATGGATGGATAGATAGATAGATAGATGGATAGATAGATGGATACATATATACATGCATACATGGATGGATGGATGGAATAATTGATGGATGGATAGATCTATAGATAGATAGATGGATGGATGGATGGATAGATGGATGGATAGATAGATAGATAGATTAGATGGATAGATAGATAGATAGATAGATAGATAGATAGATAGATAGATAGATAGATATAGATAGATAGATAGATAGATAGATCATGTTGTCTTCGTTTCGTGTGGGCACAGACAGGAAGCGAAACAAAGCAAGTTCAGGTAAAAGTTTTGTCTGAGGAGATTCACTGCCTGGGAAGGTTGCCAAGTATTCTAGGAAGCTTGTCAGTGTTCTTCTACGTGGAAGTAGTGTCTCGTGTTTTCAATAACTCTGCATTGTGGTAAGAAATATTGTTAAGCAATCATCTCCACCTGTGCCTCCTTATTTATGTAAGTTTTTGTTATAAGTTATCATAAATGTAAGTTGTTAAAAATGTGTTTGAAGACTGATTGATTGGAAAAAATCAACATTTATGTTACAGGCCTGAAAATGAGTTTTGGGCCGATCAAGAAATGTGATTTGCCTGTATGTGATCGTGTGTATTCCTGGCCAGTCAGTCAGTCAGTCAGTCATTTGCACATCTCGTGCGGAAATGTGCCTACCAACTCGTATATGTTAGTCTTGGAATACTGGGACATTTCAATTTCACTGATCATCTTCGGTTGTTAAAATCATGTTTGAATTCACACATATTTCCATGTCATTCATGATTTTATGTTCGATATCATGTGTTCATTCAGAATTGTGTGTTCAAGTTTCATGATCATTATTATGTTTCATTTACATCAGTTGTCATCAAAATAAATTGTGTCACTTGTTTTGTCTGTTTATGGATTGTTTGTGGTCGTTAGTAGATTTAAAGTTGATATAAATGTTTCGAGGTTATACTTTTTGAATTAATGAATTCATGTCCGTGTTGTCTGTGTGTTTTGTGAAGTTTAGAACTGTTGTTCAGCTCAAGGAAAGATTTACTTTACGTAACAGCCATGACAGGCAACGCAAGGTCATTGAGAGGTAGAAGATTGATGAAATATATGGTAAAGAAAACACTTGAGGCAGAAGATTGATGAAATATATGGTAAAGTTAGTACTGTGGGCAGAAGATTGATGGAATATATGGTAAAGAAAACACTTGTGGCAGAAGATTGATGGAATGTATGGTAAAGAAAACACTTGTGGCAGAAGATTGATGAAACATAATGTAAAGAAAGTATTACAAACAGAAGATTGATGAAATATATGGTAAAGAAAGTACATGAGGCAGAAGATTGATTAAATATATGGTAAAGAACGTACTGGGGCAGACGATTGATGAAATATATGGTAAGGAAAGTACTTGAGGCAGAAGATTGATGAAATATGTGGTAAAGTTAGTACTGTGGGTAGAAGATTGATGGATGGATGATAGAAAAGTCTTGGGGGTAGATAATTGTTAAAAAAGGGTAAAGATAAAGAAATGATTTTCATCAGCACAATAGTACATTAAAAGAAGAGAATCAATCACTTCTCACAAGTACAGATAGTACATTAAAAGAAGAGAAACTATTACTTCTCACAAGTACAGATAGTACATTACAAGAAGAGAAACTATTACTTCTCACAAGTACAGATAGTACATTACAAGAAGAGAAACTATTACTTCTCACAAGTACAGATAGTACATTACAAGAAGAGAATCTATTACTTCTCAGAAGTACAGATAGTACATTACAAGAAGAGAATCTATTACTTCTCACAAGTACAGATAGTACATTAAAAGAAGAGAATGTATTACTTCTCACAAGTACAGATAGTACATTAAAAGAAGAGAATCAATTACTTCTCACAAGTACGGATAATACATTAAAAGAAGAGAATCAATTACTTCTCACAAGTACAGATAGTACATTACAAGAAGAGAATCAATTACTTCTCACAAGTACAGATAGTACATTAAAAGAGTAGAATCTGTTACTTTTCAGAAGTACAGATAGTACATTAAAAGAGGAGAATCTATTACTTCTCACAAGTAAAGATAGTACATTAAAAGAAGAGAATCTATTACTTCTCACAAATACAGATAATACATGAAAAGAAGGGGATCTATTACTTCTCACAAGTACAGATAGTACATTAAAAGAAGAGAATCAATTACTTCTCACAAGTGCAGATAGTACATTAAAAGAAGAGAATCTATTACTTCTCAGAAGTACAGATAGTACATTACAAGAAGAGAATCAAATACTTCTCACAAGTACAGATAGTACATTAAAAGAAGAGAATCTATTACTTCTCACAAGTACAGATAGTACATTAAAAGAGGAAAATCTATTACTTCTCACAAGTACAGATAGTACATTAAAAGAGGAGAATCTATTACTTCTCACAAGTACAGATAGTACATTAAAGGAGGAGAATTTATTACTTCTCACATGTACTGATAGTACATTAAAAGAAGAGAATCTATTACTTCTCACAAGTACAGATAGTACATTAAAAGAAGAGAATCTATTACTTCTCACAAGTACAGATAGTACATTAAAAGAGGAGAATCTATTACTTCTCACAAGTACAGATAGTACATTAAAAGAAGAGAATCTATTACTTCTCACAAGTACAGATAGTACATTAAAAGAAGAGAATCTATTACTTCTCACAAGTACAGATAGTACATTAAAAGAGGAGAATCTATTACTTCTCACAAGTACAGATGGACATGAAAAGAAGACAAGCTAGATTCAACAACCAACAACCATTTGTAACATGTGAGTCAGTAAAATGGCTACAGCTGAACTTGAGGAAACTAAATGCATTTAATAGAAACTAATTAACAGTTGAGGATTCACAACGGAGCATCCAAACAGTTTACACAAGCACTTAAACGGAAGAGAAAGCGGTTCTTTGCACTTTTCGTCTGAGCGCCTGGTATGGAGTTTCGAGCTCTTAAGTTTCTCAATGACGCTGTAAGCTTTTGAGTTGCATACATCAGTACCGCCTGTTTTATATTGTCTGTCCTGACCTTTATGTCCACACATCTTCATCCTATGTCTTAACTCAAAGCTACACGTAGCTTCCCAATGATAAAGTGTCTAAAGTGAAGGGCTTCCTTTATCTCTTTTAAGGAAACGTGGCGTGTACAGAGCGGTGCTCTGGCACAGGCTTGGCTTTTAAGTAATTCTGTGACCCCACAGATCAGGGCAATATAATTAAGCTGTGAGACTATTCCTTTAGTCTTAAGTCGGAACACTCTAGGACATTTCTTGAGTCGGGTCAACCCTAATCTGCGTCGGTGTCGTAATTCTGTACAACGAGCTTTCATGATGGGCACAATAGAGAGTCACAGGCGCTGCCGATGAGATTTAAGTTAACGGTTCAGCAAAATGGGACAGGTCAAGCCTTTCATCCCATCGTCTCATCGTTTGCGAATACTTGTGTCTTACGTAGTTTCAGTTTACTTTGTAGCTACTGGTTATTTCTGTGTAGCTTCTATCGCTGTATGTAATATGTGCATATATAATAAATATACGGATATATATGTTGATAAATATTTATTCTATATTATTCATTGTTGACTTCATCTGTATCAAACGGTTTGTTTGTTTATTTATGTAATCACTGGTAAACGTTTATGTAATAAATGTTTATGGTTATGAACACATAAGGCAAAGTGGGTAGTTCATCGTCGTCTCGCGGCTAGCGGATTGCCTGTGCTAGCGGAGTCCAGGGTTCGAGTTTCTATAATATTGTTTAGATCTGATTTATATCTTGTCTTTCGTGTTCTGATGATATTGCTGGACTTTGAGTGATGGCGATTGTCACGTATAGCAGCACACTTTGGCCTGTTAAATGTTATAAACCTAATCCACTTTCATACAGCATTGTTAACACGTTGTGACAGCGACAACATTTGATATTATCTTTCTCCATTGTCACGTTAACTTTATGAATGCATTACTACGTCTTCTTTTTGTTCACTTCAACAGTTCAGAATGTCACTACACGTGATACTATATGGTTCACCACAAGAATGAAATCTTAACACATAGTCACAACAAAATTCTAACCCACACCTTCTATCTTCTTCCTAAAATCCATAAACCCGGTCATCCTGGACGTCACATTGTAACAGCGTGTTTATGCCCCACTGAGCATATTTCTGACTTTTTGGACAACATTTTCCAGCCGTTAAAACACAAACTGCCCTCCTACTTGAAAGATACCAACCACGCCTTAACAACTTTTTATACGATCACACTCTCCCAGCACTTCACCTATCACATCTTTCTCCTTGATGTCTGCTCCCTTTACACCTCTATCCCCCATGAGGATGGGCTCTTAGCACTCCGCTATTTTCTTGACAAAGACCCTCACCGCACCATAAACACTGACACCATAATTAGACCCGCACAGCTGGTACTCAACCTAAACTCTTTTGAATTCAGCGGCGAGTACTTCGAACAAATCAGTGGTGTCGGCATGGGAACGAAAATGGTTCCCAGTTTTCTGGAAGTCAAATTATGGGGAAACCTACACTGGCAGACTTCCATAATTCTATAACAGGTACATCGATGATGACACTGGAGTCACCAGTATGCCACAGGACGAGCTAAAAAAAAATATTGAATTCGCCAACTCACTGAATAAGAACATAAAATTCACTTATGAAATTTCTGACAAGTCTATCAACATTTTAGACATCAGAATATCTATTGGCACAGACAGGCTTGTCACCTCTGTATTTGACAAGCCCACTGACAGCCACACCCATTTACTTTACACCTCCTCTCATCCTGAAGCTAGTAAGAACTCCATCCCATACTCCCAACTCCTCCGTCTTCGCCGCAGATGTCAGGATAATTTGGACTTTATAGATCAGTCCAACAAATTATTAACATTTTTCCGTCATCGCCACTACCCAGAAAATTTCCTTCGGAAAACATTTAACCGCATCCAACTAGTGAGCCGCAAAGAAGAGTTCAGGAAAAAACCTGTTGCCCCACCTGACAGTTAAGTTAATACTTCCTTTTCACTCACATGGTCAGATGGTTAAGAAAATTCTTTATCGTCATCTGCCATTAACCCAACTCGACCCCGACACTCGCGACATTTTCTCTGATCCACCCCCATTTAGCAGACACACGGGAACCAAATCTTAAGATAATTCTCGTCCATAGCCACCTGAAGCGGAACCTTGCAAGTGTCGGCACTAGAAAATATAACCGCCCTCGCTGTGTTACCTGCCCCGTAGTCTGGGAAACGAAAACGATCACCTTTCCCAGAACTGTTCTCACTCGCCATAAGGGATTCACATGCGAGTCCCGCAATGTGATATATGTCATTGTATGAAAAAGATGCAGAATAACTTACATTAGTGAAACTGGCCTCAGATTAGGGGACCACATGCAAAAACATCTGTACAACATCACGCAGCATGCTTCGACACCAGTCCCGAATCATTTCAATGGCCCCAACCACAGAGACAAATCTGATTTTCTGGTAACAGCCATCAAACTGACACTGATGACATCACGCAGATGACACAAGCCGCCTAGCTCTTGAAAACAAACAGCTACATTCAGGAATATAGGACTCTGGAATCACATGGATTAAACTCGCTATTCAGCTACATCTAACATTCTTCTCTTCCGCAGTCATAATCCCTCACCACTAAGCTCCTTTCTCGCTTGTTACACATCGCTTAGAACCTCTTCACAGCATCACGTTACAACCTCTCTACCCCCACTATAATCACATATTTCACCTTCTACCCCTTCTAAAATCACATATTTCACCTTCTCCCCGCCAGACTACCATTGTATCACTCCCCCCCCCCCCACGGTTCCCCCACCCACCACTTTCAGTTACGACCCACCTATCACACATTCCAAGTCTCCATTTAAATACTTTCTACACTCCACCATGCTCATTTCTGACACACAGCGTCGGACAAGACACAGCTTCTTATCTCACAAGTTACAGCTAAGTGCTCTTTTCATTTCATGTTATTTACATTTTTTTAACATAACATTCATGTGAACTTATATTTTATCTCCTCTCTCTGTTTCTTCGTCCTGTATGTTTTTGTACGATTAAGGTTCACGCCGAAACATCACAACTTTGTGGTCGTTAAGTAATAAAGCTGCTCTTTTTTTTCCTAATTTATAGATTTAAAAAAAATTCAGATGGTTCGTTTTTTAAATCAAATTATAGTTCACTTTTAATACTCATCAAATCAAATTCGCAAATATCAAATTGAAGCATCAACGAACGCATTCTACACAAAGTTCCAAAATATTAAATCTTCTGCATTTCTCACGCAGTACTAATAATCACTTTCTAACTTGAAATGCTATCTTTTATCTGTCCTGAACTATTTCTAGTTCTAAACTGCTTCTATATCTCCTGCTCTAACTGCCCATCTGTTCCATCTGTCTTTGCTATCCTATCTATCTTTCTATTCTTTTTTTCTCTGTCCTCTCTCTGTCTTTTTTTTAAAAACTGCATGCCTGGCTTATACAAGTATATCGTAAGTCATCTGTCAAATATGGCACACGTCTAGATCTTTCCATTGGTCAGATGGTTGACTACGTACTGACTGGACTTCGGGATAAGTCGATCGACTCCCTTTGGTCATCTTATTTGTCAGCTGGATTATTCATGAATGCAAATTTCATACTAAGATTAGCAAATATGCCTCACCTGTCAGTAAGTCTGTTGTGTCAAATCCGTATATTCAGTTTTTTCGCATGGGTAAACACGTCTTATTCAGTATCAGGTGTTTGCGATACCCGTAGGGAATATCTGTTTACAGCGTCCGTCTGTCTGCCTCCAATTGTTGATTAACCATTCAGTCAGGACCATCATAACCTGGCTGTATCTCTTTAGTTTGCCTTTCCCTCGGCGTCATTATGTCTAGTATTTCTAAGTATCTACTTCATTCTGTCGTAATAATAGTAATACGGTGGGAGTGTTCCTCTCCCACCAGTTCTCATGTTTTCCATCGTTTCTTATCTACTTTTTACTTATCAATATAAATCATAACTATAATAACATTGCTAATAGTAATAATAATAATAACATTAATAACAATACCACTATCCTAATATACAAATCTACAATAATACTACAATCATAACTTACAAGACACTATGTTACGTTTCATCCATTCTCTTATTATTTTCCATTCTCTCATGTCTTAAGTGCTGTGTTTTTGTTTCAGGTTAATCATATAACGCTTTACTCTTATCACTTTACTGTGCTCTATCACTTAATTGTGCTCAACACGTTATTGTGGTCTAATACTTCACTGAACTCTGTCACTTCATTGTGTTCTATCACTTTACTCAATCATCTTATTGTGTTCTATCACTTTACTCAATCATCTTATTGTGTTCTACCTATTTACTGTACGCAAGAGCTGCTCTCTCTCTCTCTCTCTATATATATATATATATATATGCACATACTAAATACTAATACTGATGGCCTGCATGAAGGATCGGGTACTCTGGAGAAGCATAATAGCCAACGTCAGTCGGCACGGCACATGATGATGATGATGATGACATACTAAAATGAAAAAAATATATATATATTTACACTTTGATTTTAGCTCTCTCCCTCTTTTTTCTCTTTTTAGTCAGTCATTCCATCATTTTGTTTGGTGTTCCAGGCCGTCATTGTATAAATGTGAGACTGACGTGGTGACATAATTCAAGACTACAGTAACTCGGTAACCTCAGATTGTGACTAACCGGCTCAGTGTTGACCTGGTACGTGCTTGGCCCGACACCGGATACCTGGCTGTGACCTGCTGGGCACGAGGTCCGCTGACCACTCCAATCACAACGACACAGACTATATTCTCTCTCTCCTCTCCCCTCTAGACGGGCGCACGTGCTCTCCACGTCTCACTGGACTGAAAAGATTGCTCAAGAAGTGTTTCGGCCCGCACTCAGGGGCAATGACTCACACTCCAGAAAAGAAAATGAAATAAATAAAGAGTAGATGTTTCTTCTTCTTCTTCTTCTTCATCGAAAGAGTCTTCCTTTCACAGGATAACACAAGCCGTGAAGGATAGCGCTTGTCACCTTGATTCTCTGTCTAGTTCTGTTCTTGGTGTTCTCGATCATTTCAAATGTTTCCTTTCTCTATGCCACTTGGTCAGTCAGCTGAGACATTTTTCTCTTGACCTCACTTCAGTCTTAATTACATCCAGGAGAAAGATACTATGTCAGTACCACATCCAGAGGAAATTACAACTATGTAACTACTACATCCATGAGAAATTACTACCGTGTAACTACTACATCCAGGAGAAATTACTAGTATGTATTAATTCATCCAAGAGAAATTACTACTACGTAAACATTACATCCAGAAGAAATTACTACTATGTAACCACTACATCCAGGAAAAATTACTACTTTGTAACTACTATATCCAGGAGAAATTACTACCATGTAACTACTACACCCAGAAGAAATTACTACTATGTAAAAACTACATCCTGAAGAAACTACTACTATGTAAACACTACATCCAGAAGAAATTACTACTATGTACTGACTACATCCAGAAGAAATTACTACTATGTACTGACTACATCCAGAAAAAATTACTACTATGTAAACACTACATCCAGAAGAAATACTACTATGTACTGACTATATCCAGAATAATTACTACCACGTAAACACTACATCCAGAAGAAATTACTACTATGTACTGACTACATCCAGAAGAAATTATTACTATGTAAACACTATATCCAGAACAAATTACTACTATGTAAACACTATATCCAGAACAAATTACTACTATGTAAACACTACATCTAGAACAAATTACTAGTATGTACTGACTATATCCAGGAGAAAT
The DNA here is from genome assembly GCA_009760885.1 of Achatina immaculata. Lineage (NCBI taxonomy): Eukaryota > Metazoa > Mollusca > Gastropoda > Stylommatophora > Achatinidae > Lissachatina > Lissachatina immaculata. The sequence goes on from CM019720.1 coordinate 33,798,584, forward strand.
TACTACTACATAAACACTATATCCAGAAGAAATTACTACTGTGTAAACACTAAATCCAGAAGAAATTACTACTATGTAAACACTACATCAAAAACAATTTACTACTATGTAAACACTACATCCAGGAGAAATTACTACAATGTCAGTTTTCCAACAAAAAAAAATTCTCACCCCCTTCCACCCAAGTCCAGTTTTCTTCTCATCTATCTATCTATCTATCTATCTATCTATCTATCTATCTATCTATCTATCTATCTATCTATCTATCTATCTATCTATCTATCTATCTATCTATCTATCTATCTATCTATCTATCTATCTATCTATCTGTCTGTCTGTCTGTCTGTCTGTCTATCTCTCTATCTCTACTCTGTCTCTCTCTCTATCTTTATTTCTCTCTCTCTCTTTCTCTCTCAGCCACCCGCTCCCCCTACCTCCCCATCAAGAAAAAGTTTCATTCTTCTTTTCATTCGATAAACTGAAATAGGCCTGCTTCTAATTCATAAGGAAGAGATAAACATGTTCTGACAATAAATCATACAGACAAACTTGTTTTGGTGATCTAACACAAAAGTAAACATGTTCTGATAATCTAATACAAACTCGCTCTGACAAACTAAGAGAAATATAAACATGTTCTGACATCCTAACAGTAAGACAAAATATTCTGACAAACTACGAGTAACAGAAACATAAACATATTCTGACTACAGAAACATAAACATATTCTGACTACAGAAACATAAACATACTCTGACTACAGAAACATAAACATATTCTGACAAATTAACAGAAATATAAACATATTCTGACAAACTAACAAAAAAAAAACAAACCTAATCTGACAATCCAAGAGAAGATATCTGAGGAAAGATTACTAAAATCTGCAGACAGACTTGCCATAATGATGGGCCTGGAAGAGGGGCAAGAGAAGAAAAGTGTTGAGAAACCCTGGCCCTCTTTCGACACATGAAAGAAAAAGGGTTTACGTCTCGCAAAGACCTGCAATCTCGAAACAAGAAATAGTTGATAAAATGGCATAATTTGGCAATGAAAAAGACAATTAATAGCAAGAGATTATTTTTCCAATCAATTTACCTCGCAGAAATACGGAATAGAGAGATTTTTTTTAATTGATGAGAGATAAAAAATAAATGTTTGTCAAACGAGCACTGGGGATGGAGTGATGGACAAATTTACGTTTAATGATATATTCGTTCTTCCTTCTTTTCCTGGTCTGTAGTTTGTTGTGTTACATTTACTTTAGTGCCTTTACTTTAGTCCTTTACTAGACCTGTTCTGCTCTCACTTCTGATATCTCTCTCTCTCTCTCTCTCTCTCTCTCTCTCTCTCTCATATACATACAAACTCATTTTTAAAAAATCCTGCGTCCTATACACTGATGGTTATGTTTGAGAAGACCTTGTGGGTTACTAGTACTAGACTAACACTCAACAACCCATACTAACACTCAACAACCCATGCTAGGTAACCTTTCCAGGTCTTGGTAGGCGATATTCTACCTGATCAGTTACGAAGTTAAGGAAGAGAATTTTCAGAGCCATAGAATCTTGTACCACCATCCAATCGAGAGGAAAACTATTAAATTATTAGAAAATACAGAGTTTAATTTTTGTTCTAAAATATCAGTTGCCAAGTTACAGGTTCGTCTTCTACATCGGTGCGTTATATAAGGAAGGAAACAAGGTGTATGCATATATGGATGGAAACATGGTGTATGCATATATGGATGGAAACATGGTGTATGCATATATGGATGGAAACATGGTGTATGCATATATGGATGGAAACATGGTGTAAGCATATATGGATGGAAACATGGTGTAAGCATATATGGATGGAAACATGGTGTATGCATATATGGATGGAAACATGGTGTAAGCATATATGGATGGAAACATGGTATCTGCAAATACAGATGGAAACAAGGTGTATACAAAGTACAGGACGGAGTATAGATGATAACTAGTCTATTAATTTGCATGTTTACTTCTCTATGTCTTTAGCTTTAATCTTCTTTTTCTTCTTCTGTTTTCGAGGTTGTTGGCCACTTCAGATCCTGATCCATGTGGACATGCAAAGTCCGCAGTCCTCTCCTGATAGGAGCCCTAAAGCTTCTGTCCTCTGGCCATGTCTCTCGTCTCAGGTCCGCATGGTTTGGGCACTCTTGAAGGATATGTTCTGGAGTCTGGACTTCACTGCCACATGGACATTCTTATGTTTGAAGCATTTTGAGTCCATGTAGGTGGCTTAGTAGTCTGCAGTGGCCTGTCCGTAGGCAAAAGAGGATGGTTTGCTGATGTCTTTTTAGTTGGTGTATTGCATCTGGTCCGTTGTTGCATTTCAGTTGTTTCTTCCATTCAAAAAATAATGTATAACCATTAAGCTGATCTTCGGTCGAGGTGTTCGAGTCTAATTTTACAAATGTGTTTCTTCTTTTCGCTGTGGATGTTTCTATAGATTATGCTGAGGCAGACTATCAGAGAGACGCCACTGACTCACAGAGAGTAGACAAATACAATGACTCACAAACCTGTCCCGCTTCCATGTCATCTCTTGGTCCTGTTTTGTTGTGATACCTCGAGTGTGCTGGATGTTAACTATCTAATCTTCTAGAGCTGTACTTGCTGACGGTCAAGAATGTCCTAGCTAAATGTTAGATCCGTGCTATTCTTACGTTGCTCCTGCTGAAGATCCACTACCTCACGGCTAATGAACGAGAACTACATGTCCTCCCTAAAGTTGTATTTGCTGAGAATCTGTCACCTCGTTGCTAACAGACGTCAGCACCATGCTTTCCTCAGTGTTGTATTTGCAGAGGATCCAACATTCTAGGCCCGCCCCAGAACTGTCAAGAAAACGACCACCACTGAGTCAGATTTTGTGTTTACTTACAAGGTCTTCACAGCAGCATCAGTTGCTAAGGGCTTTACATTTGCACATATAGTAAATACAAAAAGAAAAGAATCAGAAACTGCAGCAACGTAAAATAAAACGAAGTCAAAGTATTCGGTAGAAATTTATCATTCTTGAAAGATTCGGAGTGAGAGTAGACAAAAGGAAGAGTGCAGTCAAAGAATAGATAATAGGGAAGTCAGAGATTAGATTAATACAGGAATCAGACAGTAGAGAAATAAAAGAGTCAAGAGCAGATAAAGAGAAGTCAGAAAATAGATACATAAAGAAGGCAGAGATTATACGAGTATAAAGAGAGGAGTCAGCCAGCAGAAAATTAGAGAAGTCAGAAAATAGACAAATATAGGTGACAGAGTGTAGATACCAGAGTCGTCAGAGAGTAGAAAGATGAGCGTAGACAAATATATGAGTCAGAGGGTGGATAGAGGAGTCAGAAAGTAGATAAACAAAGGAAGCAAAAGAAAGAAATAGTCTTGGGCGGAGCTGAAGACGGTAGAAATTTACCATTTACGAGAGAGTCGGGGTCAGGGAGGAGATAAACAGAGAAATCAGAGAGAAGAAATGCAGAGGACCCAGATTAAAAAACAAAGCAAAATTTGGGTCGTGTCGGAACCAGTAGAAATGTAAAACTTTCGCCGACGGTTTAAGTCCGACAGTGGATTAATTGAAAGGTCTGAGACTTGAAGCACCTACTCTACATCCTCAGCCCACCAGCTCTCCCGCTGACACAAAATGAGCTAGGAAAAACACGGCAAAACTTTGCCTTTGAACACATAGAGCTTTGTTTCTAGAACGAGTTCATCACAACGGACTCATGTCAGAAAAGAAATCAACAAAATGAAGAGTGGGTTAAACCTTTTCTCTGGTTAACGGGACCTTTGTTTCCTTTCAGGCTAGTACAGCTCGCATAGAATCATGGGAAGAAATAATTATTCTTTCTAACCAATCACGTGTGACGTCACGTGATGAATTGCCTTTTACAGTGGTTTTCAGCCTGGAGGAAGACGACTCCCAGGGGAAGAGTTTCAAGCTTTACGGTTTTATTTGATAAACTGTCTACGTTTCAATAAATACGATCATGAAGAATGTATAATGGTGAACATTCTTTCTCAGTGATGAGGAGGAATCATAGGGGAGGAATCACAGGGGAGGAATCATAGAATCATAGGTGAAGAATAATAGAATCATAGGGGAGGAATTATAAGGGAGGAATCATAGAATCATAGGTGAAGAATTATAGAATCATAGGGGAAGAATCACAGGGGATTCATAGAATCATAGAATCATAGAGGAAGAATGATAGAATCATAGGGGAGGAATCATAGAATCATAGGTGAAGAATTATAGAATCATAGGGGAAGAATCACAGGGGATGAATCATAGAATCATAGGTGAAGAATTATAGAATCATAGGGGAGGAATCATAGAATCATAGGTGAAGAATGATAGAATCATAGGGGAGGAATCATAGAATCATAGGTGAAGAATTATAGAATCATAGGGGAAGAATCACAGGGGATGAATCATAGAATCATAGGGGAAGAATTATAGAATCATAGGGAAGGAATCATAGAATAATAGGTGAAGAATTATAGAATCATAGGGGAGGAATCATAGAATCATAGGTGAAGAATGATAGAATCCTAGGGGAGGAATCATAGAATCATAGGAGAAGAATTATAGAATCATAGGGAAGGTGTCAGAGAATCATAGTAGAAGAATTATAGAGATTCAATGCTCATAACAACAAGACAGAAACTATAAAACGCAACAAAAACAACACTTCGGCTCAGCACGGAGACACCACAGAAAACGTTAGCGAGCACAAAACACTAGGTCTTATTATTGACCAACATCTGACCTGGAACTCTCATGTGCAAGGTCTAAAAAACTCATCGCAAAAAAGTATACCAGTTAGCCAAAATTGAGCACTTCATCGATCAAGACACAAGGAAGACATACAACATATCACATATGTAAGCACATTTAGACTATTGCTCAACAGTCTCTGATGGTTGCTCATTGTCAATACGAAGAGGCTTTGCTCACTCCAAAAGCGAGCAGTAGAGCTTATTAGTGACAAAGATCAAGCACAAACAACTATTCAGCACAAACGTATCAAATATTGCCTCTTAAGAACAGGTTCCTCTTCAACAAAGCCAAGTTCGTACATCAAATTCTTTCACGGCATGCCCCGCCGTATCTATGGAACCTGTTTAAATTTACCCCAAAATGCAGCCAACGCTTGAACAACATATGTCTTCCACAGCCTAGACTTGATCTTTACAAGAAAAGCTTTAGTTATTCTGCTGCTCATCTTCGGAATACCCTCCCATCTTGTATAAAAATATAAATTATACTTCTTCCTACAACTACAAACTTTCCCAATATCTATTTGATGTCGACTACATGCTCCATGAATTATAAAACTTAAAAGTTATCTTAGACTGCTCTTACAGACACCGAATACAGTTAATTGTTTATTCTGAATAGTCCCGAAATTTTTGCTAAATAGATAGCCATTTATATATGTATGTAGTTACTTCTGTACTGAGTGAATAGATGAGAGCAAAACGTAAATGTTATATTTTATTTTATATCTCTCAGCTTTAGTGTTAATTATGTTTGTTACATGAAAAGCATAATTGTAGAATGTCTGGAATAGAGTGAAAGATGTATGATAAAAGGCAGAATGTCAGACGGGCCTGCGTGCCCAATTCTTAACCCTTTTGAAAAAAAGATCAATCAATCAATCAATCAATCAATCAATCCTTCTCAGCTTTTTCTCGACTTTTCTTTTTTCACCCTGTTGGGTTATTTATGGCAACTGCCCAGTCACGAAAGGTCAGCATTTAGCAACTGTATCTCATGCTGTCAAACATTTCAGCAGCTGAGTATGTCCAGCAAACAACTTCCTTCTTGAAAGTCCCTGGATATTTCATATTTCAGAACCACTCCGGTTTCTCTTCCGAAGTTCTTCACTAAAACTAGAAAGAAAAATTATCAGTTTTTCCCCGAAGCATTTTCTCAGTTCCTTTTAGGCTGTTTAAGAACACGGAAGAACTGAAAAAGCTTGACTGGTCAGTTTATTTTAAGGACCCAGTTTTCCTGGCAAAACTAATCAGGGATTACCTCTGTGGCATCTTGTTCGGGGAATCCTGAAGGGCAATGTGACCGAACTGCATAAATCTTTGTGGACAACAGTTTGATCACGTGGCAATGGGACTGGACTAACGTAAATCCTTCATAACAAAAGTTTTTCTAATCAGGTGAAAGCATATTTGTGAAACAACAGGGGCAATTTGTTAACAAAACCTGTATCTGGCACTGCCAATTGTTACAAAGACACAAAGCAAGAAAACATGTCTCTAATTAGCGTGCATCCAATGCTGCAAAAATATCAACAAAAGGGGGCCATTAACCAATATTAGACAACGATGATAATTAGGAAATTAAAGATAACAAGGCAATGAAAGAAAATAATGCTAATGCTGAAAAGAAACATTTTTCTTTACCCGAGATGGAAACAATCATCCATTGTGGCGGGCATTCGTAATAATGAAGGTGCCTTGCGATGATTTCATGAAGCATTGTTTTTAACAAAACGATAACAAATCAGCAGAAGAAAACTAAATTGTAAGAAGTAAAATAAATCACTAGGATGCAAAATATACGGATGAATAATCGGAGACAACCATGTCCGCCCCAATTTATTCGACTTGAGAACAGCGGATGGAGTATCCATGCATCTGTGGCAGGAAATTTAACACTCAACGTGGCATGGAGATACACAGAACGAAGAAGGGATGTGGTGGTTCCTTGCTCCTTCCAATACTCAACAGTGCACTGTGACACCAGACTCAGATAAGACATTAGAAGATCTCTGTCAGGATATAAATTACAGCACAGAGACTATTCAGGTTGAGTCTGGCAGCAGGGGAGGCAATGCAGGCCTCGACGAGACCAGAGACAAAATTAACTACCCACCACCAAGTCAAAAAACCTTGTCAGAAAGATAAGAGAGAGACAATGTACTTTCATAGGACATGCAATGAGAAGAGGGGGCGTTGAAAATATTATAACAACAGGAAAAATAGAAGGAAGAAGATCAAGAGGAAGACCAAGAGAAATGATACTGGACAGTCTGACGGGATGGTGTGAGAGGAGATCACCAACTGAACTGATGGCCTGTATGAAGGATCGGGTACTCTGGAGAAGCATAATAGCCAACGCCAGTCGGCACGACACCTGATGATGATAATGATGACCAGCAAGTGCCAAAAACATATGGGAAAACTTGGACACAGGATTATGCAAAGAACTGGACAAACAGTTGAGAGAGAAAAACCTTGACCAAAAACTGGAAGCATTTGGTAACATCATATATCTTAACTGCCACAAAGAGTTTGGAACCAAACAGGGAAAAAGTAACACCAAGAAAGCAGAGAAGACAGAGGAAAATAGAAGCAGTAAGACAGCAGAAGAACCATGGCTGGAAAATGTTCAAGAAGTAACATGAATCATCAAAGGAAGGACTAAGACAGGTTTGGCAACATCTAAAATCCCAGCACAAACCACTGCCCTTTTACAGACCAGAAAGACTAAGCAAAAGAAAGAAGGAAACCAGATACGCAAGAGAGAAGTTCTATAGAGATCCTTCGGGTTTGCCAAGCAGTTATTTGAACAGCCAAAATCAGGTACGCTGAAAGCAGGTAAGAAGGTGCTCGAGGAACATCTGAGCGTGACTTACTCTGATAAAAATCAGCATACACCTCTCGTACATACGAAAGGTCTAGTGTGGGCCCGTGCACTAGACAGCAAATTCAAATCAGCCCGCGGACTTTACAATGAATGAATGAATGAATAATCTTTATTTTTCAAGGGTAAAGAATTGGGCACGCAAGCCCGTCTTACATTCTGCCCTTACAAGAAGTAGAGAGCGTCGTAAACTAAAGGCAAATCAACACCTGTACCAAACGGTGTTCCTTACGTACTGTACAAAAGATGCCCCGAAATACTAAAGAAGATCCATAGACTCCCAAGAACAGCATGGACCAAGGGATTCATAAGCAAAGAAAGGAAAAAGGCTAACGCTCGCAAAGGAGCAGAGAATTACACTGAGATCAACCAGTTCAGACCCATCTCACTTCTGAACGTGGAAGGAAAGATATTCTTCTCAGTGATGGCAAGGAGACTAACAACATACCTCCTAGATAATGGTTACGTTGATACATTCGTGCAGAATGGAAGAATTCCAGCTTAACTAGGATGTCTCGAGCATGCTTCAATGATTTGGGAAGCTATTCAACAGGCAAGATCTGGAAACCAAGATCTACAAGTAATATGGTTTGACCTACCCAATCCGTATGGCTCAGTACCGTACCAGATGATATGGCTAGCACCAGACATGTATCGTGTGCCACAATAAATCACGAACACGCTGAAAATGTACTTCACAGGGTTCCTCCTGAGATTTGGAACATCAGGATATATTACACGATGGACTGAGCTCCAGAATTCCAAATGGGCTGTACATTATCCCTCATATTGTTAATACTGGCCATGAAAGTAATCCTGAAAGCAGCAGAAGACCCAAAGTTCAGACATGAATGCCAGATGCCAACACTAAAAGCGTTCATGGACGACGCAGTAATAAAATGTATAAACTAGGAAAAAAGTAGTAACAGCTTTGTCACGTAACGTTTCGGGGCGAGCCTTAATCATACAAGAACACGCAGGACGAAGAATTAAGGAGAGAAGAGATAAAGTATAGATTCACATGAATCTTATGTTTAAAAAAATGAATAGAGTACTCAGCTATAACTTGAAAGAATATATATCTTTTCCGACGCTCGTTCAGAAATGCCCCCTTTCCAAATGTGATATGTTCAAAATGTGCTCGTTCAGAAATGTTCAGAAATGCGCACGGTGGATTTTAGAGAATATTTAAATAGAGACTTGTGATATGTGATAGGTGGATCGTAACTGAGGGTGGTGGGTGGGGAAACTGTTGAGGGGAGAGAGAGTGATGCAATGATAACATCACAAGTCTCTATTTAAACATTCTCTATGATCTAACATGCGCATTTATGTACATTTCTGAACGAGCACATTTTGAACGGGCGCATTTCTGATCGAGAGTCGGGAAAGCTACATACTCTTTCAAGTTATACCTAAGTGCTCCATTCATTTTTTTTTTAAACATAGGATTCATGTGAATCTATACTTTATCTCCTCTCTCTAATTCTTGTCTGTGTGTGTTTGTATGATTAAGGCTCGCGTCGAAACGTCACAACTTTGGGGTCGTTAAGTAATAAAGTTCTTCCTACATTTTCCCTAGTTACATACATTTTGGTATCACAGCTTTACTGCAGTGCTTCGTGTGTAGTTATATACTTATACACTAGTTATTATGTATGACACAGTAATAACAGCAGAGTATATGATCAATCCATGAAGGACTCAAATGCAGTGAAAAAAGTCATAGAAATGGCACAGAGTGGACTGAACATCATAGACATAAGCAGGCTACTGGGGAAGTTCCTCTAGTTCATAATGATTCCAAAATTGAGGTGGTCGCTACTCATTTACAAAGCAAGTACCAGCAAAGTAGAGGCAGTCGAAAGAAAGATAAATAAATCCATAAGAAAGTGGCTTGGCGTGCCACCAAGATTAACTAATGTAGCACTGCACTGCAAGAAGAGGAAACTGCAGCTACCATTAAAATCTGTGGTTGAAGAATACAAGCTGGGAAAGACAAGGCTTGCAATGAAGCTACAAGAATCTACAGATCCGGTGGTACGAGAAGTGCAGCCAACACTTAATACTGGACGAAAATGGAGAGTAAGTGAGGAAGTGACCGCAGCCAGGGAAACACAGGAACTGAAAGAAGTAATAGGATACACCCAGACCAACAGAAGGGGATTTGGTCACGATGAAATAAAATGGTGGTCAAAAGCCTCCTATAAAGAAAGAAGGGATATGATCATCAGCGAAGTAAGGAATACAGATAATGATAAGCTGTTCCAGAAGGCAGTCCAACAGGCACACCAAGGCCAATGGACAACATGGGAGGAAGTCTTGCACAGATCACTGACATGGAATAAGATCTGGAAAATGGCATACCTGAGATTCAGCTTCATCATCAGAGCTGTTTATGACCTTCTGCCTATAGGTTCCAACCTATACAAATGGAATGTATCAGAAGACACAAAAAGAGCCCTATCTGCAACCAAAGGCAAACATTGGAACATGTGCTGTCAGCATGCAGAGTATCATTACACCAAGGACGTTACACCTGGCAGCACGACAGAGTGCTGCAGGAACTAGTAGCCATTGTAGACAGGGCAAAGGTTAAACCAAACAACAGTAAAAGAATTGAGGTCCCATTTAAGTACTTCATAGGCGTTGGTGAGACATCGACATATTGAAAGAAGGGACTGTTCTAAGAACTGTAATAGCCGGAGGTGGGGTGAGGGATACGCTCTCCACTCCAATTAAATATTTCCATGGAGTGCGTCTCAAATAACCTCTGACCTTCTCATGGCGGAACTGTTTAAAGTGACAGGAGAAGGGGCGAAAGGCGGATATCCGGTGCCTGAAAACCAGAAGCTTTCGGGTAGATGAGACTCATTAGTCTTGGTTGGTAGCTCATCTAAGAGAAGGAAAGCTCCTGCTCGCTGCTGGCAAGATTCTTCAGCTGCCGTGCGTGGGGTGAAACTCATCCCCGCCAATGAAGAAAAATGCTATTATTGTTGCCGCGCGGCGCCGACCTGGAAAGGATTCAGTGAAGTAGCCAGTAGTTTCGCGGCCAGGACTACTCATATCAAGGCACCTCTGCTCTAAAGGCCGGCCACGTCCTATATACACCCATACTTGCTCAATTACCTAAATCGGCTTAACCCAGGGGTTAAACTAAGGCTCTGCTGGCGAGATTCTGCGGCAGCCGCGAGTGACACGAAATTCCTCAGGGCCAATGAAGAAAAATGCGATTAAGGTTGCCGCGCGGTACAGCTGTGGAAAAAGTGATGGAAAGGATTAAGTGAAGTTTAATCGGCATGGCCAGTAGACTCGAGGTGAGGGCTACTCATACCGCGGCACCTCTTCTCTAGAGACCGGCCACGTTTATATACACCCATACTGGGACAATATGCCTAAACCGGCTTACCCCAGGGGTGAAACTTCATGGCTATGCATATCACGGTACCTCCGCTTTAGAGGCCGGTCACGTTCTATATACACCCATACTGGGATAATACGCCTAAACTGGCTTAACACAGGGGTGAAACTCACTAGTGGCGAGGATTCGTCCTCCTGGACAAAAGCTCCGTTCTGGTCACAACTAGGTCACGACCGCAAAATGCTGAAGTCGGAGTCACTGGACCAGGGCAGTCTAGATAGGCAACCACCTCTCACCCGGCGAGTATATACTGATATCCAAAGCACGTCGAGGTTTTCCGGTGAGAAAATCTAACTCTAGGCTGGATGGGCAACCACCTCTCACCCGGCGGGGATATATTCATATCCAAACCATGTCGATGTTTTCCAGTGAGGAAGTCCAACTCTAGACTAAACTGGTGCAACGAAAACCACAGTGTCACGCAATCCTGCTTCTGTGACCCACCGAGAATATATGCCCAAGCCCCACGATGCTCTGAGCCTCCATCCTAAATGAAACTATCGCGAGAACTCCAGAAGTGAATTCAGTATTATCACAGGGCGTCCTCGATAGTAAAAGCGAACGAAAAAGGAGAATAAGAAGAAGAATTCAGGGACATTCACTTACCATCACTGCTAGATGGTGGAAACGATTGGGATGTGATAGCGGATCTACGTGGAAGAAGAGAATATCTGACTGCCATCAAGAGCACAGGAATGCGACCGGACATTGTAGTGTACTCCATAACTAAACAGAAACTAATAATGTTCGAGCTTATGGATCCATACGAAACAAGGATAGAGGAGCAGCATTTATTCAAATGTGAGAAGTACAACGATCTGGCCAAGTAACTAAAGCAGGGGGCAGGAGTCAAGCAAAAGTGATAGCTGTATAAGTGGGAGCGAGAGGATTCATAGCAACTTCGGCATAAGACCTATGTAAGCAACTAGGCATAAAGAGACAAGCAAGAGTAAGAGCATTGAAAAGCCTTTCAGAAACAACAGAAAAGGGCTTAGATAATTTCCTTTGTCACAACCAATACCGCTCCTTCTTAGCTAAATCTCTAAAACGCACTTCGAAGTGCAGTGCCAGCTGGAAGATCGCAGGTTCAATTCCGGGACAGGGAAGAAAAAAAGCAACAACTCACAAGATCTCTGGGAGTCATGACCCACAAGGACACACCCCTCGTTTCTGTACTATTAAGGCAAACTGATGACACTGTGTTAGGCCCATATTTCCAAAACCATCGGCACGTGAAAGTGTAATGTTAGTATCACTCCTGGCCGCATTTACTTTCCCAGATTTCTCTGGTACCCATTTTCAGAAGATTTCTCTGGTACACATTTTCAGAAGATTTCTCTGGTACGCATTTTCAGAAGATTTCTCTGGTACGCATTTTCAGAAGATTTCTCTGGTACGCATTTTCAGAAGATTTCTCTGGTACGCATTTTCAGGTTTCTCTGGTACCCATTTTCAGAAGGTTTCTCTGGTACCCATTTTCAGAGGCTGGGTGGACCCCAGAAGGCCAAGAGTAGACTTTCAGAGCTGCTCAGGAGAGGGCCAATGTAGAATATTTTCAGTCTACATTTTCATTACTCAGATGACACCGAAGGCTAGTTAAATTAAGGACTGACGTCACTTTGTCCATAAGAATGTCATAAAGCCTGGTGTCATTAACTCAGTTTTCAGATTTTAAGTTTGTGTCGTGAACTAAATAATTGTCATTCATTATTTACATGCCAAGGTGTATGAAACTACTTCCCTGATTCTGCAGGTTCGGATGTAATTACTGGCTCTGGCTGCACAAGATTTGAACGAGAATAGATAACATTTCCTTAGTTAATGAAGTAAAATGAGAATAGATAACATTTCCTTAGTTAATGAAGTACAATGAGAATAGATAACATTTCCTTAGTTAATGAAGTACAATGAGAATAGATAACATTTCCTTAGTTAATGAAGTAAAATGAGAATAGATAACATTTCCTTAGTTAACGAAGTACAATGAGAAAAGATAACAAGTGATGTACAATGTGCTTTCGTCCAGCGACATTTGTTCGCGATCTGTTCGGTGAACCACACAGTGGCTGTTTTTAGGGTGTAGATATGTTAGTACTTGCGTTCTCTCTACCAAACAGTGACTGTTTTTAGGGTGTAGATATGTTAGTGTTTGCGTACTCTCTACCACATAGTGGCTGTTTTTAGGGTGTAGATATGTTAGTGTTTGCGTACTCTCTACCACATAGTGGCTGTTTTTAGGGTGTAGATATGTTAGTGTTTGCGTACTCTCTACCACATAGTGGCTGTTTTTAGGGTGTAGATATGTTAGTGTTTGCGTTCTCTCTACCACATAGTGGCTGTTTTTAGGGTGTAGGTATGTTAGTGTTTGCGTTCTCTTAAACCAGAGCTTGAAGACTGGGTTCGATGATATACAGAAGCTGTTATTAGTTTGCAAAGGTAGTAGAGGTCGCGTTTCACCAAAACCAGAGAGCAGAGACTCTTTAACTTCATTCAAAAGGTTTTTTTTTTAGAAATTATCCAGAACAAACATAATGTAATGCTTAATAACTTTACGTTCATCTGTATCGTTTACAAATCGTAGGTTGTCCCTTTTCAAGAGAACCACCCATGACTACACTTGTTTACGTGACTGCCTACACATGCTGTCGTCACGGGTTTGTATCTTGACATCTTTGTTATCAATATATGCTGGTTGTGTCACTAGATGTTTTGTGTCATGAGCTTTCCGTTTCAACACAGCTTTTTCAATATAGTTTTATGCCTGTCCTTTCAAATATATTTTAAAATATGATTTTACCTTCCTTTGTTTGGAAGACAGCTTTCAGTAAGCCAAATCTGTTATTTCACCCAGGAAACGTTTACAGTGAAGTTCCTGTCTCTTATTATTTCACTTCACACTGTTATCCTTATTTAATTTATCATTATTTCACTTCATATTGTTAAGTGTTCAAATATGCCTTTATCCGTGTTATGCTCTAAAATAATTCGGTTCCTTTCTCATTCCACATACAAATTCCAGTATCTCTATGCCCATGCGAGCAAAGGATATACTTGTATGACTGGCTAACGTTCAGCCAGTCAGACGCGAGCATACAAGATGATATATGAAAGACATTGATCACGTGGTTAACCAAGAATCCCCTGAGAATAGTCGCCCAGAAGGCCAAGAGTAGACTTTCAGAGCTGCTCAGGAGAGGGCCAATGTAGAATATTTTCAGTCTACATTTTCATTACTCAGATGACACCGAAGGCTGGTTAAATTAAGGACTGACGTCACTTTGTCCATAAGAATGACGTAAAGCCTGGTGTCATTAACTCAGTATCTGTCATTCATGTGTACTGACTATTTACATGCCAAGCTGAACGAAATTACTTTCCTGACGCTGCAGGTTCCGATGTAATTACGAGCCCTGGTTGCACAAGATTTGAACGAGACACCTGGTGCTTTGATTAGTTACCTGGGATGACCTAGAACTTAGAGTACACTATTATTGAAAAACAGTGACAAGCAAGAGATTCTACTGAATCAGCTGTTGCCGTGTATTATCACCGAGGCTCGTATGCCTGGAGTTCATGTTATGCCTGCTTCTAGCAGAGAGTTTGATATACGACGTTTTTACGTATAAGTACATGCGTATGATGCAAATTTATATATTCTCTCTCTCTCCCTCTCTCTCTCTCTCTCTCTCTAGCTACCTCTTTGTCCTGTTTGTTTTTGATGTTCGTTTATGATTAAGGTGTAAACCTCCTTGTAGATATTTACAACTTTCTTCCTTGTTTAGTATCAGCGAAATAAAACAACAAAGTCATCAAAACCTGAAGAGCCAAACCCCCCAACTAACACGGGAGCACCTCTCTCCAGCTCATGGGAGCACCCTTCTCCAGCTCATGGGAGCACCTCTCTCCAGCTCATGGGAGCACCTCTCTCCAGCTCATGGGAGCACCCTTCTCCAGCTCATGGGAGCACCTCTCTCCAGCTCATGGGAGCACCTCTCTCCAGCTCATGGGAGCACCTCTCTCCAGCTCAGAGCTAAACAGAACCCTGGACACATCCCAGAGTAAGAAAAGCCGCAGGAGAGGACGGGATCACCAACAAAATGACAAAGCACTTCGGTAGGTTCCAGTTTCTCCGGATAATAAACCAGTCATGGATGACAGGGAAGGTTCCAGTCCAGTGAAGGGAGGTCATCATAACCCAGATTAGAAAGAAGCAAAAGGACGCAACCAGAAAGACCAGTTAGTCTTCTCAGTAACACGGGAAAGATCGTGAAGAGAATGGCCAGCTCAAGACTCTTAAAACATCTGGAGAAAGCATGTTAAATAACTCACAACCAGCTTCCAGGGAACACCGCTGCACAGACGACCAGCTCATCTGCCTGACCCAAGACCTAGAAAATGCCTTGCAGAAAAAATAGAAAGCACAGGTTGTCTTTGCAGACCTCACCAATGTCTTTGACAAGACCTGTAAGGAAGGACTGCTCCTAAAACTGCAAGTAAAACAAAAACCAAAATGGAATGAAGAATGTGCTGTTGGATAAGAGACTTCCTCCGCTATCGCCAGTGAGAGTAAAGTTAGATTACACTCTCAGTCCTCGTGTCCACCTACAATAGGGTGTGTCACAAGGAGGGCTTCTTGCCCTTCAGTCAGTCAGTCAGTCAGTCAGTCAGTTACATGTCCCTTGCGGAACTTTACCTCCCTAACAGTTCTCATGTAGGCCTCTCGGTTCTAAGCAAGATGCTCTGCTGCTGATGCATCCATATGCATATCAACGATATCTTGCAGCCATCTTCGCCTTGGTCTTCCTCTCTTTCTTTTTCCCATTATGTACCCTTCCAAGACGGTTTTCTCTAGATTATCATGACGTTTAATGTGTCTAAAATATTTAAGTTTTCTCTGTGTCATGTTTAATGTGTCTAAAATATTTAAGTTTTCTCTGTTTAATCCTCTTTACTAGCTAGCCTTCTTCAGTATTAAGTTCTTGTACTATGGGTATATTTGTTCTTTTTTGTGTCCATGATATTTTGAAGAACTCTTCTGTAGCATTTACACTCATTACTCATTATTCTAGCCCCTACACTCTTCAGTATACACTAAAGGCATCACAGAAAACCTTCCAAGAGATATCTTCAAAGTTCTTCATGCAGACGACTTCGCAGTTTGGAGTGTTGATCAGAAACCATAAAAAAAAGCATAATGAAGGTGACACTACACAGCACTGACAACCTGGGCAACAATTTGGGGAGTCCAAATTAAAACCTCTAAAACAACAATAGCAGCAATATTCTCCCTACCCATCAAGGACCAGAAACTAAACCCCCAAATATCAGGAAAATTCCCTGCACACAAAAGTAAAAGACCCCCCCCCCTCCCCCGCAAAAAATCAAAAGAAGCAGCTTCTTCCACAAATCCCAAAAACTCCATTCCATTCAACAAGACGTGCTCCACCGCCAACCCGGAAGATATAGAACCCTCACCTGTCTGCGAAGAGACAAACCACCACCACCAACACATCCGGATAAATAAGAAAAAAATACAGGTCCCGAGATGAAATCTTTGGCCTTGGAAATGAAATAATGCAAATACATTTCTACAGAATGAACTCATGTCTTCATGGACGGATCCACAGAAGGGACCACCAGAAATTCTCAAACGGATAAAACCAGTAAACAAGCACAGCCAACCGGAAGATACTCATCACACTACAGAGCAGAAACAACAGCACTCAAACAAGCCCTGAAACACAACACAGAAACAAAGAACCCATCAGAGAAGATTGTATGCTTCACTGACTGCAGGGCTCTGCTAGGAGCAATAAAGATAAACAAAAATGACCCACAAACACAGGAGAATATGTCAAAACAAAGTAAGCTTCAAAACTCAAGGGCAGCTCTACAGTGGCTCCCTTCACGCTGCCGGATAAATAGAAATGAACAAAAACAGATGCCCTCTCCAAGGCAGGATGCAAAGTGGGACATATCAACCACCCAGTAACATTCCAAGAAGCATAAACCATCATCCACAACAAAACTAAACACAAACTGGAAAACAAAGTGGAAATAGAAACAACAAGGGTCCATTCATCGACTGCAGATAAAGCAGCAAACTACAATTTTCCCTCTAAGAAACGGGCACTGTAGACTCCCTAGCCACCTTTAACATCTTAAAATGTCACACGCAAACGAATCTCCCCGCAGTATTGGTGTCTAGATGCCAGAGCATATCCTGCTGACCTGTCCGATTTAATCAAACCTCCTAACACCGATCTAGCCCGGGGGAGAGAGACAAGCCCTGGGGCTCCCACACGGGCCTAGAGAAGACGGCAGACTTGGTCAGAGCGACGGGGCTGCAGGTAGAGCATGCAACACTCGAACGAGGAGGACGAAGAAAAGTATAAACCGAAAAGTTACAACTGTCTGCTCGTTAATTCATAATTTGTTCTTACTTTAGTTTTAGTCTAAACATCTGGAGAGTGTGATAATGCATTAGATTGAATTTATCTTACACTAGTTCTGACTTATGTGCTCTCTGTGAGAAACTGTGAGTAGACGCATTAGTATTAGTTTGTGCCTTGTCAAGATTCTCAGTCAGTGTGAGATAGTGGAGTCCCGTATACACGACGTGGGTGAGTGACAGCCCCCGTAGGATAGCTCTGGAAAGTATAAATAATATGATGACTTATTAGTGATGACGCCATGAATATCCTGCGACGGTAATGCTCGTATTTTCTTCCATGTTTGTATCTAATTGTATACAGATGATCCCCAACTTGACATACTCGAGTTATGACGATTCGCATTTACGACACATCGCTTCGTGTGCGTCTCTGTATAAAAAATAAGCTGAAATACTAATGATAACATTTTAGTTGCTTGATATTTAAAGTTTTCTAAATTTCTGAAACAAAGAACAGATTTGTGAAGACGCTCGTGATAAATAGCTGGTGAAAGTGAATAGAAAACATCACCAGAGATGCTGTTCAACTTACGTCGAATCCTATTTACGACGAGGTCGTCGGGACGGAACTTCGTCGTAAATCGGGGGTCATTTGTTGTTTATACTTCAGTTATATAATGCACAGACAATCTAACTACATAATTATCTGGGACAGAGTGTGAGGGTATCGGAATCTGGGAACACTAAGTATGGTTGGCCATAATATTATCCTACACTTTGAGAAGTTAAGACATTGCTGGCACATGGTTTTCATTCAAGACCACAGGTAGCTCCTCTTGATGTCACGTAATACGGGTAAAATTTTGTGTAGAATGTATGGCTACAGAAATGCTGGATATGAGTTTGTTTACTATAACAAATCTATAATTAATTTACGTGTGGTTGCGTATGGTTGTGTGTGGTTATATGAGATATGCCCAAGGCACCTTAGAACAAATGAATATACGGGAACACTGAGATTAAAGGGTTGACGGCTGAGGTAAAATTGGTTCTAGTAATAAAGTACACAGAAGTGTATAATCCAGTTTTACAAAAAGATAGAAAGAGCAATGAAAGTGTATAGAAACAAGAATGCCAGAAAGTAAGATGAGCAAGTATGAACGAAGAACATACAACAATCCAGTATTTAAACGAAAGTCTTTTTCAACGATCACACACAAAAACAACACAAGAGGAAAAAAAAACCACTGAAAAAAGATGAAAAATTTAAACACTTAACTTTTTTTGTGTGCCTCCTCTTGTATCAAAGACGGACATAAAATGGCTATTGCCCTAATCCAGCTATACTTAACCTTGAATTGTATTTTGTTTTGTCAAAAAAACATCTTGTCTTTATTTGCTTCACAGAATGTTATTTACAGCATACAGAATTCTGTGCACTATTGTTTGTGGTGAGATAAACAATGTCTCATTCCGCATAGAGTGAGCTCAACATTTGACTTTCATTGGCATTTCTTTAACATGGAGAAACTACATCAAACTTCGCGGACATTTTTCTGATCACAAGGTGTCCCGGGTAGCAGGGTAAATGAGATGTAATTTAAGATCTTCTTTCACGTGGGGGTGGGAGATGGCGGTTCAACTCGTGAAAGGACTAGAGGGCGCCGAAAATTCCAACAAGATGCAGTTTTCTGGACATTTGTGGTGGTTTTTTTTTATTGTCCAGAGATTGTTGGTGATATTCTACTGTGAAGAGATTGTTGTTGATATTTTATTGTCCAGAGATTGTTGATGATATTTTACTGTGAAGAGATTGTTGATGATATTTTACTGTGAAGAGATTGTTGGTGATATTTTACTGTGAAGAGATTGTTGTTGATATTTTACTGTGAAGAGATTGTTGTTGATATTTTACTGTGAAGAGATTGTTGTTGATATTTTATTGTCAAGAGATTGTTGGTGATATTTTACTGTGAAGAGATTGTTGATATTTTATTATCAAGAGACTGTTGGTGATATTTTATTGTCAAGAGATTGTTGGTGATATTTTATTGTCAAGAGATTGTTGGTGATATTTTATTGTCAAGAGATTGTTGATTATATTTTATTGTGAAGAGATTGTTGGTGATATTTTATTGTCAAGAGACTGTTGGTTGTTTTTTATTGTGAAGAGATTGTTGGTGGTATTTTATTGTCAAGAGATTGTTGATGACATTTTATTGTTAAGAGCTTGTTGGTGATATTTTATTGTCAAGAGATTGTTGCGATATTTTATTGTCAAGAGATTATTGATAATATTTTACTGTCAAGAGATTGTTGGTGGCATTTCGTTGTCCAGAGATTGTAAACGACCCCACTATAAGGTACAATGGACAAAGACATTATCCCAAGCTTTATCAGACTGAAAATTCCTGAAGCTAATGATAGCTATGAATGTAAATGCTACAGAAGAGTCCTTAAAATATCATGGACACAGAAAATAACAAATATATCCATACTACAAGAACTTAATATTGAAGAAGGTTGGCTAGTAAAGAGTACTGAACAGAGAAAACGTAAATATTGTGGACACATTAAACGTTACGATAATCTTGGAAGGGTACAAAATGGGAAAAAAAGAGAAGAAGACCAAGGCGAAGATGGCTGCAAAACATAGTTGATGATCTGGCAAATGGAAGCATCAGCAGCAGGGCGTCCTGCTTACAACTGAGAGGCCTACAGGAGTACTGTTAGGGAGGTAAAGTTCCGTAAGGGACATGCAAATGAATGAATGATAATTTACTGTGTCACGTAACCTACGCCCTTCTCCCCCCCTCCCCCCCCCCCGTTCCATTCTTTCCCATCACTTGGTTTTAGGTTTTAAAAATTTCACATTTTTCAAGTTTTGTCCATAATTTAGACTAGCATTGTTGAAACTTTATATGTGCACACTGTTGAAACTTTATACTAGGGTTGATTGATAACTTCTCGGCATAAAGTACAACGGATTATTTGTGGACAATGTTTTTGGGTTATTTCTCAACATAGTCCTCTTGCATGTTTATGCACTTAGTCCAGCGATCCTGGAGCATACGGGTCCCTTCTTTGTAAAAGTCAGCATCTTGTGCCAGTAGAAAGTGGTCTACAGCACAAATGACGTCATCATGTGAAGCAAATTTGCGACCACTGAGCTCCTTCTTGAGTTTGGTAAACAGGTAATAGTTCCAAGGGACCACATCTGGGGAATAAGGAGGATGTTCAAGAAGCTGGAAACCGCTTTCAGGAATGGCAGCCATTGCCAGCGCCCACTTGTGAACTGGAGCATTGTCTTGATGAAAGATGACTCCCCTCATCAGTTTCCCTCAATGCTTTTCCTTCAGTTTGACACGCAGTTGCTTCACAAGATTAGCGTAATAGGCCCCAGTGACCGTTCTGCCCTTTTGAAGATAATCTACCAATAGCACACCTTCTGAATCGCAAAAGATGGAAGCCATCACTTTGCCTGCAGGCAGAGCCACCCTTGCTTTCTTTGGAGGTAGGGATCCATGATGTTTCCACTGCTTTGACTATTCTTTGGTTTCTGGTTGAAAATGATGAACCCAAGTCTCATCCATAGTCACAAATTGGTGAAGAAACTTTTCAGGATCTTCAGAAAAATGGCCAAGATTGTCTCTTGACATGTTGAGACGCTGTCACTTTTGATCAGCTCCAAGAAGTTTCGGGATCCATCGAGCAGAGAGCTTTGCCATTTGAAGATCATTGTGAATAATGGCATGAACACTTTTCTGGGAGATGCCCAACTCAGTAGCAATGTAACGCTCAGTCGTCGATCCTTCATTATCATGTCATGGATTCTGCCGGTGGTTTCATCGGTGGTTACCGTTCTTGGTCTTCCTGGACGGGGATCATCTTCCAGACTCTCCCTTCCATGTTTGAATTGAGCTGCCCATTTTTTCACTGTGCTCTAAGAAGGGACACTCTCCTCTAGAGTCTCTACCATGTCCTCATGGATCTCCTTTGATGATAAGCCCTTGACGTAGAGGTAGCGAATGGCTGCTCGATGGGAAATTTTATCTATTTTATCCATTTCTGCCACCCCTTACCACTTCAGTAGCCTGTAAAAAAATTGATTGCAGTTAATTTCTTGAAATTTGGTGTTTAATCTTACATTAACCTGATCTAGAAATACATTTAATATTAAGTGCGTGTTTCAAGTATTTGTACCTTATGGCGAGAACTTATCAATCGAATTTCGTATGTACACATATAACCTTATATGTACACATACATATAACCTTACATGTACACAAGCATATAACAGCTGATGTTGGGCTTTTTATATTTTCGTGAAACTGTTTCACCCAATATTAGATATAGCTTGTTGTTGACATTTGTATGATCTCAAGTTTTTGTGTACACGCAGAAAGTGCTGATAGTCACTGGACTATGAAAACAATGAAGTCAATGTCATTGTTCAGCATAGGATGCCTGGCAGAAACTACGTAAATTACCGGCCCAAAAGTTAAGGGCCACTCTTTCATTTTCATCATTAAAAAAACAAATACCAGCTAATACATTGATACGATAAGGAATAATTTCGTTGAAACTTGTTTCAGTGCCGTCCACAAACTGTCCTCTATGTACATGAGGTATGAAAAGGTAGTCGCTGATTATCAGATGAGTGTACAAATCATGTGCAATAACGTTAAGTTAAGCGCAAATTTAGGATATGATTCACGCGTTCCCCAACCAATGCGGGTAGAAAAATTGTGCTGATTCGTGAGGCTAGTGCAACAGAGACTCTCTTATTGAATAGATATCACTTTTCATTCTTGTTAAAATTGGTGATAAAAGGACACTTTTGTCAGTTGCAGAAACCACGGCACAGAGAATATCAGTACCCCAGAAAGCGTTCGGCCGACTGAATGGGTTGGGAATGGCGAACCCGCTCATCAAGTTGTGGGACTTTTGAGAGTGTTCCATTCTACCATCCAAGGGCTTCTGGAGAGATTCACAGCCACTTGAGACCGAAACCATTCGGGACGTCCATGTTTTTCTAACCGGCAAGATGAAAGATATTTACACGAAGGTGAGAGAAACAAAACGAAGCACAGACAGACAGACAGACAGAGAGACAGACAGAAGACATGATCTAGTATTCAAGACATCGGACAGGACGTCATCTGTTTTCTCTGTCTGCCGGTTTACATTTTTTTCTGCTGTCTCTGCAGTTGTACACTTTTCTGTTTCCTCTGTCTGCAGTGTATTCTTCTTGTTTTGCCTGCCTACTGTCTCTGCAGTTGTACACTTTTCTGTTTCCTCTGTCTGCAGTGTATTCTTCTTGTTTTGCCTGCCTGTGCGTGTACTGTGACCTGTTTTGTAAGAGTGTATAGTGATCTCTTTACTCTGTACACGTGTGTACACCGGTCTATTTTCTTTGTCTGTTCAGAAGTCTGTTTCCTCTTTTTCCGGATGTTCACTTTTCTGTTTTCTCTTTCTCCAGGTGTTCACTTTTCTGTTTCCTCTTTCTCTAGGTGTTAACTTTTCTGATTTTTCTTTCTACGGGTGTTCACTTTTCTGTTTTCTCTTTCTCCGGGTGTTCACTTTTCTGATTTCTCTTTCTCCGAGTGTTCACTTTTCTGATTTTTCTTTCTGCGGGTGTTCACTTTTCTGTTTTTTTCTTTCTGCGAGTGTTCACTTTTCTGTTTTTTCTTTCTGCGGGTGCTCACTTTTCTGTTTTTTCTTTCTGCGGGTGTTCACTTTTCTGTTTTTTCTTTCTGCGGGTGTTCACTTTTCTGTTTTTTCTTTCTGCGGGTGTTCACTTTTCTGTTTTCTCTTTATACAAGTATACAATATTTTGGTTTTCTCTCTGACCAGATAAATTAACTTCAGGCTTGCCCGTGACAGAGAAAGCAGGACACCGTTATACATGGCAGGTGTCAACTACTGTTACTTAATGAGGTTAGAGTTAGTGTGTTATATGAATTATCCTGTTCCATGAAGGTATAAACAACTGTTTAAAACTTTATTTAGATAAATCATTTCTCTATTTCAGTATTCCTTGTCTCGATGTGACTTTCGTTATCTCAGGCGCTGATGCAAAACATGCGTCCACGAAGTGTATATCGGGGGAGGGGGAGGGGGGTAAAGAGAGTAGGAGGGAGAGAAAGGTGTTTGAGTGAGAGAGAGAGAAAGAGAGAGAAAGACTGACTGATTGATTGAATGACTGAACTTTATTTCAAAAGGGTTAAGAAGGGTTACGAGAGAGAGAGAGAGAGAGAGAGAGAGAGAGAGAGAGAGAGAGAGAGAGAGAGAGAAATCTAACTTACAGAGACTTCTAGAAGTTTCTGAAATTTTTTTCTTTTTGTTTTGTAATTTCATCACATTCTAACTACGAAGGCCGTCGCGAATTATCATTTGTTTCGGTGGCCCGCGACCAGTAAATAGGTCGGGAAACATTGAATTGTACTATACGTGCATCAGTTCTTTTTTCTTCCCATTCTTTAGACCAGGGTTTCCTAACCTCCTTCAGTTACATACCCCTTACTGACTGCCCGGTATGTTCCCATACCCGCTTAGTCAAAATGTCGAAATCCTCAGCTCTGTCAGGTACCTGTATGCTTTCAAAAGATCTCAGTAAACTTTCCTTTACTTCACATATTAATATTTAGGAACATAAAATTTGAAGGAATAGTCTAAGCTAACAACAGTTGTTTCAATTGTTAGGAGATCAAATCCCAGATCTTAATCATCTGTCATCCATAACCCAAAATGGGTCCCGAGACGCCAAGTTAAGAATCCTTTCTTTAAAGTTTAGTTTGTTGTTCTTCATAATAAATATGTTCTATACCGATTAATTTTTGTCTGCATTTCATCTCCGCATATGTTCATTTATTCGCTTGTATGTCGCATATAACATTTATCACAAACATTTCAGGGCGTTCACTCAATTTCAAACCAGTTCAAAGAATATGGATTCTGACAAGGGAGAGAAGCCAGAGAAAGTGGTGAAAGGCAATGTCTAACGCATATATCGTATATTAGAGTTTTTTTTCTGCATTTGTTTATGTTTTTTTTTTCAAACAAAAACAATGAAATATTTTCCGTATATTTTATCAGCGAATGCACGTACGTGTGTGAGAGAGTTAGTACGGGAGAAAAAGAGAGAAAGATCCAGAGAGAGAGAGAGAGAGAGATTGAGAGAGAGAAAGTGAGAGAGAAAGAAGGAGGAACATACGGAGACACGAGTCCTGGATGACAAGAGAGATCTCACAATACGTCCATTAAAAGATTAACCGCCTAGTTTTATCCATCTTTAACATTTTGTAAGATGAACTCGCTAAAGACACAGGAAAACTATGTATTAAAGAGAACAAAAAAAAAAAAAAGGTGCTCTCAGATTTATGAGTCCCAGGGGGAACTCTCCTAGCAGCACCGGGAAATATTCCTTCCCTTGAGACCGCCTCTCACTCCACTAAACATGGAGGAAAAAAAAGCACACCTTCACCATGCGGCTTTCTCCTTATCCCTGGAGAACTCCAGGATCTTTCTTGTATCATTTCACTTCTTCCTAAACTACCAGAAGAACCTACAGCCGATTTTGGCCAAGATATCTAATATTTTTTCGCTTCTCTCTCTGGATCCTTTCTCTTCTCCCGCCTCCCGCCTAGCTCCCTCCTTTTCCGACTCTCTCCTCATCGATCCTGATTTTTTTTAAAAACCACTCCCATTAACATTTATAATCAGCCCCATCAATCTGTAACTAACAAGACAATCGATCACCGCCCCATCCTGTGTGAGACAGTAACTATTTCACTACTTCCAGGGGCATAAATTCTTGCAGGGCGCATGAATCTTTAATCAGGATCACATGATTTTTTTCCATCAGAAAAAGAGGAGCCAAAACTCTTCAACTGAACAATTTTACAGGAAAAAAAAACTTTCCAAACCTATATAGCACTCTAAAAGGAAGTCTTAGAAAAAAAAATAGATTAAGAAGCGCACAAAGCGGGCAGGAATTGGAAAAGGGATTGTGCTATAAGCTGAATAAGAGGATGGAAATAAATAAATTTAATGCTCTTTTAAAATAAGAGCTTTCCTATAATCTGAACTTGCGTCATTTTTTAGGCATGTGAAGCAATTCTAAGTAATAAGCCAGCAAATGAAAGTAGTAAGTCAGGCAAATGAAAGTAGTGAGTCAGAAAAATAAAGGAATATGCCAGGCAAATGAAAATAATAAGCAGCGCAAATGAAAGTAGTAAGACAGGAAAATAAAGTAGTAAGCCGAACAAAGAAAGGATTAAGCCAGGCAAATGAAAATAGTAAGCCAGACAAATGAAAGTAGTAATCCGAAGAAAGGATTAAGCCAGGCAAATGAAAGTAGTAAGCTAGCCAAATGAAAGTAGTAAGCTAAGCAAATGAAAGTCGTAAGCTAGCCAAATGAAAGTAGTAAGCTAAGCAAATGAAAGTCGTAAGCTAGTCAAATGAAAGTAGTAAGCCGAACAAAAGAGGGATTAAGCCGGTCAAAGGACTAAGCTAGACAAATAAAAGAGTAAGCTGGGCAAATAAAGAAATATGTCAGGTAAATAAAGAAATATGTCAGGTAAATAAAGAAATAAGTCAGGTAAATAAAGAAATATGTCAGGTAAATAAAGAAATATGTCAGGTAAATAAAGAAATATGTCAGGTAAATAAAGAAATATGTCAGGTAAATAAAGAAATATGTCAGGTAAATAAAGAAATATGTCAGGTAAATAAAGAAATAAGTCAGGTAAATAAAGAAATAAGTCAGGTAAATAAAGAAATAAGTCAGGTAAATAAAGAAATAAGTCAGGTAAATAAAGGAATCTTATATCTTTTCCATGCCGTTAAACGTCACACAGGGCTCGCAAGGTAGTTCGCCAAAAATTCCTGATTTTATACCTATTAATTTGGCCTCTCTTAACAGTGTCCTCTTTAGAGTTTCCCGTGGGGTGCCTCTTTTTCTTCAGCCTGTTATGTTCCATTTGATAGCTTGTTTTGGGATTCTCTGATCGTTTCTTCTCATCATATGACCAACATATGTCCATCTCCTTTTCCTGATCACAGATGAGAATGGTTGTTGCTCGCTCATCTGTCTTATCTCTGCATTGTTCTTGAATTTGTTCCACTTGATGTCGAATATTTTCCTTAGGCATTTGTTTTCAAAAGAGTCTAATTTCTTGTCTATTTCTTTAGTTGTTTTCCAGCTTTCGCGTGCATAATGAGGGTGGATATTACATTTGAATTGAATAGTCTTAACTTGGTTTTAGTGCTTATAACTTTTGAATGCCATATGTTCTCAAGATTCTTGAAGATATACGCTGCTTTTGCAATTCGAATTCTAACTTCCGTTCTGGGGTCACCATCCTGATCTATGTAGATGCCAAGGTATTCAAATTATTTGACTTCTTCAACATCTGTCCCTTCTATGTGTATTTTTCCATTTTGATTAATGAGACGTTTCATTATTTTTGTTTTGTCCTTGTTAATTTCAAGTCCTATTTTGCTAGCCAGTGAAGACAGGATATCTGTTTTTTCTTGCATGGAATTCACATTGTTATTAATAAGAGTTATGTCATCAGCAAAATCAAGATCTTCTAGTTGGGTCCCATGTACCCAGTCAATATCTGTGTTACATGTGCAGCATTTTTTTCATTATGAAGTCTATTGCAATTCCAAAAAAGCAAAGGAGATAGTATACATCCTTGTTTCATGCCTGTTTCAATCTGGAACCATTCGCTCATCCTTCTCCTGTTTTGACTGCACAAACATATCCATTGTAGAGGTCCCTAATGATGCTGATCATTATAGATGGCATTCCATATAGACTTAAAATTCTCCACAGTGAATCTCTGTGTATGCTATCAAATGCCTTTTTAAAGCCTATAAAGTTCAGTATTAGTAAAGGAATAAGCCAGGTAAATAAAAGTCTTAAACCAGGAAAAGAAAGGAAAAAGCCAAGCAAAGAAAATTCTAAACTAGAAAGAAATGAAAATTTTAAAAAAGCAAATAAAGCAAAAAAGAAAGCAAATAAAGAACCAGGCACAAGAAGGAAGTAAGCCACGAAAAAGAAGTAATAAAACACAATCACATTTTTGCGGAAGTAAAACCTTTTCTGCCTGTGTTTATGAATGCCGTGGAAACGCAGTTAAACGGACCAATAAGCCAGACCAAAAAAAATGTTATTTTAATTTTTTTTTAAAAAAGGAGGTAGATTAAACACAGGACGAGAAGGAAAACATGAGATATTCTGGCTCAGCATAATAACGACAAGTAACAATAATAACTAATATAATACCTGGTCAGATGATAACAAACAAAACCAGCCGAGCGAGATCGAGGGAAAAAATGATTAGAGAAACCTTCAGCAAGATCGAATTGATTATCTTTTATAGTTTACAAATGACACGCATGCAACCAGGGATCAATAGATCGATACATCATCTTTCGGATCAGCAATGAAATGCAGAGAAGCATGACAACTTTGTTTAGAAATGAAAACAATTTGAGATTTGAATACAAAATTTGCGACGTTCAGACGTAGTGTGCATAATGCAATTTGTAGGAGGAAAAGGAGGGGGGGGGGTAAGTATATGAGGCAAGGAACTCGTAATATCTGCGTCTGTGTGTGTGAGTACCTTTCTTACGAGAGCAGACAGAGAGAGAGAGAGAGAGAGAGAGAGAAAGAGAATAAAAAGAATGCAGTGAGACACTGAAGAAGACTGACTGGCTGACTGATTGAATGATTGAGATTTATTTGGAAAGGGTAAAGAATTGAAGGAAGGTTTTTTTTTTTAGACTTAAGAATTATACAAGCAGCTATATCTAACATTATATTACTCATCTCTCTCTCCCAGCTTTAACACTGTTATTCTCCATTTTCACACTGTTATTCTCATTTTCACACTATTATTCTCAATTTTCACACTGTTATTCTCCATTTTCACACTGTTATTCTCCATTTTCAAACTGTTGCACTCAACTTTCACACTGTTACTCTCAGATTTCACACTATTGCTCTCAGCTTTCACACTGTTGGTCTCATATTTCACACTGTTGCTCTCAACTTTCACATCGTTTCTCTCAACTTTCACATTGTTGCTCTCAACTTTCACACGGCTGCTCTCAACTTTCACACTGTTGGTCTCAGATTTCATATTGTTGCTCACAACTTTCAGACTGTTGCGCTCAAATTTCACATTGTTGCTCTCAACTTTCACATTGTTGCTCTCAACTTAAATATTGTTGCTTTCAGAGTTCACATTGTTGCTCTCAGCTTTCACATTACTGCACACATTAAGAGCCAAATTATTGGTGTACACATTCAGCGCCAAATTATTAGTGCACACGTTCAGCGCCAAATTATCACACGAATACTGCAGACATCATAAGAAATATTAGTTACAAAACTGCTACTGTTATCATTATACTTCAGTATAGACAGTTAAAGACAGAAAAACTAAATACAAACAAATCTGAGTTATACATTTTACCACACTGTCAATAGCTTATTATATGCAGACATTATAAGTACTTTATTATTTAGCCGCGCACACAAAATTAGGTAATATATAGAAATAAATGTAGCTACTTATTAAGACTTATTAAGACTTCACGAAAATAACTTAGTATATGCAGACAGTACAGGTAATTTATCATTCTGGAGAATTATTTAATCACAGGGTACAAAACTATTCTTTCATCACAGTGATATTGCAGACAATGTACTGAACTATTCTTTCACCACAGTGATATTGCAGACAATGTACTGAACTATTCTTTCATCACAGTGACATTGCAGACAATGTACTGAACTATTCTTTCATCACAGTGATATTGCAGACAATGTACTGAACTATTCTTTCACCACAGTGATATTGCAGACAATGTACTGAACTATTCTTTTATCACAGTGATATTGCAGACAATGTACTGAACTATTCTTTCATCACAGTGATATTGCAGACAATGTACTGAACTATTCTTTCATCACAGTGACATTGCAGACAATGTACTGAACTATTCTTTCATCGCAGTGATAATGCAGACAATGTACTGAACATAAATAACATGTTAAAAAAAAACTTCCAGAAGGAGAGGAACTTCACCCGAAGAAGAATTGAGCACATAGACCCAGATAACACTTGGTCCTATTATATAGTACTTCTTCTCTATCCAGACAATCATAGACAGAAAGATAGACAGGCAAGCATATTAGATAGATAGATAGATAGATAGATAGATAGATAGATAGATAGATAGATAGATAGATAGATAGATAGATAGATAGATAGATAGATAGATAGATAGATAGATAGATAGATAGATAGATAGATAGATTCGGCTAATACCTCTCTGACAAATCGTTTGTTTGTTCAAGTTTTTGCATAAACAACCACAGAAAACAGTATTTGCTTTTCACAGGGGATTTTTAAAAACATGTTTTAAAATACGCTCCTAAAACTTCATATTAAAATCAATCCTGTTTTGTTTATTGTGCTGGTGTATCTGATAATCTGCACCCGGTCCGATGTCTGTGGGAGATTATAATTCCCACAATCCAACACGTCTGTGGTTCACGGACATATTTTGAAGTCTTCCTGAAAGACGCGGTTCCCAGATACTCTTGAAAAGATTGTGAATCGCGTCCATAGCAGAGGTTTGTGGAGATCGCATATCATAACAGAGGTTTGTGGAGATCGCATATCATAACAGAGGTTTGTGGAGATCGCATATCATAGTAGACTCTGCTAGTGAGTAACAGAGAATAATCTTTTCAGAACTATTTTAAACAACAGCCAATCCTTTATAAAGTATCCCAGGCGACAATGATGTTGCAAGAAATAGATCATGATAGCTCTCATGGTACTGAATGATATAAGTGTAAGAATTAGACACAAATAAGAAACCACGTGTGCATTCTTCTATTTATTAGAACTCCGAGCTAGTATTCTATGCAACACAAGCTGTGAAGATGTTGACCCACAGCATCGCACCGGCTTGGGGGCAGGTTATAGCCGCTGTTTTTTTTCCCCAGTCCTTGGATGGTGCTTAAAAAAACAACACAAGCTGCGCAGTACTTCTTAGCAGACTCCACCACCATGGGGATTATGGTGATTCATGCCCCGTTAGCCAGACTCGGCCTGATACTGAGGGTACCAATGGAGATGTCGGACAGTCTTGGTCAGCTATGAGTCGTCAACCCTGACATCAGCATGTCAGATATGGGTCGTCAACCCTGACACGAGCATGTCAGATATGGGTCGTCAACCCTGACACGAGCATGTCAGATATGGGTCGTCAACCCTGACACGAGCATGTCAGATATGGATCGAAAACACTGAAACGAACATGTCACCTGTGGGTCACTGATTACCACAAAGGACAGCGTATTCCCACCTGAACGTAGCCTGTATTATCAAGCCATTAAATCGCTATAGACAAAGCTTACAGAGCCCTGGCTCTAGTTCACATCTGAGTTGTCCTTTTAATTTCCTGCCATTAGATATACGATCTCAGACTATTTTAAAACGTTAGAAACAGCTTTATGTTAAAACTATTTTTAAAAAGTAGGAACAGCTTTATCGCGTAATTAACGAGCACACTATTGTGATGTTTCGGATGGCATCTTAATTATATGAAAAACATACAGAGCAAAGACATAGGGAAAGAAGATAAAGTGTAAACTCACATGAATGCCATATAACAAATAGGAATGGACAAAAACAGAATTAATGCAGCACGTAGCTGTGACTTGTGAGAATCTGCTACCAGGAGTGCATGTGATGGAGTGTTGAGAATTTTTAAATGGAGGCATGTGATGTGTGACAGGTAGATAATGGAGGAGTGTGATGTGTGATAGGGAGATAATGGAGGAGTGTGATGTGTGATAGGTAGATAATGGAGGAGTGTGATGTGTGATAGGTAGATAATGGAGGAGTGTGATGTGTGATAGGTAGATAATGGAGGAGTGTGATGTGTGATAGGGAGATAATGGAGGAGTGTGATGTGTGATAGGTAGATAATGGAGGAGTGTGATGTGTGACAGGTAGATAATGGAGGAGTGTGATGTGTGATAGGTAGATAATGGAGGAGTGTGATGTGTGATAGGTAGATAATGGAGGAGTGTGATGTGTGATAGGGAGATAATGGAGGAGTGTGATGTGTGATAGGTAGATAATGGAGGAGTGTGATGTGTGATAGGGAGATAATGGAGGCATGTGATGTGTGATAGGTAGATAATGGAGGCATGTGATGTGTGACAGGTAGATAATGAAGGAATGTTGGGAACCTCGGAAAGGAGAGAGTGATACTGTGGTAATCTATCTGAGAGGAGGATGGATGGAATAGATGATTGTGGATGGAGTAGAGGGTTTGTAATCTAATGCAGTAAGCAGGTTCTGAAATATGTATTGCAGGCGAGGAAGGACTAGAACTCAGTACAGAGGGAATATAATTGTGGAGAAAGGGAATGTTAAGTGTTGCTGGATATCGAGTAAAAACCATGTGGTTCCAACGTCCCATATTCCCGAATGTAGCGGTTCTTAAGTGGCAAGCGGCTTGTGCCATCAAAGTGACATTGTTTGAGGGCTGTTACCAGAAATTCAGGTTTGTCTCTGTGGTTGGGGCTTCTAAGCTAGTCCTTAACCATTTTAACGGTGTGGGATACCACTATGGGAAGATGCTGCTCTATGTGTATGGGGTATATCACTGTGGGAGAGATGCTACTCTATGTGTAAGGAATACCACTGTGGGAGAGATGCTACGTGTGGGGGATATTACTGTGGGAGAGATGGTATTCTATGGGTGGGGAATATTACTGTTGGGAGATGCAACTCTGGGATATCACTGTGGGAGAGATGCTGCTCTGTATGTGTGACATAATGATGTATGGTTAAAGTCTACAGAAAGATAGACAGAGTGAGGAAGGTTGGCAGAAATAAGAATTCCAGAAAGTAAGATGAGCACGTATAAATGAGGAAAATACAACAGTCCCATATTTCGGCCATAGACTTTTTTCACACACAAAATCAACACAACAGATAAATACACCAAAAGTATGTGAACAAATTAACCTTAGATTTTTAGTATCCTGCTTGTAAGAAAGATTGAAACAAAATGCGTCCAGATAAGACGTACAAAGCGGAAGCAGGCGACTGGCTGAGAAATGAGGTAAAGGAAGGCTGACAAAGGGAACCATATGATAAACAAAATGACTTTATGCCCCGGATGGTCCGAGCTTGCTCACATAGGATAGCTATGGCCTAAACAAAAGCCACCCTGATGGCGCAGGCAATACAAGTGATTGATTGATTGATTGATCTTTATTTCAAAAGGGTTAAGAATTGGGCACGCAGGCCTGTCTGACATTCTGCCCTTTATCATACATCTTTCACTCTATTCCAGACATTCTACAAATATGCTGTTCATATAACAAACATAACAATGTGAGAAAACAATGTGGGGAAGGGTGGATGAAGAAACGTTCAGAATGAATGGAAAACATTGAGAGGACAAGAGCGCTTCCTTAGAATGAATGGAAAACATTGAGAGGACAAGAGCGCTTCCTTAGAATGAATGGAAAACATTGAGAGGACAAGAGTGCTTCCTTAGAATGAATGGAAAACATTGAGAGGACAAGAGCGCGTCCTTAGAATGAATGGAAAACATTGAGAGGACAAGAGCGCTTCCTTAGAATGAACGGAAAACAATGAGAGGACAAGAGCGCGTCCTAGAATACCTAGACCAGACAGCTATCAAGTCAGTCCAGCGGCTGGAGAATTTGGATAGAAAAGTGAAGGACAGAAGAAAGAAAGGAATGTTTGTGTTAAATACATCAGTTTTTTTCCCTTCTTTTTTTCTTTTTATAAATAGATATTATGTATCTGGCGAGAGAGAAAGACTTCCTGGCGGTATGACATCCACAGACTGCAAGCCAGCCCACCCAGGAAAACTTCCACCCCGGAAAGAACAGAAGCGTGTGATAGGATCTAATGCCATCTGAAATCTACTCGCTCCTACAAGAGAGCTATTCAGTCGCCTCTCCGCGTCTAATTGTGTTAAAAGACAGAGATAAGACGTAGTAAACAAACATTTACAGTGAATAATTTTTGTTTGGTTTGTTTCTTTGTGTGTATTATAGATAGATAGATAGATAGATAGATAGATAGATAGATAGATAGATAGATAGATAGATAGATAGATAGATAGATAGATAGATAGATAGATAGAGGGAGAATGTAGAATTTCTGAACAGGTATTAATTAGGTGCTCTTCTCAGTAGATAGAAAATTCTATAAACCTACAATAGACACGGCATCCAATATTCCATATATCATCACTAGATAGCAAATCCATTAAAGCCATCATCTCTCTCTCTCTCTCTCTCTCTCTCTCTCTCTCTCTCTATCTGAACTTCAAGTGTCCAGGGCAAATGGGGTTTCCGCAAGGGTTTATCACAAATACCTGTCCTTTGCCTTTTTTTCCGCTCTTGCCCAGGTGAGCCTTCTATTGCTCAACATCCTCTTTGTTGTTCTTCTCCATGACTCTTTTGGTCTACCCTTACTTCTGTTCCCCTGTGGTATCCATCTTGGTGCTATTTTTGGTAGTGAGTTGTCAGTCATTCGGAGCACATGTCCCAACTATCTCCAGCGTCTTTCCTCAATAATTGCTATCAGAGGCTTCATGAGTATTTCTGCCAACAAGATGTTATTTCTTATGGTGTTTGACGAAAATATTTTTTTCTAATTCTTCGTAAAAATTTAGTCTAGAAAGAATTCAACTTCTTTTCCATGGTTTTGGTGATTTTCCAGCGTTCACTTCTATAGAGTAGTACACTTAGAACATTACTCTTAAATATCTGATTTTATCTTCATGCTCCGCTGTTGGCGAGATCTTCAGCTGCCGTGCGTGGAGCGGTGCTCCTCCCGGCCAATGAAGAAATTTGCAAATGAGGTTGCCGCGCAGCATCACTGCGGAAAAGGTGGTAGAAAGGATAAAGCGAAGCAAACAGTCAAATCACGGCACCTCTGGTCTAGAGGTCGGCCACGTCCCGAGTGCAGTCATATCGGGTGAAATGCATGAACCGGCTTGTCCCAGAGGTTAAGACTCTTCAAATGCCGCGCGTGGAGTGAAGCTCCTCCCGGTTAAGGAAGTAAATGCGGAAAAGAAATAAAGGTTGCTGTGCGGCGCCGATGGGAAAAGGTGGTGGAAAGTGAAGTTTAACCGGTATGTCCAGTAGTATCGCTACGAGAGCTATACCACGGCACATCTGCTCTAGAGGCCGCCCACGTCCGAAATACACCTACACTGGTGAAATATGCCTAAACCGGCACACACCAGGGGTGGAACTCGATGGCTAGACATGTCATGCCACCTCCGCTCTAGAGGTCGGTAACGCCTGATAAACACCCATACTGGTGAATTTTGCCTAAACCGGCTCATACTAGGGGTGAATCTTGAAGGCTATGCATGTCACAGTACCTCTGCCCTAGAGGTCGGTCCCGTCCCAAACACGCCCATACTGGGATAATGCCTAAACCGGCTCAACCCAGGGGTAGAAGTCACTAGTGGCGAGGATTCGTCCTCCTGGACAAAAGCTCCATCCTCGTCACAACTAGGAAGGGTAGCGGCCACGACCACAAAATGCTGAAGTCGGAGACACTGGACCAGGGAAGTCTAGATAGGCAACCACCTCTCACCCGGCGGGGATGTTTGCGTATCCTAATCATGCTGAGGTTTTCCGGCGAGAAAGTCCAACCCTGGACTGGATGGACAACCACCTCTCACCCGGCGGTGATACACGGGTATCTCAAAACACGTCGAGGTTTTCCGGTGAGAAAGTCCAACTCTGGCCTAGGTGGGCTCCCGCCTCTCACCCAGCGGGGATGCACTGATATCCTAAACACGTCGAGGTCTTCCGGTGAGAAATTCCAAACCTAGACTAAACTGGTGCAATGAAAACCACGGTGTCACGCAATCCCGCTTCCGAGACCCACCAAGAATACAGGCTAAAGCACTGTGATACTCTGAACCCCTTGTGGTCCTCTCGTGGATCTTGTGTGGTCTATTTTGGACTACACAGGGGACCACGGGACCTAACGAGGACCACAGGCGTGAATTCAGTAGGTTCACAGTGCGGTTTTTGGTGGTAGAAGTGAACGAAGAAGAAGAAGAAGAAGATCTTCATGTTTAGTTTTTTTAGATTTCCATATAGTCTGCAGCATTGCAAAAGCCTGGTTTGCTCTAGTAAGTCTGCTGTTGATGTCCTCTGTGCTGTCTCCATTTTCTACTACTCTACTGCCAAGGTATAAATTCGTTGACCTCCTCCACTAACTTGTTATCTACTCTGAGTACATTTCTGTTGTTTACATTTTGCTTCATTAACTTTGTCTTTCCTACGTTGATCTTTAGTCCTATGTTGTTTGCATTCTGAGTTAGCTTGTTTATTTTATCTTGCATATCTTTGTGACTGCTTGATAATAGACAAATGTCGTCCGCAAAGTCAAGGTCCTTCAGCACTGTGTCAAGGGTCCATTATCCCCTGCGTTTGTCTGATGTTGTCTCCTTCATTAACCAGTCTACTGCCAAGATAAATAATGTTGGCGATAGTACACATCCCTGTTTCACTCCTGTTTGTACCCTAAAGCTGCTGGAAGTATGTTCTCCACAGATCACTTTCCACTGAAAACCCTCGTATAGGGCTTTGATTACATTCACTATCTTATTGGGAAGGCCATGCCATCTTAGTATTTTCCACAGTGCATCTCTGTTGACACTGTCAAAGGCTTTCTCAAAATCTATAAACAATGCATATGTTGTGCTATGCCACTCATTTGCCTGCTCTAATATTTATCTAAATACAAATATGTGGTCGATGCATGATTTTCCTTTCCTAAATCCTGCCTGCTCTTTCCGAAGTTTTCCATCAAGTGCTGGTACAATTCTGTTGATGATTATTCTGCAAAATACTTTACTGATGAGTGGCGATAGGGTAATGCCTCTCCAGTTCCCGCAGTCTCTGAGGTCACCCTCTTTGGCAGTTTTACTATTAGGCCAGTTTTCCATTCCTCTGGAGCTTTTTCTAGATCCCACATTTGTTGTAGTATCCGGCAAAGTTGTTTTGGTGTTTCTGTTTCTTCTGCTTTCAACATCTCAGCAGTCACTTCATTTTCACCCCGTGACCTGCCTAATTTTAGCTTATTTATTGCCTCCTTTACTTCACTTATTATTACTGGTCCTGTGTTGTTGTTGTTTAGTTCCGTTTTTGCTTCAGGTATGTCTATTGTTTGTGCTGCTTGTGTTCTGTTTAGTAGAGTGTTAAAGTGTTGCCTCCATCTTTCAATTTTTTCTCTTTCTCAACTGACCAGTTGTCCCTTATGTGTCCTTATTGCACTCTCACATCTTGTGCTGAAGTTATCTATCATCTGCTTTGTGATTTTGTTTATAGTTTTCATGTCATTTGCATATATTGCTTTCTCTGCTGCTTCTGCTAAGTTGTCATAGTATTGACGTTTATCTTGACGGCATGATTCCTTCACTTCTTTGTCTTTTTGTGCATAATTACTTAAAACTTGTTCTTTTAGCCTTTGTGATTTGGTGTTCAGTAATTTTTTCTTGATTTCCTTTCTTTGCTCTATCTTTTCGCATGTGGTCTTGCTTATCCATTTCTCCTTTCTCCGTCTCCGATATCCCAGCACCTCTTTTGCTATTTCCTGTAGCGTTTCTTTGAACTCTAGTATAGACATTTCTGCTTCGTATTGTAAGACACTGAAGCGGTTCTTAAGTACTACTGAGAATTCCGTCCTTGTTTCCTGGTCTTTTAGTTTTGTTGCATCAGAGAGTATCTTTTTGTGCTTTCCGATTTTGGCTTACCTTAATTTTAGTTTTATTTTTGCTACAAGGTTGTTATCACTTCCTACATCTGCTCCTTTCCTTGCTTGTAGTGACCGTTTCCACTTGTTCTTTATTAGTATGTGATCTATATAGTTTTCTGTGGTTTTATTTGGGGACCCCCAGGTCACTTTACAGATAATTTTATGTTGGAAAATTGTCCTTCCGATGGTCATCATGTTTTCTTCACAGAAACTGCACAGTCTTTCTCCATTTTCATTTATTTCTCCGATTCCTTCTCTTCCCATGATTCTTCTTCTATCTTCATTTCCCTCATTTACTTTTGCATTGAAATCGCCCAAGATGAGTAGCATGTCATGCTTGGGTATTGTTTCTACTGTTGCTTGGAGGCTGTTGTAAAAATCTTCTTTTAATTCCTCTTCAGCTGCTTCTGTTGGTGCATAACAAATTATAATAGACAGCTTCGTAAATCTTGAGTTGAAGCGTGCATATAATAATCTGTCACTTATAGGAGTCCAATTCAGCAGTGCTTTTGATGCTTCTTTTGTTATAATCAATGCTACTCCTCCTTCATGATGATCTTCTTTACCTGTCATATTATTGTATCTTCTGTGTGCTGTGTTGTTAATTTCCTTCTACCTTGTCTTGGCCATCTTGCTTCTTGTATTCCTAGTATGTCTGGTTTGTATCTGTGCATTTCCTTGATGGTTTGTGCTAGTTTTCCAGTCTGATTAAGTGTTCTTACATTCCAGCTGCCTATTTGCATCTTGTGTTTAGGTTCTAGGAGGTCTGCAGTCGGGCTGGGGACTTCCAGTGGCTGGCTTTCATCCACAACCTTCATGGGCTTAGTTTCCTGATTAGCATTTCTCCTTCCACCTGCATTTGTTTTTTCCTTTGATTATGTAACACTCTAATGGTTTTTGTTTAACAGATAGGGTTGCTGGCCCGTTTTTCTTTTACCACATAGGGCTGCAGGCTCTGTGCCAAACCCTCCGTAGTCGCCTTTTACGATCATGCGTGGTAGGGTAAAGTGGTCCTATTCTTTGCTTCCCAGGCATGTGCCCAAGACCTGGGTACCACACGGGGGAAAGTCATCATAGTCAGAACATTCTATGGTTCTAAGGACTGTTATAGCTGAAGCTGGGTGGGGGATACGCTCTCCACTCCTATTAAATATCTCCATGGAGTGCGTCTCAGATAGCCTCTGACAGTCCAAGTCTAGCTCCTGGCCCTGTCGTGGCGGAACTGTTTAAACTGACAGGAGAAGGGGCGAAAGGCGAATATTTGGCGCCTGAAAACCAGACGCTTCGGGTAGATAAGAGTCTTAGTCGGTAGCTCATCTTGGAGATGGAAAATTCTGATTAAAAACCCGCTGCTGGGGAGATTCTTGAGCTGCCGTGTGTGAGGTGAAACTCCTCCCGGCCAATTAAGAAAAATGCGATTAGGGTTGCCGCACGGCGCCGCAGAGCAAAAAGTGAAGGAAAGGATTAAGTGAAGTAACCAGTAGTCTCGAGGTCATGGCTACTCAAATCATGGCATCTCTACTCTAGACGCCGGCCACGTCCTATACACACCCATACGGGGGCAGATTGCCTAAACTGGCTTAACTCAAGGGTTAAACTGTTGGCGAGATTCTTCGGATGCCGCGCGTGGGTGAAACTCCTCCAGGCCAATGAAGGAAATCCGAAAATGCGATTAGGGTTGCCGTGCGGCGCCGCTGTGAAAAAAGTGATTGAAAGGATAAAGTCAAGTTTAATCGCTATGTCCAGTAATCTCACGGCGAGAACTACTCATACCACGGCACCTCTGCTCTAGAGGCCGGCCACGTCCTGTATGCACCCATACTGGTGACATATGCCTAAACCGGCTTAACCCAGGGGTGAAACTTGATGACTACTCATGTCACGGTACCTCCGCTCTAGAGGTCGGGCAGATAATAAATCCGCCCATAATGGGACAATACGCCTAAACCGGCTTAACCCAGGGGCGAAACTTACTATTGGCGAGGATTCGTCCTCTTGGACAAAAGCTCCGCCCTGGTCACAACTAGGAAGGGTAGCGGCCACGACCACAAAATACTGAAGTCGGAAACAATGGACTAGTGCAGTCTAGATAGGCAACCACCTCTCACTCGGCAGGGATATATGCGTATCCTAATCACGCTGAGGTTTTCCGATGAGAAAGTCCAACGCTGGACTGGATGGGCAATCACCTCTCACCCTGCGGGGATATACTGATATCTAAACCACGTCGTGGTTTTCCGGTGAGGAAGTCCAACTCTAGGCTGGATGGGCAACCGCCTCTCACCAAGCGGGTATATGCTGATATCCAAACCACGACGAGGTTTTCCGATGAAAAAGTCCAACTCTAGACTAAACTGGCGCAACGAAAACCACAGTGTCACGTAATCCCGCTTCTGCGACCCACCGAGAATACAGGCCCAACCAACCCCGCGATACTCTGAACCTCATGTAGTCCTCTCGGTGATCTCGTGTGGTCCTATCGAGGAACACAGGAGTAACTTCAGTAGTATCACGGGGCGGTCGTGGTGGCAGAAGCGAAGAAGAAGAAGATTTTATAAGTTACTAACAGATTAAAGATCCTTTTATCAATAACCCTTGCCTATACGGTATGGAAAATCCAGTAGATGACGGGTTTTGACACTCTCTATCCCGTGTTCCTTCTCATATACACTCGGTTCGATTAAAAAAGTTTTTTTTTCATTATTTTCAATTACCCGGAGAAAAAAAAAGTTTCCATTTTACTTTTCATTTTACTGAAAAATTATTTTTAATACGCTTCAGGCAATATTAAGAAAACAATGAAAAGTTTCATAAAGTGCATCTAACTGAAATGAAATTGGCGTATGAACCTGTAAACATATATCAGATACGTCTGTAAATTTTCTTTTCTACTTTTTGTTTTTTTAATTGATAAGAAAGGGTAAAACAGATTATGGGTTACGTCCCTTTTGTAGATTACTGATTTATCTCGAGATTGACTAGTATTACATTGTTTATGAAAGCGGAGAGAAGCGAATTTACATAATTACCTTCTGATTAATGTTCTCTTCTCGTTGTAAAATGCATTCAATTTTAAACCCTAAATGCACATTCACATGAAAAAAAAAATAACGCCATTTTTGTCCCTCGATCTCCTTTTAGACAGCTGTTTAGATGAAAGTCGATATACCTCCACGAGATAATTGAATTTCCAACGGCCATGTGCAAGATAATGTAGTAGCAATTTCGGTTCTAATTTAGATAGATCCTTTACTGCGATCCTGCTGGGCGAAATAGGATGTAACAATTGATGTATTGGTCTTGTTGAAAATGATGTTGCATGATGTGTCTTATAGCCTGAAGTGTCCGTGTGTGACGTGACTGTCCGAGGACTTTGATTTGCTTAATGTCGTGTATGTGTCATCATCATCATCATCATCATCATCATCATCATCATCATCATCATCATTTCGTCGTTGTCCCCATATGATCATCGCCATCGTCATCTCTATCATCATCGTCATCAACACCGGTGCATATATTAAGAGGTTGACATTACCTGCCCGATGATCAGTCACAAAAGAGGTAACACAATCTGGTTGTCTATTGTGCTCTTGAATGGGAACTCTCTGTGCCAGTTACATGAAAATGATCCTTGAAACGCAAAGCAGCGGAACCAAGATTAACAAGACAAGCTTGGCAGACGCTGATAAAAGAGTTAATTCAATGGCAATTATAGAAAGGTTACATTACATCCACTCAGGCAAAAAAGGAGGGAGAGAGAGAGAAGATAGAGAGACACGGAGAAAGGACAGAGAGAGAAGATAGAGAGACACAGAGAAAGGGACAAAGAGAGAAGATAGAGAGACACAGAGAAAGGGACAGAGAGAGAAGATAGGGACAGAGAGAGAGAGACAGAAAGAGAGCAGATAGAGAGACACAGAGACACAGAGAAAGGGACAGATAGAAGATAGAGAGACACAGAGAAAGGAACAGAAAGAGAGAGAAGATAGAATGAATGAATGAATAATCTTTATTTTTAAAGGGTAAAGAATTGGGCACGCAGGCCCGTCTTACATTCTGCCATTCATCACTCCATCTTTCATTCTTCCCATACACTTGATTTAATACAAGTATACAAATTAAATTAGGAAAAAACATATCAAAAGAGTGTAAGATTTAACTACTACATTCAAAGTAAAAGAGAAGAAGTAATTAACCTAATAAAATA
Source organism: Achatina immaculata (assembly GCA_009760885.1). Classification (NCBI taxonomy): domain Eukaryota; kingdom Metazoa; phylum Mollusca; class Gastropoda; order Stylommatophora; family Achatinidae; genus Lissachatina; species Lissachatina immaculata. Next base: position 33,840,178 of record CM019720.1, read on the forward strand.
GCACTCACGTACATATACACACACAGACATATACATAAACAAAAATACATTGTAAATACAGATCTTCTAACATATGTTTTTTAACAAACATTACAATAATTTCTAACAAGTTGCTTTTATAACTATGTCACTGAAGTACTTGATGGTTGGCAAGTCACGTGTTGAGAGAGTGCTGGTTATTTTATGGAGCCGTATAATTACAAGCAAGTAAATAATGAAACAGGTTTGAGTTAAAGGATGAAGTATTACTAATGGGTTTTAAATGGTATTGGGGGGGGGGGGGGGGGGGGTTCCAGAGCTGTACTGCAGAGTATGCAAGGCTTTTCTTGTACAGATCAAGCCTGGGTTTAGGAAGAAGACAGTTTTTTAAACGCTGGCTATGTTTAGTGTTATACGTAAACAGTGACCACAAGTAAGGCGGAGCATTGTGCGACAGAATTCTATGAACAAACTTAACTTCGTTAAAAATGATTCTATTTTTGAGGGGTAGAATTTTGAGTTGTTTGTGGTGATCTACAGTCTGTACTGGGTGTTTGTCACAAATCAGATTTAATGCTCGTTTGTGAAGTGAGTGGAGCCTTTTTGTGTTTGAGAATGAGCATCCATCCCAGATTGTGGAACAGTAATCTGTTTGCATGTATGTTATGTAGTACATATTTCTTATGTCTTTGTCGATAAAGTGTTTAATTTTGGTAGTTGGTAAACTTTCTGTGCAATCAAGTTTGTTAGGTTATAGAGATACAGAGAAAGGGACACAGAGAGAGAGAGATAGAGAGAAGATAGAGAGACACAGAGAAAGGGACAGAGAGAAAGAAGATAGAGAGAAACAAAGAAAGGGACAGAGAGAGAAGATAGAGAGACACAGAGAAAGGGACAGAGAGAGAGAGAAGATAGAGAGACACAGAGAAAGGGACACAGAGAGAAGATAGAGAGACACAGAGAAAGGGACAGAGAAAGAAGATAGAGAGACACAGAGAAAGGGACAGAGAAAGAAGATAGAGAGACACAGAGAAAGGGACACAGAAAGAGAGAGACGATAGAGAGACACAGGGAAAGGGACACAGAAAGAGAGAGAGAAGATAGAGAGACACAGGGAAAGAGACAGAGAGAGAAGATAGAGAGACACAGGGAAAGGGACACAGAAAGAGAGAGAGAAGATAGAGAGACACAGAGAAAGGGACAGAGAGAGAAGATAGAGAGACACAGAGAAAGGGACAGAGAAAGAAGATAGAGAGACACAGAGAAAGGGACACAGAAAGAGAGAGAGAGACAGAGAGAGAGAGAGAGAGAGAGAGAATGGAAGTGGGGGAGTGTGAGGGTGAGCGGCTGAACAAATGAAATTTAATTGTCAAAGATTGAAGAACTGTGCTTGCAGGCCCATCCAACATTCTGCCCTTTCTTATACAACTTTATTTATGTTCTAAACATTCTATATCAGTACAGATATGTCATACTACTACTATCCTCTCGTGCCGTTAAACGTCACATAGAGCTCGCAAAGTGATTCGTCTTTTTTGATGGTTTCGTTGCAAGTTTCCATAACAAGTTTAGTTTTACCCCATTTAGAGTCACCTCTAGATAGGTCCAAGGATAAGGTTGTTAGCCTTATGCCCAACTCTCGATACAGGAGGGTTTAGATCTCGTGACGGAGATAAAGTTATCCGTCTGTTCGCGAACAGATCTCCTGGTCCAAGGAGGAACCTCAACTTTGAGCTTTTTAACAACTTTAATATAAGCTGTTGGAGCTGGAATTACCGCGGCTGCTGGCACCAGACTTGCCCTCCAATAGATCTTCGTTAAAGGGGTTAAAGTGTACTCATTCCAATTACGGGGCCTCGAAAGAGTCCCGTATTGTTATTTTTCGACACTGCCTCCCCGTGCCGGGAGTGGGTAAGTTGCGCGCCTGCTGCCTTCCTTGGATGTGGTAGGCGTTTCTCATGCTCCCTCTACAGAATCGAACCCTGATTCCCTGTTACTTGTTACAAACATGGTAGGCATGTCACGTACCATCGACATTTGATAGGGCAGACATTTGAAAGATGCGTTGCCGGCACAGAAGGCCATGCGATCAGCACACATAACAAATAATATCGAAAGTAAAGTTTAAAAAATTGAAATAATAAAACATTTACTTTTCACTGTTATCCACGACGGTGGGGGTGATGGATTGGGGGGGGGGGGAGGGGAAGAGAGAGAGAGACAGAGACAGAGAGACAGAGAGAGACAGAGCTAACGAACGAACGAAAGAACGTGAAGGTAAACACACAATCGTTCAGTTAGTAAATCATATACATCATAATCGTTCAGTTAGTAAATCATATAAATCATAATCGTTCAGTTAGTAAATCATATACATCACAATCGTTCACTTAGTAAATCATATACATCATAATCGTTCACTTAGTAAATCATATACATCACAATCGTTCAGTTAGTAAATCATATACATCACAATCGTTCACTTAGTAAATCATATACATCACAATCGTTCACTTAGTAAATCATATACATCACAGTCGTTCAGTTAGTAAATCATATACATCACAATCGTTCACTTAGTAAATCATATACATCACAGTCGTTCAGTTAGTAAATCATATACATCACAATCGTTCACTTAGTAAATCATACATCACAATCGTTCAGTTAGTAAATTATATACATTACAAACACGAATAAAGTGAAAAATCATCTATATAAAAACTCTTATCATGACATTAAAGTGAGTGAATAAACTAGGCACATGAGATACAATTATTTCCAACATGTTCGTTATAGTCATACAGATACACAATTAACATAATTAACAGCAGCTAATCTTTAAACATGTACCACTCGTTAGACAACTGAAAAATGTGCTGCATCTGAATCTGTAAATATGTACAAATCGTCAGGCAACTCAAAGCACGTACCTTAAATAGCTATATAGTCTAGCTCATGTAGATACAGAAAAAAACTGGACGTAACAGAATAAATATTACACATGAGTGTTACATCTTATGTAGAGTATTCCAAAGATGTGTGCCTGAGAGAGAACCAAGGTTTTCTTGTACAAGTCAAAAATTAGATTTGGAGGAAGACATTTAGAAATGAGCAAGGATCAGCCACAGATAGGGGTGAGAATTTTGCGACATAACTGTATGAGCAAATTTATCATTGCTGAGTGTGAGTCTGCTTTTCTGTGACAGAATTTCGCGGCGTCATTGACGGTCTACAATTTGAGCTGAATGTTAGTCAATTATTACATGCAATTGATACGGATAATCATTACGATGACAGTTCACGTGGCCCCATTAAGTCTGACTGATTAAGACTACATAGGGCCTCCGGTGAGAAGACTTCAAACACGTAAAAAAAGTTATACATTGACAACGTCACATTTCCTGTATGATAAACACTCGACAGCGACCCAGGTAAGACATCTCATGTAGACCCAGGTAAGACATCTCATGTAGACCCAGGTAAGACATCTCATGTAGACCCAGGTAAGACATCTCATGTAGACCCAGGTAAGACATCTCATGTAGACCCAGGTAAGACATCTCATGTAGACCCAGGTAAGACATCTCATGTAGACCCAGGTAAAACATCTCATGTAGACAATTGAACAGACGACTACAGCATGCTACCAACGCCATCGATCAAAGGAAACATCAGGTCAGTTTAATGGCAGCTCAGGATGATGATGAAGTTCATATGATGAATGACAATGTATCGAGTCACGTGCCAAATGCTGATGACAAGACATAGATAACAATCAGCTTGAACCATCAGAAGACACGACACACAAACAGAAGACCACGACACACAAACAGAAGACCACGACACACAAACAGAAGACACGACACACAAACAGAAGACACGACACACAAACAGAAGACCACGACACACAAACAGAAGACACGACACACAAACAGAAGACACGACACACAAACAGAAGACACGACACACAAACAGAAGACCACGACACACAAACAGAAGACACGACACACAAACAGAAGACACGACACACAAACAGAAGACACGACACACAAACAGAAGACCACGACACACAAACAGAAGACCACGACACACAAACAGAAGACCACGACACACAAACAGAAGACACGACACACAAACAGAAGACCACGACACACAAACAGACCTGTCTCACACAAAGTTACAGTAACTCTCCGAACTCTGCCTAAACTCAGAAATCATACCTCACAAATCATGCGCAGACTTTCTCTCATGTAAATCACGCGCCTTTTCCAAACAAAACATTATTTTGCACGTCTAATCTGAGCTCACAAGTCAAGAGCAACCACCCCGTAACTCCGAGTATATAAATAAACAACCAGGGGCGTTAACTTTACATGACACTTGCAGGGGAGCACATCCTGACAAACGTACTCTGTTACATACTACTCGCTTTTGAAGTGACTAAAGTCTTCGTATCCGAGATTGTGAGAAAGTCTAAGTGTGGATTTACGTGTGACACGTATTATGTTTGTTTGTATTGGTCAAGAAACTCATTAATTTCGGCTAACTGGTAACCTTTCTTTGCAATGGCTGTTGTTATAATGCTTACATGTGAATTCCAAGTTAAATGTTGATCAGTAGTGAGACCTAATGTTTTATGTTCGTTGATGTTTTCTGTTTGTGAAGCTCCAGCACACAGCTGTAGTTATGTCTTTGGTGAAGTATATCAGTTTCTGTCTCGCTGTAATGAGAATGGATTTGTTTTGTTTGTGTCTATCAAAATGACCTTGATATAGCTTCATTTCATTAAGTTATTTTGTACTTCAAAACTGATACTAAAGATGTGGTTACCAGTGTGAACTAATATTGATTCTACAGTTGTGGTTACTAGTGTAAACTGTTCAGTATCAATATTGATTCTACAGTTGTGGTTACTAATGTAAACTGTTCAGTCGTAGCCGAATAGGTCCCAAGAAGAATGTTTCAAATTAAGATTTAGATCATTTACGAGTATGTTAATGCAAAATAGAAGAGGCCCAGGACAGAACCTCACGAGACATCAGTATGAACTACACCCAGGACAGAACCTCACGACAGGCCAGTATGAAAGCGCCTCACGAGACACAAGTATGAAAAAAACTTCACGAGACACCAGTATGAAAAAACCTCACGAGACACTAGTATGAAAAAACCTCACGAGACACAAGTATGAAAAAAACTCACGAGACACTAGTATGAAAAAACCTCACGAGACACCAGTATGAAAAAACCTCACGAGGCACCAGTATGAAAAAAACCTCACGAGACACCAGTATGAACTACAGCCAGGGCAGAACCTCATGAGACGCCAGTATGAACTACACCCAGGACAGAACCTCACGAGATGCCAGTAGAAAGAACCTCACGAGGCACCATTATGAAAAAAAAAACTGACGAGATACCAGTCTGAACTACAGCCAGGACAGAACCTCACGAGACGCCAGTATGAACTACACCCAGGACAGAACCTCATGAGACGCCAGTATGAACTACACCCAGGACAGAACCTCACGAGACGCCAGTAGAAAGAACCTCACGAGGCACCATTATAAAAAAAAAAAACTGACGAGATACCAGTATGAACTACAGCCAGGACAGAACCTCACGAGACACCAGTATGAACTACAGCCAGGACAGAACCTCACGAGACACCAGTATGAACTACAGCCAGGACAGAACCTCACGAGATACCAGTATGAACTAAAGCCAGGACAGAACCTCACGAGACACCAGTATGAACTACAGCCAGGACAGAACCTCACGAGACACCAGTATGAACTACAGATGGATGTGACATAGAATATTTGAACCACACTATCTGCTGTCTGCCTGAGGGAAATGACATAACGAATTTTGTTAAGTCAAGGTGCAATTTCTACATTTCCAAAAAAATCAATCATGTCAAAAATTTCGTTAAAATTTCTTAAAATTGTTAAGGATAGCACCAGAATAATATGTCATCATTTACATTGCAAACTTCTGACATTTTAGTGAGGGGTTGTTTTGTTTGTGTTTATCAACATGACCTTTTTATTTCTCCATGTTATTAAGTTATTCATTTAATATAATATAACTTAATATAAAGTTACATTTGTGATGTCTGGCACTTAGTAACGTATATTTTATTGCTAATTTCATCAAGTCCTGCTGTCTTCAGAGGTAAATTTAAACTGTACACCTTACCGACCGTGAGGAGAGGAATATTTGGCTGTTTTATTTCTTCACGTGTGCTGCCACTGATGTATTTCTAATTTACTTAAATGACATTTAGATTTTGGCAGTAAGGATTTTAGAATGCTGGTTTCTTCTCTGGCGTGTTCGTTAAAATCAGAGTTAGTATGTGTGTATGATTATGAGATTGTGACTAGTGGCCTTATATTTATTGGAGCGTTTATTGTCTTCCGAACTGAATTACCATCTGATTTGTTTTGAACTAGACTTCTATGTTTAACAGAGGGCATGGTCATTGGAGGCACAATATTCCCACACAAAGAGATACATAAAACAACATGGATATCTCCAGATGATAGAACTAGAAACCAGATAGACCATTTTTGTATTAGAAAGCAATACAGAACATCTCTCATGGATGTAAGGGCTTATAGGGGTGCAGATGTCAACAGTGATCACAACCTGTGCATAGGGAAAATAAAACTAAAATTGAAAAGTCAACACAAGAAATCAGTACACAGAAAGATAAACATCCACAGCCTACAAGAAGAAAATACTAACATTAATTTCAATCAGGAACTTGCCAATCATTCCAAAACACCCAGTGAAGTTGAGGAGATAGGTATAGATGAGTTATGGAATTCTTACAGCACAGCCATAATCACAGCAGCAAAAGTAAGCGCTGGATTGGAAAAACCAAATAGAAAAGCATGGATATCAGATAAAACATGGAAGTATATACATGAAAGACGAGCAGTCAAATTAAACATGTTGAATGCAAAAGCAGATCATGAAAGAGATTCGGCAAAAGCAAAATACAAAGACATAGACAAGAAAGTAAAAAGTTCAGCTAGAAGGGATAAAAGAGAATACATAGACAATATGGCGAAAGAGGCAGAAAAAGCAGCAAAAACAGGAGACAGCAAAACTTTATATAACATACAAAAGAGGCTAACAGGTACTATTACATCTAAAGAAAGACCAATCCTTAGCAAAAATGGAACACTATTAACATCAAATAAAGACCAAAAGCAAAGATGGGCTGAACACTTCCAAGAAATACTCAATCGACCACACCCAAAAGAATTGTTAAACCTTGAAACTGACTTACCAGCCCCACAACTAAATGTCAATCTAGATGAAATTGAATTGCATGAAATTGAAACAGCAGTGAATTTAATGGCTAACAACAAAGCTGCAGGTGAAGATGAAATAACAGCCGAGATGCTAAAAGCTATCAATAGTGACAACATGAGACAACTACAGAGAATGTTTAACAAGATTTGGAAAGAAGAAAAGGTCCCTTCTAATTGGAAGAAGGGAATCATTGTGAAAATACCAAAAAAGGGCAACCTTAGTGACTGTAACAACGGGAGAGGAGTAACCTTAATATCAGTTGTGTCAAAAGTATTTTGCAAGGTCATTTTGAATAGACTCAAAGATATAGTGGATACTGCAATGAGAGAAGAACAAGCAGGATTTCGAAAAGGGAGAAGCTGTCTCGACCAGATCTTTACTCTCAGAATAATACTTGAAGAACATATTGAAAAGCAGAAACCATTAATACTGAATTTCATAGATTTTAAAAAGGCATTTGATAGCATACACAGAGATTCATTATGGAGAATTTTATGTCTATATGGAATACCATCTAAAATTGTCAACATCATTAAGGACTTATACAATGGATATGGTTGTGCAGTCAAGACAGAAGAAGGGATGAGTGAATGGTTCCAGATTGAAAGAGGCGTGAAACAAGGATGTATACTGTCTCCTTTACTTTTTGGGATTACAATAGACTTCATAATGAAAAAATGCTGCACAGGTAACACAGGTATTGACTGGGTACATGGGACCCAACTAGAAGATCTTGATTTTGCTGATGACATAACTCTTATCAGTAATAATGTGAATTCCATGCAAGAAAAAACAGATAGCCTATCTTCACTGGCTAGCAAAATAGGACTTGAAATTAACAAGGACAAAACAAAAATAATGAAAATTCCCATCAATCAAAATGGAAAAATACACATAGAAGGGACAGATATTGAAGAAGTCAATCAATTTGCATACCTTGGCAGCTACATAGACCAGGATGGTGACACTAGAAAGGAAGTTAGGATCAGAATTGCAAAAGCAGCATCAATCTTCAAGAATCTTGAGAACATATGGAATTCAAAAGTTATAAGCACAAAAACCAAGTTAAGACTATTCAATTCAAATGTAATATCCACCCTCATTTATGCATGCGAAAGCTGGAAAACAACTAAAGAAATAGAAAAGAAATTAGACTCTTTTGAAAACAAATGCCTAAGGAAAATACTCGGCATCAAGTGGAATGAATTCAAGAACAATGCAGAGATAAGACAGATGACTGAACAACAACCAGTCTCACGGGTGATCAGGAAAAGGAGATGGACATATGTTGGCCACTTGATGAGAAGAAATGAGCAGAGAATCCCAAAACAAGCTATCAAGTGGAACACAACAGGCCGAAGAAAAAGGGGCAGACCGCGTGAAACTCTGAAGAGAACATTATTAAGAGAGGCCAAGTTAACAGGCATAAAATCCTTTGATGAGGTTGAAAGACTCGCCGAAGACAGGAAAAATTGGCGAACTACTTTGCGAGCCCTATGTGACGTCTAACGGCACGGGAAGGATATAAGATAAGATATAAGATAAGACTTCTAAAATGGACTTTCCTTCTATGTCTAATTAAATATTGCACTTTGTTTCTGACTAATCTATAACTAATGAAGTTTCTGAGTAATCTATATCTAATGAAGTTTCTGACTAATCTATAACTAATGAAGTTTCTGACTAATCTATAACTAATGAAGTTTCTGACTAATCTATATCTAATGAAGTTTCTGACTAATCTATAACTAATGAAGTTTCTGACTAATCTATAACTAATGAAGTTTCTGAGTAATCTATATCTAATGAAGTTTCTGACTAATCTATATCTAATGAAGTTTCTGAATAATCTATATCTAATGAAGTTTCTGACTAATCTATAACTAATGAAGTTTCTGACTAATCTATAACTAATGAAGTTTCTGACTAATCTATAACTAATGAAGTTTCTGACTAATCTATATCTAATGAAGTTTCTGACTAATCTATAACTAATGAAGTTTCTGACTAATCTATAACTAATGAAGTTTCTGACTAATCTATATCTAATGAAGTTTCTGACTAATCTATATCTAATGAAGTTTCTGACTAATCTATAACTAATGAAGTCGTTGCTTTGTGCTTTACCTCGCTGGTCGTTTAAACAACCAATAAACGTTATACGACGTAAATGGGAAGATCAGAATTAATGGGTTTACTGCCATTTGAGGTGACCTAATTAAAAAGAATAGAGTTGGTATATAAGTATTCATCACTTAGTATCAGAAGCATTAGGTCAGATTGCCATAGCCAGCATAGTAAAAGTTTAAGGTCATGAGGGAGTGAGATATCGTGCACAAAGGCGGTTGTCCTTGATAAAGGCAGTTCAGCCGAAATATTGGGTTGTTATCGCTCCTCACAACAATTTCCTTGTTAGTACTCGTTATTGCTAGCTGTTCTTCGTTTCTCCTTTCTTCCTCTCCTTCCATGTTTTCGTCAAACTTATTCATACATCTCCCCTTAACTCTGCTCTGATAGTAATTTTAAGTGCCATGCAGCGTGGCGTAGGCGATCATTCTCTCCACGATTCCCTGCCTTTAGACTTGATTATGAGATCCGCCGGTGACTTTCTTCCTAGCCACACTGACAGCCCATCCAGTAACTTCTCTCTCTCTCTCTGTCTTCCTCTGTCTCTTCTTTACTCAATTTCTCCGCTTGCCACAATGTGTTCCAATTTTCCTATTCTCAGGAAATGCCCTATAAATCTCGCTTGTCTGCCTCTGATCTTTGCTGTAATTTGCTTTTTAACTCCAGCCTCTCTTAAGACTTCTTCATTGATTTTCTTAACTGTCGATGGTACCTTCAACATCCTTCTTATAAACCACATTTCCATGGCCTCCATTTCTCGCTGTACTCTCTTATTCATGGACAATGCTTCACATCTATAAAACAAAACTGACTCGATGTAACATTTAAGCACTTGGAATCTTGTTTCCATTGATATGGATCTGTTGCACAAGATGTTTCTCATTTTCTGGAATGCTGAGTTGGCCTGAGCACGTCTGCTTTTTATTTCGTTGTGACATTTCCCATCAGCTGTCATAATTGTTCCTAAATACTTGAATCTATCAACTTGTTTCAGTTCTGTGCCATCGATGGTAATGCTACGTTTTGGTGGTATTCTTTTCTTTGAGACGACCATCACTTCAGTCTTCTTTTTATTCAGGTTGAGACCTTTACTTTTACTTTCAGGAACCACGATGTCCAGAAGAGCTTGTAGCTCCCCTTCACTTTCAGCAATCAGAACTGTGTCGTCTGCATATCTTAAGTTGTTAAGGTTGTACCTGCCAACTGATATTCCTGGCAAGCTCTCTATATTTCTCATTATGTTTTCGCTGTACAAGGAGAAGAGGTCAGGAGATAGAACACATCCTTGTCTCACTCACAATTATATGTCTTGGAATGCTCCTACTTGGTTCTCAAGCCTCATTGCTGTTGATTGTTGCCAGTATATGTTTTTGATGAGTTTCAGATGTTTCCTATCTATGCTGATGTCTTCCAGCATTCTTATAATTTCTGTGTGTCTCACTTTATCGAATGTCTTACAGTAGTTTATGAAGCGTAAGTATAGGTCCGTCTTTACTTCTACTGATCTCTCCTTCAATGTTTTCATTATATATATATATATATATATATATAATCTCACAATTACTTACGCATCATAAACTACTGTGAATAGCTTTACTTGTACCTTTTCCTTCGATGAAGCCGCACTGTTCTTCAGCGATTTCTGGTTTTATTTTGCTCCTGACTCTTCTCATGACAGTACAAAGCAGGATATTTGTAGCATGGCTCCTAAGACTAATGGTTCGATGGTATTCACATTCAACTGTACCTTGTTATCTGCTAGTAAAGGTTTTACAAAAATCTGCTCTGCTAGTAAAGGTTTTACAAAACTATGCTCTGCCAGTAAAGGTGTTACAAAACTCTGCTCTGCTACTAAAGGTTTTACAAAACCCTGCTCTGCTAGTAAAGGTTTTACAAATTCTGCTCTGCTAGTAAAGGTTTTATAAAACTTACTATCACAGTTATTCCACCTGTTCATCTGAAACATTCTTCTTGTGACGTATTCTACGGAACCTGAACAATATACACTGCTGACCACACAAGTGCTAACGTAGAATCATTATTTATATGCGAAATTAATAAATTTATGAAATGCAGTTACAATAATGCATTGCTGATAAACACAAACAAACAAATCCATGCTCATTACAACAAGACAAAATTGACAACTCTCCGAAGACATCACTACCGCCGGAACTTCACAAACAGAAAACGCCAGTGAACAGAAAACGATAGGTCATACTATTGATCAAGAGTTAACTTCGACTCACATGTACACAAAGTAACAGAAAGGTTACCAGTTAGCTAAAATGAAACACTTTTCTATCAACACACAAAAAAACATAGTACACGTACAAACACATTTGGACTATTGCTCTAAGTCTGGGATAGTTGCTCAATGTCAAGCACAAAAAGACGTTACTCACTTCAAAGGGAACAGTGCATCTAATAGAGATAAGCATCCAGAACAGAACTACGGATCAGTACAAATATCTCAAAACTTCTATCACTAAAAGGCAGACTCACTATAACATAGTGTCTTGTAACCTCGAATTAGTTGTACGTCGAATATGAGCTCGAAAGTCAGCGGCAACTACCGCATAAGCCTGAGTATGTAACAAACAACCAGGGGCGTTAACTTTATATAATGCTTGCAGGGGAACACACCCTGCCAAACACATTCTGTTACACTTAGTTCCTTTATGCATCTTAATGTAAAAAGGTTTTATGTAGACGATCTGTCATTGTATTCGTGCTTAGCATGCATCTAATGTACTAGCTTGTGATAGAGTAAATGCTGACAGATGGAGGGCAGAATGTCGGAACGGGTCTGAGTGACAAAATGTTAGGCTTCGAAAATAAAGTTTCTTTCCTTCCTTCGTTAGTCCTCTCCCTCACTATATATAAGACATATGTTCTGTTAGTCAAGGGGACTCTGATACTTCGTTGGTCGGGGGACATGCTTGGCAATACATATTTCTGAAGGCACCGATCCAGTACTCTAAAGCTTGCTCAGAATCAATTAGTTGGTAGAAGCAGTCAAGTGTTGCAGGTTGTAACTCAGAATCAGTTAGTTGGTAGAAGCAGTCAAGTGTTGCAGGTTGTAACTCACAATCAGTTAGTTGGTAGAAGCAGTCAAGTGTTGCAGGTTGTAATTCACAATCAGTTAGTTGGTAGAAGCAGTCAAGTGTTGCAGGTTGTAACTCAGAATCAGTTGGAAGCAGTCAAGTGCTGCAGGTTGTAACTCAGAATCAGTTAGTTGGAAGCAGGTCAAGTGTTGCAGGTTGTAACTCTCTGACAAACAATTCTAAGTTGAAGTTCCTCAAACTTCTAAACTTGGTGCTTGTAAAGTTTATGTTCGGGTGCTTTGAGCCCATTTAGTCACTACATGCAACAGATCTGATAATGATCACTCACGGACGTATACGGGACGACACGTTCAAAGTTTTCTTGAAGAGGTGCATAAATATGGTCTATTAATGTGGAAGACACTTCTGTTCTATTAGTAGGTTTGGTGACAATGTGGGAAAGCTTATCGGATAATATATTATCACTCCATGTGGGATAGTTTGTAGGATAATATATTGTCAATCCATGTGGGATAGGTTGTAGGATAATATATTGTCACTCCATGTGGTATAGGTTGTAGGATAATATATTGTCACTGTATGTGGGATAGGTTATAGGATAATATAATATCACTCCATATGCGATATATTATATGATATATAGTCACTCTATGTGGGATAGTTTTCATGTCACTCCATGTGTGATAGGTTATAGGATAATATGTCACTCCATGTGAGTTAGATTACTTTGCGCAGGATTTGAATTCAGATCATTTAACTTAACAGGGTCCATCACAGGTCATAAAATAATCATACCACTCAACTGTTGCACCAGGATTATGACAGGTGAGCAATTTTGTGGTAGGTTCTAAAGAAAACACATACAATGAGAACTTTCACTCATAACAAGTGTATCAACAAAATATCTACTCACACACCACTAAATAAATAACTGAACTATCAATGGAAACAACTACTCACATTTACATATAATGAGCCAACAACTATCATGTGCCACACCACTCTAACGGTAGAAATAGCTATTACTGTCGGGTAATAAACATACAGGCAACAGCTGAAATAATTAAGACACTCTGAAAGACACACAGCAACCCAACTCAGTGTCTCAGTACCAGTCTCGTAGATTAAATAGAACTAAATGAAGTAGATTAAACAGAACTAAATGAAGTAGATTAAATATAACTAAATGAAGTGAGAAAAAGAGAAATGGATCAATACGAAATTGCAGCAATGTAAAGTAATGCAGTCTTCTTCTTCTTCTTCTTCTTCTTCTTCGTTCACACTGTCTGTCTATATCTGCAGTCCTATCTCTTGGATAAATTTCACTGTTTTTTGTAACTCATGTATGGAACCGTAGAGCTTATCTTCTTTAGTGGTTTCACTGGGCCAGTAATTATTTCTCAGTGTCTCGTAGTTGATGCAGTTCTGGAGGATATGTTCCACAGTTTGGGGCACCTGGGCACATGTACATAGATTAGTAGTACCAACCTTAAACTTTAAACTTTGTGTACATATGACTTCGGAGTCGGTAATGCAGTCAAAATATAAATATGTGTCTTGTAAAGAAAACTACTTTAACACTGCAGGTAGATGCTTGGAAGTGACGTAACAAGACATTATACAATTATATGATGTGTAAGGTCCGTTGGTCGGCGTGTCATGAGGGCTAGGTAGACCAGGTATCATAAAACATGAGAGAGAGAGAGAGAGAGAGAGAGAGAGAGAGAGAGAGATTTAATCCTCACTGTCCCTTCGACAAGTCCATGAATGCCGGGTTTTTCTCCTGTCAAGAAGGATCTCAGCACGAAGAAGTACTCCGTAGCGTTTGCGAAAACTCCGCGATCATGAGACAGACGGAAAGACCAAATCCGTAGGAATAAGGCCAGCTATAGGAAGAAGGCCAGCTGTAGGAATAAGGCCAGCTGTAGAAATAAACCCAGCTATAGGAATAAGGCCAGCTATAGGAATAAGGCCAGCTATAGGAATAAGGCCAGCTGTAGGAATAAAGCCAGCTATAGGAATAAAGCCAAGCTGTAGGAATACGGCCAACTGAACCTGAACTGTCTACTAACACGGCGAAGTATTTCTAAACGTCATATTACAGTACAGCGTCTGATTATGATAATAGTCATAGTAATAATATGATATTACTAATTCTCAGAAAGTATAACCTTCATAAGAATACTAAATGTAACAACAAGAGCAATTACAACAACAACAACAACAGTAACAACAAACAATGATGTCAATGAGGTAAAAATTGGCATCATTTTTTAAACTAGTACCAGAAACAACAGGTCACGTGACCTAGGCAGGTTACACTATTGCGACCAGAGAGTTTACTACAGGAAACACTCAAAATAAGAAGGGAAACGCCAACGTAATGTGGGGAAGTTGGGGTGAGAGAAACGTTAAGTATTCTTTACGTAGAAATCTGTTTCACTCTCGACTCTACAAGAACTTTAGGAAGGAGACAATACAAGGCTAAACAATACCGCTAGAAGCTTAGATGTTGGCATGGTAACACAAGCTTAGATGTTGGCATGGCAACACAAGCTTAGATGTTGGCATGGTAACACAAGCTTAGTTGTTGGCATGGTAACACAAGCTTAGTTGTTGGCATGGTAACACAAGCTTAGTTGTTGGCATGGTAACACAAGCTTAGTTGTTGGCATGGTAACACAAGCTTAGTTGTTGGCATGGTAACACACGCTTAGATGTTGCCACGGTAACACAAGTAACGAAGTGGTTTGTGCACTCGCTCCTCGTGTCAGTGGCTCTCGAATCCTGCCTGGAGGCGCTCCAGTCACTCAGCTGTAGAAATGGGTACCTGGCTCCTACTGCAGCTGGAGGAGAAAAGATAGATCTGATGGTGATCATTATCTTCCAATGCACCGACAGATAAAGGAATATATGAACACCAGCAACTCCTGGCTTAATAGTGATGTCTTTACTTTTATTTTCTAGTGATACTTTTTGTCAGACAAGAGTTAGCGACCTTTATTTTCTGGTGATACTTTTTATCAGACAGAAGAGTTAAAGACCTTTATTTTCTGGTGATACTTTTTATCAGACAGAAGAGTTAAAGACCTTTATTTTCTGGTGATACTTTTTATCAGACAGAAGAGTTAAAGACCTTTATTTTCTGGTGATACTTTTTGTCAGACAGAAGAGTTAAAGACCTTTATTTTCTGGTGATACTTTTTATCAGACAGAAGAGTTAAAGACCTTTATTTTCTGGTGATACTTTTTGTCAGACAGAAGAATTAGAGACCTTTATCTCAACAGAATTAATAAAAGATATAAAGATAAGAGGATTGGGGTGTAATAGGCATAATACTATACTGAAGGTTATACTTGAAGATAACATCGAAGGGATGAGAAAAAGAAGACAACAGCGAAATAGATAGATGGAGAACATCAAGAGATGGACAGGAACTGATAGGTGGACAACATCAAGAGATGGACAGGAACTGATAGGTGGACAACGTCAAGAGATGGACATGATTCAGCTTGGCCAAGTGCTCTAGGAAGGCAAAAAAAAAAAGACCGGACTGAAGAATCAGTGCAGCCAACCTTCCGTTGGGAGAAGGCACGAGATGATGATGACGACGACGACGATGATGATGATGATGATAATGATGATGATGATGATGATGATTGATGCATAAAGTACTTAAAAGAACCATAAAAACACTTAACAAAATTATGAGCACACTTAAACTCTGAACTTACTTAACAAGTCTGCTATTGCCAAGTTCACCAGGAAATAGTTAGCCGAGCTCTTGCGCATACGCACATCCGTCAGTATAGCCAGAAGAACAAAGAGGTTCCCAAAAACAGCGATGAGAAACACTGGGACATAGACGATAATGAGGACGATGTTGTTGGTCGTGTAGGCGCTGGAGACATCGTAAATGTCGTAAAGGTCCTCCAGGCTGGTGTTGGCACTGACATTCAGCAGCGGCAGCTGGTCACTGAGGACGGAGATCTGTGGGATAGTGTGTAAAGTGTCATCAATTGTCACTGAGGACGGAGATCTGTGGGATAGTGTGTAAAGTGTCATCAATTGTCACTGAGGACGGAGATCTGTGGGATAATGTGTAAAGTGTCAACAATTGTTAACGAATCGCACGTCTTCACGTGCAGAAAAGAAATGTTAACCTAATGTTCTGATCCATTTGTTCATTGTTAGAACATTTTCCACGCTAACACCCTTCCACTTTCACCAGTTCGTGAAGATGAGTCAAAGAGGAAGAGAAACACAGAGAAGGTGACATAGGATCCAAACATTCACAAAATGTTAATTGCTAAAGATATAGTGAAATAATAACAGACAAAAAATGACATGTTAACAGTACTAGCCTTCACTCAAAGAATCCAGACTGTGTCTATGTTAGAGTCTTAGTCTGCATGACTCTCCTATAATCATTGATGTCTTTTGTAGAACTACAAGATGAGAGTCAGAATATTTCAGCTCTGTTAACCGTTTATTTGTCTACCTGTTCGAGTGTAGCAGGTCTAAATGGTCTCCGGGTCAGATCTAAGTCTGGGGAGAAACGAATAAGACCACTACCACCTTCCACGCATGTCGTAAGAGACGACTAACAGGGCGGGGGAGGGGGGAGATGGTGTCCGCCCTGAAGAATCTTAGCGTTACAAAAACATGGAGAATAAAACGAGAAAACTCTCTTGGAAAAGGATCAGATCCAAGAATATGGACGATTGGAGCAAACTGCTGGAGTAACTTTGTCCGTGGCTTGTACTTTCAAGGGAGTTACGGGAAATGATGATTGTGATGATGAAGCTAGAAAGCATTCATGCCTCTTCCAATTTTAAGGTCTTTGTCTATTAAAATGTAAAACAGTTTCATTTTTTAGCGTTCAGAGTGGATGGACTGGTTGTGGATAAACACTTCCTCGTTCTATCTCTCTTTAATAAAGATAGTCGCTATCCCTTTTATCTGTCTCTTTTTAAGGCAGTTAATCAGGTGTTAAATAAGTTTTAGAGCAGTAGGATGGGCTTAATGTCATGCACCTGGTCATGTGCTGATATACTCTTGCCAGAGCCTAGGCTGACGTCCACATTATTTTGGAGGTTTTTGCTCCGAACGCAGATACTCTAAATTATCAAATTAAAATGTTCTATGCAGTAAAATGTTCACCACAGCTAAATAACATATTATAATGTGTTTATGTCAAGAAACATAATTTCATATGTTACCATATGTCATTTGCCCGGTGATAACTGTAGATGACAAATTTACGACCTTGTAGCGGACATGAGAGTGTCAAAGTCTTTGGAAGCAAACCATGATATACGGTCTAGAGCAAAAATTCTTGACTGGGGGTCACCCCCAGTGGTGTCGACGGAAGCATTTTTGGGGGCACAAATCGGCAAATGGGGTGGCTCGGTTAAAAAGAAATCTCAACATCATTTGGGTTCTATTTATTATTTTATTTAGAATGAGAGATCCGCATCTATTCTGAGACCAGAAACGGGGTCCATGGACCAAATATGTTAAGAATCACTGGTCAAAGAGAGATGCACCAAGTTCACAAATGGAAAGTCCTAGAAAAATGGCCTGAAATGTTACAATCGATGGTGAAACATGTGGCAAATTCATGAAGCGCAAAAGATAACAAACAGTAGCACGGAAGTATAGAGTCAGTACGAAGAGAAACCATCAGAGTTGGAAAAAATGACATTACTGTGTTTTGTGTCGGCAATTTATTTCACAACGTGATGGCAGAAAGATTTTAGCTTTAACGTTTGTCACATTAATTCACGTTTTTTACTTTAGCATTTCGCTTAGGTAATCAGCGACCCATAGCTGGTATGCTAGCGTTAGGGTTGGTGAACCATAAGGGATATGCTAGCGTCAGGGTTGGTGACCCATAGGGGATATGCTAGCGTCAGGGTTGGTGACCCATAGGGGATATGCTAGCGTCAGGGTTGGTGACCCATAGGGGATATGCTAGCGTCAGGGTTGGCGACCCATAGCTGACCAAGACCCTGTCCCACCTCTCCGTTGGTACCCCCAGTAACAGGCCTAGCCTGGCTAACGGGGCAGGGATCGTCATAGTCCCCGTGGTAGTGGACTCTGCTAAAGAAGCACTGTACACCCCCTGCCTTTTGGCTGCACTCAGGGACTGAAAAATTAGCTGCCATAACCCGCTCCCACTCCGACACGATGCTGTACCTCAACACCTTCACGGCATCGGCTGCAGAGAACACCAGCCCGCAGTTACAAGCAGACAGCACAAGACAAAGACAGAATCCTTTTCACGTGTCTGTCTGAAATAAAGCTGGAAAACGTAAAGTAGAATTCAGCAAAATCTATCAAATTTTATCGTAGTTGATAAATGATTTTTTTTCTTTTCCCCCAAAGGTGGAATGAAGGGAGATAACGTAGTGGAAATATCTGACAATACGTCGGGAGACCGAACCAGGGCGATCTCGATATTTCTAACAATATCTTGTAACGATATTTCCTGGAGTTCTGCTAACCTACAAGATGGCGCACAAATAGACAGACTGCTATACAAGAATGTAGCTGAAATAATACAAGATGAAGTTCCTCCTCGCAGTGCAAGAATATTTGGGAAAGTTTACAGAAGCCTGAAGAGTCAGTTCTTCAAGTAATGCAGCTGAAAGCAATGATATGACAAAAAGCTTTGTTTACGGTCTTGCAAGCACGTGAACTGAAGACGGAAATTAAACATGAAAACAGCCTCCATTAGCATCCATAAATGAACAGCACTTCTCTAACTGCAGAAAAACCTCAAACGCATTGTCTGGTTTTTATTCACATCTTATTATTATTTTTAAAATATTTACTCATTACTTTCAAGGAGATCAGAACTAAGATTTGTGGACAGTAGAAGAATGTGAGAATGAGGTATCTTGGGAAGACAGTAAGAACTCATGGAATAGCTTAACACAACTAACATAAAATAGAAAAAGAAAGAGTTTCTGAACAAAAGCATCAACATTTGACCTATAACAGGCCTTCAAATATCACAACAAGGGAACAAGGAAGAGCCGGGTGGCTGGCGGGTAGAACTCGAGGTTGCCACAACCAACACCTGACCGGACCAGTTAGTGCTCATACTCTTCTGTGGTTACTGACACGGAGCAGAGCATGTGTGAGTGTGGCCCACGTACGACGGTGCTAATTCCTAGATTCAAGATTTCCAAATTAAAGCGATTTCTTCCTTCCGCCCGACATAACTGTCACGTGGTTTCTGCTAGCCAATAGCAGTTTAAAGCAAAATTCATGAAATTAACATAATGCCCCATTTGTCCTGTAACTTTGCCACAAATGAATAAGCAATTTAAAAAACCGAACTGCAGGTCTGTTATTGTCCACACTAAGAGCTCAGAATTTGACACTCCATCCATCATAGAAACTCCATCATAGAAACTCCATCACAGAAACTCATAAGAGTCACTTATAGAGCAGGCTGCATATTCTCCTGGGAAATCTGGACATTGTTTCAGTACAGGTAATGAGACCTACGGCAGGGAACGGTTTATGGAGTTTTGGGGCCCCCTCTGCTAAGTTCAGTTTTGGCCCTAATTCTTCCCATGCCATCCCCTCAACCACACCCACCCCCTAAATGTAACATGATATTAAGGCTTTGCGCTATTTAAAATGTTCAGTCTATTTTTGACTTAATGGAGAATCATGACGGCACTCTCACCATCTTCACCCCTACCTCCACGCAAGAAACAAGGTTAAAACAGCACAGCATCCAGCACTTACCGATGCACACCAGGTCATCATTGCTTCCATAAGTTTCCTCCATGCTCATGCAGTCTGTTCAGTTTCGGAATGACAAAAATCTGGACTGCGTCTTTCTCTTGTCTGTCAGGCTTGTCTCAGACAGTCTGATATTATTTCTGGTCCCAGAAGTAGTCAGACTTAACGTAGAGACTGTTTTCCCGGGATAATTTCCCCAGGTCAAAGAATATTAAAATAGAAATTTCCTCCAGCCTTTGTGAAGATCTCGCAGTTTTTCACGCTAAATTTCACTGGTGCCAAAAAACAATCCTTTTGCATTATCTCATGGCCGAAAAATTTCAAAAGTATCCTTCGAAATGTGCAAAACAAAAATCGATACACGCACTTATTAATGAAAAATAATAGAAGATGAGATGATGTAGAAGTGTTGGACATAAAAGAGACGACGACTGCAGTAAAACTGGCTCTATAATAAAGGTGGTTAGAGGTGTCTCGTTCAGTTTTACAAATCTTCTGATCAAAAGACTGGGGGCTGTGGACCTACACAAACTCATCATACTGACAACCTGTATAGGTCTTGGGAACGTCTGTAGTCGAAGCGTCCTATGATTTAGGAAATGGGGTTATTATTAATATGTGCCATGCCGGACAGCATTGGCGTGCATGCTTCTCCATCTTGCGCGGTCCTTGGTGTTTCCGATTAGTTCAGATGATTTTTCTTTTTCCATGCCACTTGGTCAGTCCACTTGGTCAGTCCATTTGGTCAGTCCACTTGGTCAGTCTACTTTGTCAGTCTACTTGGTCAGTCCATTTGGTCAGTCCACTTGGTCAGTCCACTTGGTCAGTCTACTTTGTCAGTTTACTTGGTCAGTCCATTTGGTCAGTCCACTTGGTCAGTCCACTTGGTCAGTCCACTTGGTCAGTCTACTTGGTTAGTCCACTTGGTCAGTCCACTTGGTCAGTTCACTTGGCTCAGATAGTTTTCTTCTGGACTTCCTCTCTTTTCCCCTTGAATGTTCCAGTCAATACTGGGTACTCTAACTTCTGTCTTCTCTGCCCCTCCACCACGTGGCTAGCGGAGAAAACCGTATACAAACCCAGCGGAGGAACAGGGAAGTGCCCGCTGTACCTTCATTCCCTTGTTTAATCATCATCATCATCATCATCATCATCATTGCCTTCCACTCCCTTGACAGCATACACCACAGATAAAGGCCCTCCAGTCATCTTCTTGGAATTATTCTCTGTTTCCTTCCATGTGCATCCATTGTCTCTGAGCGCTGTCGTAGTTTCTCTTTTCCAAGTAAGTCTAGGTCTTCCTCGTTTCCCATTTCCTTGAGGATTGCAGCCATGCTTCACAGAAAATAGGGTATAATGAAATAGTTGTTTTGTTATCTATTTCGATTCAAAATTATAAAGAGAACAAAAGTAGTTTTAAAAAAATCAAGTAAAATTCCTTCGAGTACAAGACCCCGGTACGAGACACTAACTGAGCACGGCAGACATTAACATGGCTAAGACTGTACAGTTGTACAGGCTCTTGATTATAGCACTGAACAATGTGCAGCATGCCATTTACAACAAGAATGAACTTCAATAAAAACGCAAGGAATGTTTTAATCTACTCCTGTAAGGCTCTAGCCTTATGAAGTTACGTGGCCTAAGCATTCTTTCTGGCAGTAATCTGCTCCTTTATTTATTTTAAACAGAAAGACAAATGCATTTCTGCGAATTTGTGTTAAAAGCTTTCACCAGCACGGAGATAAAACTTTATCTACATACAACTGATTTTTTTTGTACGTCTGTAATATATAGGAGAAGTGGCTGTGTGATAATTATGCTTCGTCCTATCTTGTTCATGGGAATAAAATTAACCGTTTTCGTAACCAGAGTAAGTGAAACAGGTAAGAAAACTTAGAATTAAACAAGAAATAAATAATCTACATGAGGTAAGTCCACTGAAAAAGGGGGCGGGGGTGGCATGAATTTGTATATAATGGAGTCCACACGATCAAGATGAATGCCTGAGTAAGAGCTAGTCAACAGTAGCCAGCCAAGACCCTATTCCTATCTACCAGCGGTGCCTATGAAAACAGACTAGCCAGAACAGGTGAACAGGGATTGTGATGGGGAAAACGAACCTGATAACAAAAATAAACCATGCCGAAGAAGGATGTGTTAGGACGAAAGGCGCATAAACCTGCGACAAAACGCGACCAGCACCATCGTGAGGACGAACGCGAAAGAAGAAGAAGAAGAAGAAGGTACATATTTCTGAGCAGTATCTTTATCTTGCCATTCTTATTCTTGGATGTATCTAACTAGTGGTTAAGTTTAGAAACCCGCTTTTTAAAAATGTACGTATATACGGACTCTTCCTGACTTACGATAGTTTGAATTCCAATATTTCAACTTTACGATGGCGCGAAAGCGGTACGCATTCAGTAGATACCGTACTTCGAAATCTGAATTTTGATATTTCCCTGGCCTAGCGATTTGCGATATGATACTCTCTATAAACGTTGGTGTTATCTCGGCAAGTATCTTGCTATTTTCACAAACATTTCGTCTTCTAACCATTATTTTCTAAATATTGATTCATATTACTTGAATTGTGACATTTGACAGGATAACAACAACATAATCGTGTACGCTGAACTGTTGGATGATACTTCCCGGCTGTAGGCTAATGTAAGTGTTCTGAGCAGGTTTAAGATAAACTAGGCTAAGCTGTGATGTTCGGCAGGTTAGATGTATGAAATACATTTTCGATTTAAGATACTTCCGACTTACGAGTGTTCCTCGGAACGTAACCCGATCGTAAGTCGCGGGTCGCATGTTTATAAATTATACAGGAAAATATTCCCTCGGGTAACATATCAATGTATGTATTCAGTTACCTTTCGTTATTTCATCTCTTGCCATTGAATGTAAATACTACAGAAGAGGTCTTCAAATATCATGGACACACAAAAAAAAAAAGAACACGTATATCCATATTATAAGAACTTAATGTTGAAGAAGGCTGGCTAGTAAAGAGGATTAAAGAGAGAAAACTTAAATATTTTGGACACATTAAACGTCATGATAATCTAGAGAAGACCGTCTTGGAAGGGTACATAATGGGAAAATGAAAGAGAGGAAAACCATGGCGAAGATGGCTGCAAGACATCGTTTATAATCTGCTAATGGAAGCATCAGCAGCAGGCCATCTTGCTTACAACCGAGAGGCCTACAGGAGAGCTGTTAGGGAGGCAAAGTTCAGTAAGGGACATGCAAATGACTGACTGACTGACTGACTGACTGACTATATTCAGTTACCTTTTGTTATTTCATCTTGGGTAACATATCAATGTATGTATTCAGTTATATTTTGTTATTTCACTTCTGGTAACATATCAGTGTATGCATTCAGTTCATCATCATCATCATCATCATCATCATCATGTGCCGCGCCGACTGGCGTTGGCTATTATGCTTCTCCATAGTACACGATCCTTCATGCAGGCCAACAGTTCAGTTGGTGATCTCCTCTCACACCATCCCGTCAGACTGTCCAGTATCATTTCTCTTGGTCTTCCTCTTGATCATTTTCATTCTATTTTTTTCCTGTTGTTATAATATTTTCAATGCCCCCTCTTCTCATTGCATGTCCTATGAAAGTACATTATCTCTCTCTTACCTTTTTGACAAGGTTTTTTGTCTCTCCAGCTCGTCTCATACATTCTTTATTAGTTATTTTTGCTGTCCAGGGGATTCGCAGCATTCTTCTAATAAACAACATTTCTGCTGCTTCCAATGATTTTTGTGCAGACCTGCCTATTGTCCATGATTCACTTCCATATAACAAGATAGGTTCAATATAGCATTTTAGGACTCCTTTTCTAACATTCATTGATAAGGATGTGTTGGTTAATATGTATTCAGTTACCTTTTGTTATTTCACATCTGTTAACATATCAATGTATGTATTAAGTTACATTTTGTTATTTCATTTATGGTAACATATCAGTGTATGTATTAAATTACATTTTGTTACTTCACTTTTGGCGTTATATCAATGTATATATTACGTTACTTTGTGTTATTTCACTTCTGGTAACATATCAATGTATGTATTCAGTTACCTTTCGTTATTTCACTTCTGGTAACATATCAATGTATGTATTCAGTTACCTTTCGTTATTTTACTTCTGGTAACATATCAATGTATGTATTCAGTTACCTTTTGTTATTTCATCTCGGATAACATGTTAATGTATGTATAAATTACCTTTAATTATTTACCCTCGGGTAACATATTAATGCATGTATTCAGTTACCTTTCGTTATTTCAAACTGTGATAATAATTCTGACAAAATTCATAACTGAAAAAAAGGGTCAAGCTAATCTATCACTTACTGAGGTTACATAAATCTTTTATACTTAAAAAAAGATAGGAAAAGATAAAAATACAATTTTAAAGCACAGTGTTTGGAATATTGGATTTCCGAAAAAAAATTATTAAAAAGCACAACATTTATGATAGTGGAGCATGGTAAGTCATTAATGAAAATATTTAAAATAAGGAAAATTCAAGGAAAAAAGTACGTACCCTGGACATTAGATTCCAAAAATTTTGAAAATGTCTGAACACAAAAATTTAATTCCTGTTAGGAATTCGGTGGAATCACTGCACAAAACAGTTTTATGATTAATTTTTATTTTCCCGCTGCAAAGAACGTCTGCCAAGAACTCTAGATATGTTCTATCTCACTTGTGTTTTATGTATTTCAGTACGAAATTGATGATCCTTATTATCGAAAAAAAGGTCGAAAGTGAATCAAATTCATTTTAAAGTATACAAATAAAGTCGATTTCATTTTCAATTTTTGTTTTTAATCATCCAGGAAAACTTCATTCAACATAATTACATCACGAACTCATATCTACAGGACAGCTTCTTGCAAATTGCAACACCGCACTACATATATTCCTTCTTTCACTACAAAATTTATCAACCCATGAAAGCTGAATCTTGTTTTCTTTTCCCAGCTCTGCAAAATTCCCGGCGGTCAGTTGGCAGATGGGACGTGAAGTTTGTGTCTGGAGGAAGTGACGAGTCGTGCCAAGCGGAGCCCTACAACAGTGCGCACACACGAGGAATGTGCTTGCTACGTCACACAACACTACGCACACACGTGCTACAATTTATTGACAAACAATGTTCAAGTTCATGAATGATGCGCTTTTTACTAATGAAGAATTAACGCCAATGACGAGAATATTTTGTAAGTGGCAGAAAAATGTACTTGCAATAAGTAGCAAGAATGTGCAAAATCATACCGGTGAAGTTTTTGATAAACCAAAGAATTGTGAAGAATTGTTAGAACTTGAGTTACCAGTGCATTCCTGGACAGTCAGGTTACAGGCTGCAGAAGCATCCATGTGAAGGTAACAGGTATTGAAGAGGAAGCACTCTCGACTTCCAGGTAATGAACCTTTGCCATCTGACCGTTTGCCGCTCAAAACTAACCACCATTTCTAATCTACCATATACGATCAATTCCAGGTAGTGCGTGGTAGTTACGTTTGGACTTTAACTCGACTTTATCAAGTAGACCTTAGGTAAGTAGGTTAGACGTAGACCAGAGGGCTGTGACTTCCCTGGTCCATCCTACATTCCACCTTGCTCGTCCCACCTCGAGAACCGGGACAATGTTACACTTGGAACCGGTTCTTCCTACATTCCACCTTGCTCGTCCCACCTCAAGAACCGGGACAATGTTACACTTGGAACCGGTTCTTCCTACATTCCACCTTGCTTGTCCCACCTCGAGAACCGGGACAATGTTACACTTGGAAACTTATAAAACGTCAAATAAGCACGAGAAGTTGCTCCCCTATACTTTCTTCATTGTGCAGGTATACAGTTTCAACACGAGACCCGATACTATCTGTTCCCAGGGTCCAACCTGGCGATCCGTGGCCCTTGATTGGCGTAATATTTGTAAATATTTGTGTACGTGAAAAGCATATGAAGTACAGAAAACATTTTTCATCAAATATTTTCCCTAAACTTTCAATGAGCAAACCCCGCCAGTAGATTTTGTTAATGTAACGTTTCTTTTCTATGTTCAGCGGAGAATTTAAGGAATTTTTGTGTCGATATTGGTGGTCTGGTTGGCTGAGTGCTTAGGCGCTCCGTCTACTAATCAGGTGGTACTGGGTTCAAGTCTCTGCAGTGGAGATTATTCTCTGGTACCACCACACCCAAACGGTCTCGGGGTTCACTAAACCTCTGAAAAATGGGTACCAGAGAAATCTGGGAAAGTAAATGCGGCCAGGCGTGATACTGACCACATCATAAGTTCATGTGCCGAAGATCTTGGAAATACGGGCCTAACACTGTAACCCCAGTTTTCCTTAATGGCATGGGGACGGGGATTCCAACTTTTTTTTGTGTCGAAAATGGTCATAATGTTACAGGCAGATTGTATTTCTCTAGACAAAGTCATATGACGAAAGTGCACTATATCCATGTTGTCCTACGAGAAAGTCATATGATGAAAGTGCGCTACATCCATGTTGTCCTAATCATCCTCTTGATTGATTTGTAACTGACAAATTGAGGGCAGGCGCCTAACAACGAGCACAGACATAGAATATATCAGGACATCTGGGAAAACCGTGCATTCTCTTGTTTTCTATGCCTTCCCGTGAAACCCTGCTATCTCTTGTTTTTGATGTTTTCCCGTGAAACCCTGCTATCTCTTGTTTTTGATATCTTCCCATGAAACCCTGCTATCTCTTGTTTTTGATGTCTTCTTTTTGTCAGGATTTGATTCTGTAGCTCCTCAAGTTCTCCAACTTCCCAGCAGGAAATGAATTTATCACAGCCACATAAAGAAAACATTATCACAGCCATAGTAAGAGAAACACTATGACAACCACAGAAAGAAAATGCTATCACAGTCATAATAAGAGAAACACTGTCACAGCCACAGAAAGAAAATACTATCACAGCCACATAAAGAAAGAAAGCACTATCAGAGCCACAGAAAGAAAGAAAACACTATCACAGCCACAGAAAGAAAGAAAACACTATCACAGCCACAGAAAGAAAGAAAACACTATCACAGCCACAGAAAGAAAGAAAACACTATCACAGCCACAGAAAGAAAGAAAACACTATCACAGCCACAGAAAGAAAGAAAACACTATCACAGCCACAGAAAGAAAGAAAACACTATCACAGCCACAGAAAGAAAGAAAACACTATCACAGCCACAGAAAGAAAGAAAACACTATCACAGCCACAGAAAGAAAGAAAACACTATCACAGCCACAGAAAGAAAGAAAACACTATCACGGCCACAGAAAGAAAGAAAACACTATCACAGCCACAGAAAGAAAGAAAACACTATCACAGCCACAGAAAGAAAGAAAACACTATCACAGCCACAGAAAGAAAGAAAACACTATCACAGCCACAGAAAGAAAGAAAACACTATCACGGCCACAGAAAGAAAGAAAACACTATCACAGCCACAGAAAGAAAGAAAACACTATCACAGCCACAGAAAGAAAGAAAACACTATCACAGCCACAGAAAGAAAGAAAACACTCACCACAGTCATAGTAAGAAAACCACAATCACGTAACCCAGCGTGACTGTGACGGCTGATAAACCAAACACAAAAACCAGCAACAGAACTGGTTGTGTCATTCAACAAAACATGTAGGAAAATTATCAGCGCTCTTCACTTTTCCGTGAAAGTTCTTATTTTCTTTTACCCCTCTCCCCAACCATAATGACGGTTCAGTATCATGACTCGCCTGTAAGTTTCTGGTCTGTCTCCTCCCTACATATCCACTTTTACACATCGCCTGTAAGTTTCTGGTCTGTCTCCTCCCTACATATCCACTTTTACACATCGCCTGTAAGTTTCTTGTCTGTCTCCTCCCTACATATCCACTTTTACACATCACCTGTACGTTTCTGGTCTGTCTCCTCCCTACATATCCACTTTTACACATCGCCTGTAAGTTTCTGGTCTGTCTCCTCCCTACATATCCACTTTTGCACATCACCTGTAAGTTTCTAGTCTGCCTCCTCACTACATATCCACTTTTGCACATCGCCTGTAAGTTTCTGGTCTGTCTCCTCAATACATATCCACTTTTACACATCACCTGTAAGTTTCTGGTCTGTCTCCTCAATACATATCCACTTTTACACATCACCTGTAAGTTTCTGGTCTGTCTCCTCACTACATATCCACTTTTACACATCCCCTGTAAGTTTCTGGTTGTCTCCTCCCTATATATCCACTTTTACACATCGCCTGTAAGTTTCGGGTTGTCTACTCCATACATATCCACTTTTATACATCACCTGTAAGTTTCTGGTCTGTCTACTCCCTACATATCCACTTGTACACATCGCCTGTACATTTCTGGTTGTCTAGTCCCTACATATCCACTTTTACACATCGCTGTAAGTTTCTGGTACTCTTCTCCCTACTTATTCACTTTTACACATCACCTGTAAGTTTCTGGTACTCTTCTCCCTACATATCCACTTTTACACATCGCCTGTAAGTGTCTGGTTTTCTACTCTCTACATATCCACTTTTACACATCACCTGTAAGTTTCTGGTACTTTTCTCCCTACATATCCACTTTTACACATCGCCTGTAAGTGTCTGGTTTTCTACTCTCTACATATCCACTTTTACACATCGCCTGTAAGTTTCTGGTACTCTTCTCCCTACTTATTCACTTTTACACATCGCCTGTAAGTTTCTGGTACTCTTCTCCCTACATATCCACTTTTACACATCGCCTGTAAGTGTCTGGTTTTCTACTCTCTACATATCCACTTTTACACATCGCCTGTAAGTTTCTGGTACTCTTCTCCCTACTTATTCACTTTTACACATCGCCTGTAAGTTTCTGGTACTCTTCTCCCTACATATCCACTTTTACACATCGCCTGTAAGTTTCTGGTTTTCTACTCTCTACATATCCACTTTTACACATCGCTGTAAGTTTCTGGTTTTCTACTCTCTACATATCCACTTTTACACATCGCTGTAAGTTTCTGGTTTTCTACTCTCTACATATCCACTTTTACACATCGCCTGTAAGTTTCTGGTTTTCTACTCTCTACATAGCCACTTTTACACATCGCTGTAAGTTTCTGGTTTTCTACTCTCTACATATCCACTTTTACACATCGCCTGTAAGTTTCTGGTTTTCTACTCTCTACATATCCACTTTTACACATCGCTGTAAGTTTCTGGTTTTCTACTCTCTACATATCCACTTTTACACATTCGTTTCTACATCTGAGAAAAATGCACACCGGTGCCTAATAAAGCAATATCTAAAAAAAAGTAATAGGGTCAGCTGGCACTGTGACTAAGCTGTCATAGCCGTTCTTACACGGAGACCTGGGATTCACTCCCATGGCACACGTCTTTCATCCTGGGCTAGTAACTGATTGAATAAAAGTTCGTGGTTCGAACATTCCACACAAAAGAAAAGTCCATATTTGGTCAAACATACGCCATCTGCACAGTTTCTGATGGCAAGGTCAAAAGACACCACAAAGCTCAAAAATTCCTTTCTTCGCGGCAAAACACTTACACACATCGTAATGTTATTCACAGAGTAAGGATCTGTCATCTGTCCACATTCTATGTACAAAAGATATCATCATCATTGCAGGGTGCACCATGTGACCGTTACACACTGATTCACCACTTACACGAAGTTCAACAGGTCAAAGTTCAAGATTCAGACTCCAGCTTCACATCATCCACGTCAACCCCATATATGCCCCACCACATGCCGCAGCATCCATACAAGAATATGTTTGCTGATAGTTCCTGTCAAATGTTGGTTGTTTACGATGGGTTTTCTGCCATAAAGTTCAGATTTCCTGCCAGCACCTTTACTTTGTCCTAGCTCCAGCAGTCTCTTCAGATCTACATTGTTCTTCCATTCCCGCACCTCATTCTCCTGCAGCATGTCCTGAACAATTACACGAAGTTCACACCGAAATCCCGTTCATATATCTCACGGAACAAAGCTGTCTTTGCAAGTGTCTAGCTGGAACACATTACATCTCTCTCTTTCTCCCTCTCTCCTCTCTCTCTCTCTCTCTCGTACACGCATTAACGTGAGCGGAGGGTCCATGACATTACTGCTCTTGTCCGGCGCAACTTGCTTACAAGAACACACGAATCTATCTCTTCCATCGCTCTGTCACTGCTACCAGACCGCTATAACTTCACGAGAACACAATCCTGACACACCATTTAGTTCCCTCAGACAACTGCTCGGCATCCGACCCTCTACTGCTCCAGCAATCGCCCAGAAGCCTTCCAGAACACATACGCCACATCCGCCAGCACCCGGCTACTCTGACGTGATAACCTACAGTGGAACACTTCAGCCGAAGACTTTCCTGAATAAAACGTCAACAATCTTCAGACGTTTCTGCGACAAACAATGTATGTATGTATGTATGTATGTATGTATGTATGTATGTATGTATGTATGTATGTATGTATGTATCTATCTATCTATCTATCTATCTATCTATCTATCTATCTATCTATCTATCATGCACATTATATCCCTCTCTCCCTCTCTCTCAAGCAGAGTTGGCATTCCTGCTGGAACGGTTAATCTTGATAAAATAGAAAGTATCGATCCCCACTAATGATATATCGCCCGTTTCTACAAAACAACGGTTCTTCACTGTTGTGCAGTCTAAGCTGACCGACCGAATACCGGCAATAACGTCAGCTATAAGGAAAAGGTTATACTTCATTACCGATGTCATCATCTCTCACAGCCCGCCCGCCCCCCCGGTTGCATAACCATCCAGGGGAAAGGGGAGGGGGGAGTGATAATATGAGAAGCAGCGGTAGGGCACGGAGTGGAGAAGAGTGTTAATGTTATTTAGATATTTGGAGCTTATATTTTCATTTTCAGTATTAGATGTTCATTTTTGTATTTTGGCTAAGGTCAAGGTCAGTGGTCGCTGTAAGGTAAGCCAGAGATCAGTTTTCCAGCTTCCTCTTACATGACAGCCCGAGCTCCGACTGCCCAGTTCACTGTTCTCTGGGTGGCGCGGGACAGACAAAGGTTCTACATATGGGACTATCCAGTTTTCTGAGTGGCGCGGAACAGACAAAGATTCTACATATGGGACTATCCAGTTTTCTGGGTGGCGCGGGACAGACAAAGGTTCTACATATGGGACTATCCAGTTTTCTGGGTGGCGCGGGACAGACAAAGGTTCTACATATGGGACTATCCAGTTTTCTGGGTGGCGCGGGACAGACAAAGGTTCTACATATGGGACTATCCAGTTTTCTGGGTGGCGCGGGACAGACAAAGGTTCTACATATGGGACTATCCAGTTTTCTGGGTGGTGCAGGACAGACAAAGGTTCTACATATGGGACTATCCAGTTTTCTGGGTGGTGCAGGACAGACAAAGGTTCTACATATGGGACTATCCAGTTTTCTGGGTGGTGCAGGACAGACAAAGGTTCTACATATGAGACTATCCAGTTTTCTGAGTGGCGCGGAACAGACAAAGATTCTACATATGTGGCTATCCATCCAGTTTTCAGGGTGGAACAGGACAGACAAAGGTTCTACATATGGGACTATCCACTTTTCTGCGTGGCGCGAGACAGACAAAGATTCTACACATGTGGGTATTCAGTTTGCTGTTGTCTGTGTGGCACGGGACAAGCGAAAGGTAAAATGGAGTAAAGAAAAATCAAGAAAGACATTTTCTTGTAGGGTTCTCTTCTGGAATTCCATCCAAGTCTTCTTGCTTCCCTGACATACAAACCTCTTCTGTTTTGTTTTTTCACAGACAGATCGGCGGATGAGAGAGCAATTCATGCAGAAGGACATGCGAAGCAAAAACAAGGCTTTAGACTTTGTAGCTCACAGCTGGGCTACCCTTTGAAGTCATCGATTAAGTGATGTGCTCAGCTAGCGCCAAGTATTTTCAATGTAACAAGAAGTATCAAATATTATATTGTTCTGGGATAATCTGCGGTTGTAAAGCAGCCAGAATCAGCTGAAGTTGATAACGTGGATTTTTAAAGTGAATAGTTGATAGAATGATACAGCAGATATTGACATTTAGAATGCCTTTGTGTCAGGTGCAGTTTTTCACAAATCTGACACAGTGAAGCTAAGAAACAATCACGAGCATGATTCCATGATTGAAGAAAGTCAAATGAGCAGGTGCAGGTATAACGTTTAAGTTTGGGAA
The DNA here is from genome assembly GCA_009760885.1 of Achatina immaculata. Lineage (NCBI taxonomy): Eukaryota > Metazoa > Mollusca > Gastropoda > Stylommatophora > Achatinidae > Lissachatina > Lissachatina immaculata. The sequence goes on from CM019720.1 coordinate 33,872,723, forward strand.
ACTTTTAGAAGACGGTAAACGTTGCCTAGATACTTCTTGGAGAAAGATAAATGTGATGACGAATACGTGCAACCTGCTGGATGAGTATAAGCGAACGGAGATGTATGGTTGATTAAAAAACGATAGACAAGGGAGGGGGGGGGGGGAGGAAGAGAGAGGATAAGAACAAAAGCATTAAAAAAATTGGATGTATAAGAAATGAAAAATTTGTTATAGATTTTTTTAACGCTTATAACAAAACTTTCAAATGAGAGTACTAGTTTTAGTTCTGTTCGACCATCTGAAAATTCGTGTCATCACAGGAGACAGCTGAACGTCCTCAGACTTACTTTGTTTTGTTATTCAATCCTCATTATTTTGTGAGGGCAGCGAAGATAAGGGAGAAAAAAAAACTCATCGTGGCCCCCACCCCCTCCTGTGTCTTCAACATAAAAGGAACATTATTTATTCTTTAATATTTTTGTAAAGCTATCACGAGAAGACGGATATGTCCCCTGTCGCTGAAACTCTTCTGTGACTGCCCAGTAGTACTCGTTTCACCATTTTCTACTACTGATTCGATGAGCCATGGCAACATTCTTGGTAAATTTAGCGTAAAGATCCCTCAGTAATTCTTACACTCGACTCTGCTTCATTTTTGACAAAACATGTCGCCATCTTGGAATCCTGTTTGAAATGACGTACTCGTGTCTCTATAAAATTAGATGAAGATTTTCTAGAGTTTCGACCAGGTTTTATGTGTACTGCATATAATGAGCCTCGGTTCAGTTCGATCAGGCAAGTAAATGATGTTAAAGATGGAATGAGTTGAACACACACACAAATAGTACAAGTATTGAATCCTCGAACCTAGACACATTCACTAGGGGGTTCTAGAACCTGGACCCATTCACTACGGGGTTCTAGAACCTGGACCCATTCACTACGGGGTTCTAGAACCTGGACCCATTCACTACGGGGTTCTAGAACCTGGACCCATTCACTACGGGGTTCTAGAACCTGGACCCATTCACTACGGGGTTCTAGAACCTGGACCCATTCACTACGGGGTTCTAGAACCTGGACCCATTCACTACGGGGTTCTAGAACCTGGACGCATCATTCACTACGGGGTTCTAGAACCAGGACGCATTCACTACGGGGTTCTAGAACCTGGACACATTCACTACGGGGTTCTAGAACCTGGACGCATTCACTACGGGGTTCTAGAACCTAGACACATTCACTACGGGGTTCTAGAACCTGGACGCATCATTCACTACGGGGTTCTAGAACCAGGACGCATTCACTACGGGGTTCTAGAACCAGGACGCATTCACTACGGGGTTCTAGAACCAGGACGCATTCACTACGGGGTTCTAGAACCAGGACGCATTCACTACGGGGTTCTAGAACCTGGACCCATTCACTACGGGGTTCTAGAACCTGGACGCATCATTCACTACGGGGTTCTAGAACCAGGACGCATTCACTACGGGGTTCTATAACCTGAACGTATCATTCACTACGGGGTTCTAGAACCTAGACGCATTCATTACGGAGTTATAGAACCTGGACGCAATCACTACGGAGTTCTAGAACCTCGATGCATTCACTACGGAGTTATAGAACCTGGTCGCATTCACAACGGGGTTCTAGAAACTGAATGCATTCATTACAGAGTTATAGAACCTGGACGCAATCACTATTTGGTGGGGGGGGGGGGGGGTTCTAGAACTAGGACGCATTCACTATGGGGGGGGGGGGGGTTCTAGAACTAGGACGCATTCACTATGGGGGGGGGGTTCTAGAACTAGGACGCATTCACTATGGGGGGGGGGGGGTTCTAGAACTAGGACGCATTCACTATGGGGGGGGGGTTCTAGAACTAGGACGCATTCACTATGGGGGGGGGGGGGTTCTAGAACTAGGACGCATTCACTATGGGGGGGGGGTTCTAGAACTAGGACGCATTCACTATGGGGGGGGGGGTTCTAGAACTAGGACGCATTCACTATGGGGGGGGGGGTTCTAGAACTAGGACGCATTAACTATGGGGGGGGGGGTTCTAGAACTAGGACGCATTCACTATGGGGGGGGGGGGTTCTAGAACCAGGACGCATTCACTATGGGGGGGGGGTGTTCTAAAACCAGGACGCATTCACTATGGGGGGGGGGTTCTAGAACCAGGACGCATTCACTAAAGGGGGGGGGTGTTCTAAAACCAGGACGCATTCACTATGGGGGGGGGTGTTCTAAAACCAGGACGCATTCACTATGAGTGGGGTGGGGTGGTTCTAGAACCAGGACGCATTCACTATGGGGGGGGGGCGTTCTAGAACCAGGACGCATTCACTATGGGGGGGGGGGGGTGTTCTAAAACCAGGACGCATTCACTATGAGTGGGGTGGGGTGGTTCTAGAACCAGGACGCATTCACTATAGGGGGGGGGGTTTCTAGAACCAGGACGCATTCACTATGGGGGGGTGGGTTCTAGAACCAGGACGCATTCACTATGGGGGGGGAGGGGTTTCTAGAACCAGGACGCATTCAGTACCGAGTTCTAGAACCAGGACGCATTCACTATGGGGGGAGAGGGGGGGGTGGGTTCTAGAACCAGGACGCATTCACTATGGGGGGGGGGGAGGGGTTTCTAGAACCAGGACGCATTCACTATCGAGTTCTAGAACCAGGACGCATTCACTACTGAGTTCTAGAATTTGAACGCATGCAACGTGAAGTTCTCTAATATGATCACATACTAAATGGTTTTGTCGAATACTCACGTAAGATGGAGTTGTAAGACTTGTACACGCCTAGTAAATATATGAAGCTTCGACGTGAAAACTCGAGTTGTCTAAATGATGAATTCTGAACACAAGAAAGGCTGCGAAGAAAATATTTGGAAGCGTGATTTCCCCGGAGAATTGAAAGAAGTGGAAAGGAAAAAAAGGAGAAGAAAAAAGGCTAAAAGACAGCTCAAAATGAGGCCAGGGATGCTCTTTTATCTTTGGTACAAAAACAAAGATCTAGACCAGATTCCTCTCTTGTAGGATAATGAATTTGCGGAGTTTGAGTAATGAACTGCATGGTACAGTAAGAAACAAGCCATTCTATTCTTCTGTTGTTAACTGTATTTGCTGCAGTTTTTGCCCGGATATTCCGCCAACTGATTAGGTCAAGGACGCAAAAAAAAAGAAGAATCAAAACTGACAGTTGTGATAAAACCTTGACAGATATTTCCACCTCATCCTTGCATGTTATGTCACAATGACATCCACCGCCTAGAATTTCAGATTTAATTGATCTTATTATTATAATTTTCACATAAACAGCCCATGGATTTGTTTAAACAGGACGTCCCTTGTATCTGAAAATTGTATTCCCTGACATGAAATAGAAACTAAGCGATCCGGTTAATCCTTGGACAAGAAAAACCCAGAGCAAAGTGCTCATCGGCGCAAGGATATTGAAGATCTGTTGCTGCACTTTTTGTTTTAACCACACCGCGGAATTTTCGGGGGGAAAAAATAGAACCAAAAAGCCAAACTGGCAAGCTTTCAATAAACGTTATCATAGATTTTCTTTCCCTTGAAATTGTTAAAACGTGAATGAGAAATGGAAACTGTTTGTGAAGGTCAGTGAAGCAGATAAAGAAGTATTGAGAAAGAGATCGACAAACATCAAACATGCTAACACGCCACCCCGCCGGCAGAAGAAAGAAACAGAAAAAAAGGTTAGAACGAGGTGATTTTAAAAAAATGCTCCAGTCTGATCATTGAGTAAGCAAATGTAGGAATAAAGTTTGAATCCCTTGAAAAGGATCTCCACTATTAACAAAACTACACCCGCTCCAACTAGTGAACGGATTTCCTTTGTGGAAGACTAACAGCTATTTTCCTAAACAAATAGATTAAGAGCTGTCAGGCACACATTTCTTTCGTTTTTCTGACACTTCCTGAAAGTCTTAAATCATGACAGTTCTCTCAGAGATCATTAGAACAAGTAGTGGAGACAGAGAAGTCTGTCAGTGTAATCGAGAAGCTGTCTGTCACTGTAAGCGAGAAGATGTCTGTCACTGTAAGCGAGAAGTTATCTGTCAATGTAAGAAAGAAGATATCTATTAAAGTAAACGAGAGGATGTCTGTCAATGTAAAAAAGAAGATGTCTGTTAATGTAAGAAAGAAGATGTCTGTCAATATAAGAACGATGTCTGTCAATGTAAGAAACAAGCCATTCTATTCTTCTGTTGTTAACTGTATTTGCTGCAGTTTTTGCCCGGATATTCCGCCAACTGATTAGGTCAAGGACGCAAAAAAAAAGAAGAATCAAAACTGACAGTTGTGATAAAACCTTGACAGATATTTCCACCTCATCCTTGCATGTTATGTCACAATGACATCCACCGCCTAGAATTTCAGATTTAATTGATCTTATTATTATAATTTTCACATAAACAGCCCATGGATTTGTTTAAACAGGACGTCCCTTGTATCTGAAAATTGTATTCCCTGACATGAAATAGAAACTAAGCGATCCGGTTAATCCTTGGACAAGAAAAACCCAGAGCAAAGTGCTCATCGGCGCAAGGATATTGAAGATCTGTTGCTGCACTTTTTGTTTTAACCACACCGCGGAATTTTCGGGGGGAAAAAATAGAACCAAAAAGCCAAACTGGCAAGCTTTCAATAAACGTTATCATAGATTTTCTTTCCCTTGAAATTGTTAAAACGTGAATGAGAAATGGAAACTGTTTGTGAAGGTCAGTGAAGCAGATAAAGAAGTATTGAGAAAGAGATCGACAAACATCAAACATGCTAACACGCCACCCCGCCGGCAGAAGAAAGAAACAGAAAAAAAGGTTAGAACGAGGTGATTTTAAAAAAATGCTCCAGTCTGATCATTGAGTAAGCAAATGTAGGAATAAAGTTTGAATCCCTTGAAAAGGATCTCCACTATTAACAAAACTACACCCGCTCCAACTAGTGAACGGATTTCCTTTGTGGAAGACTAACAGCTATTTTCCTAAACAAATAGATTAAGAGCTGTCAGGCACACATTTCTTTCGTTTTTCTGACACTTCCTGAAAGTCTTAAATCATGACAGTTCTCTCAGAGATCATTAGAACAAGTAGTGGAGACAGAGAAGTCTGTCAGTGTAATCGAGAAGCTGTCTGTCACTGTAAGCGAGAAGATGTCTGTCACTGTAAGCGAGAAGTTATCTGTCAATGTAAGAAAGAAGATATCTGTTAATGTAAAAAAGAAGATGTCTGTCAATGTAAAAAAGAAGATGTCTGTTAATGTAAGAAAGAAGATGTCTGTCAATATAAGAACGATGTCTGTCAATGTAAGAAAGAAGATGTCAGTTAATGTAAGAAAGAAGATGTCTGTCAATGTAAGAAAGAAGATGTCAGTTAATGTAAGAAAGAAGATATCTGTTAATGTAAGAAAGAAGATGTCTGTTAATGTAAGAAAGAAGATATCTATTAAAGTAAACGAGAGGATGTCTGTCAATGTAAGAAAGAAGATGTCAGTTAATGTAAGAAAGAAGATGTCTGTTAATGTAAGAAAGAAGATGTCTGTTAATGTAAAAAAGAAGACGTCTGTTAATGTAAGAAAGAAGATGTCTGTTAATGTAAGAAAGAAGATGTCAATTAATTTAAGAAAGAAGATATCTGTTAATTTAAGAAAGAAGATGTCTGTTAATGTAAGAAAGAAGATGTCTGTTAATGTAAGAAAGAAGATGTCTGTTAATGTAAGAAAGAAGATGTCTATTAATGCAAGCGAGAAGAAAGGTTTAGCTTCTGCAAGAGATTGACCATAAAATATAACCGAGGTCTGAGGTTAAACTTAGAACAAAAGCGATGAATTTATTTAGGCCGAAAGTTTACAAATCATCCTTTTCTTTCTCTTTTCATGTAAATAAAATGCAAAATTCTAAATGAAAACAGAAAGTGCAAAATTACCGTACCTTTAACCTTTTAAATCAAGACAGCTTGGAACAGCAGAAGTAAGACTACTAGAAGTACCCTTCCTGTACGCTCAGTCCTTAGATATTCTCTAAGATGAACCAGCGTGTATCTTCCCGCTGTATCTGGTGCACATCTTTTCTGTTCCTCGGGTGCTAAAGAATTCACATACAGAACAGAGATAAACAAAAAACTGTGTATAGGACAGACTCAGGTCTAGTACACAAACAAAAACATATTCTGTGCAAAACAGGTGCGGAATAAACGCTGACAGAATTCTATAAATATTTTAGTCTTAAAATTACACAGATATTCCTAATATTTAACATTAGATGTGCGAGTGAAAAAGTGTACAGATTGCGGGTATGTTTACAATGATAATATAAAGCAGACTGCGGTTATGTTTACAATGATAATATAAAGCAGACTGCGGGTATGTTTAAAATGATAATATAAAGCAGACTGCGGTTATGTTTACAATGATAATATAAAGCAGACTGCGGTTATGTTTAAAATGATAATATAAAGCAGACTGCGGTTATGTTTACAATGATAATATAAAGCAGACTGCGGTTATGTTTACAATGATAATATAAAGCAGACTGCGGTTATGTTTACAATGATAATATAAAGCAGACTGCGGTTATGTTTACAATGATAATATAAAGCAGACTGCGGTTATGTTTACAATGATAATATAAAGCAGACTGCGGTTATGTTTACAATGATAATATAAAGCAGACTGCGGTTATGTTTACAATGATAATATAAAGCAGACTGCGGTTATGTTTACAATGATAATATAAAGCAGACTGTGGTTATGTTTACAATGATAACAGTCACTCTTTCTGTTCTCTCTTGCCTTGTATTAGAATTCACAAGTTGTCTATCCGTATCTGGACAGAATTAATCAGTCTGTATTCAAGCAGGGTAGGAAATATGATTATTTTAATGAAACGTGTCTGGTTGTACTTCTCGTTTGTTTCTGATTCTACCCGTCCTTCATTTAGGTTAGGGTTTGGCTAATGTGTCCCCAGTCGCAACTTGTTCCGAAGTTGTTCTATCCGTACAAGTTCTACAAGTAAATGTTTCTTAAATCTTTAGCAAAGGAGTGTCTTAGTTGTAACGCGAAACAAGGAAGTGTATCAAGATGAAATGTTTCAGCGTTCAAAGAGTGAGCATGTTCCTATTACCAGACATGCTGTCGCCAAACACATAAGAGGTAGCAAGACAGAGTTTAAGTCTGAGATGAAGTTTCAGAATTTTCTGTTGTCCCACTTTCTCTTTTAATCTACTTCAGACACAGGGAGAAGAGCTGCTTTATTTCGGTTTCTTCTGTGCTTTATAGTGGGACCTACATTAAAAAAAATATTCGCAATAAGGTTCATCAGATGTTAACACAGATCTCATTTGTTTAAATCTCCCTTTTGAGGTGGTCCTTAGATCTATAAATAGATATCTCACTTTCGAAGTGGATCTTAGGTCTATAAGTCAAATACACAGCCAATATTTCTATAGTTTGTAAATAAAATGGATTGTGAAATTGGCATTATATTTTCTTCACCTTTTTATACTACATTTTTATTTTTATCATTTATAAGCAGTTGCAGCTGAAAAGTGAACATGAACACCATTCAGATTAAACACATTCAAACGATGATTTTTTTGTGTTAACTTTTAGGAAATAATTTAATTCAGCAGTTTTTCATCGTTTGAATTCACTAGTTACGTGCCATATTATAAGGAACAGCTGAATTCAAGTTTCCCCACGTCCCAAATGTTAACATCCCGGTGAGCGGAAGTCAAAGTGAAAAGGTGACAGTCTGGGACAGGTAAGAAATTTGTTATTCAACACAGAGAGCTCCACTTTTAAAACCTTCATCGCCGAAATGGAAAGTTTCTCTTGCTGCTGTCATGTAGTAACAGGAAAATCCACTCTCAGCCAACAAGAAACTTTACTTTCCCAGCTTGTCTGCTGTCAGAGTGTCAGAAGTTTAGTTTTATCAGTCAGTTAGTTGTTATTCATTAGATGTATCACTTACATATGATCGACAGCAGGACTGTTAAGAAGAGAGAGAGAATGCCAGGGTTGTACCTCCGACTACAGACGGGGCCCAGCGGCCCTCCCCCCACCCCACCCCCTTTTCTTATTAGAGACAGTTTGGATAAGGGGCCAGACCGTAACCGACCCCTTGGACTCACAGTTGTAATGGAAAGTTTTTCTCAACTAACTCTTGCCAGGGAAACATCCTTCCCGCTGTTTGTTTACATTTAGTATATCAGCAGTTGCCTCCCGTGTATGGGAACATCCTCTGTTTGTTCCGCTAAGATTTACACACAAGACATAGCCAAAATGATATGGAAAGAAAATAACTTCGTGGAATATGGATAGCCTATAATTGATGTGTATGTGTGTAAGTAACATTCTGGGGAAACACGATGAGAAAAGTATGTGGCTACACAAAAGAGCCAGTTTCACATTGGAACATTAGTCAAGCAAGGCCTTGGCAGAAACTGGAATTTCGGCTTGATCATAATGAATGTGTCATCATTGTTGAGGATTTGTTTGAGTTGTGCTTTTTATACCAAGCTCCCTGGGACGGGGGGACGGTGAAGGCGCTGTCCGATGTGGCACTCAGCGAACCACAACTGACATACTAGGCTCGGGTTTGATGAACCCTAGCTGACCAAGACCCTGTCTCAACTCTCCGCTGCTGCTCCCAATAACAGGCCTAGCGTGATTGACGGCGCAGGAACTGCCATAGTTTATTTGGTGGTGGAGTCTACTAAACAAATATTGCACACCCCTTGCGTTTTTAGCTCCACTCATGAACAATAGTCCGCAGTACAAGAAAAAGAAGTATAAGAAGAAAAAGAAGTAGAAGAAGAAGTAATAGTAGAAGAATAAGAAGAAGAAGAAGTAATAGAAGAAGAAGAAGTAATAGAAGAAGAAGAAGTAATAGAAGAAGAAGAAGTAATAGAAGAAGAAGAAGAAGAAGAAGAAGAAGTAATAGAAGAAGAAGAAGAAGAAGAAGAAAAAGAAGAAGAAGAAGCAGAAGAAGAAGAGGAAAAGAAGAATAAGACGTAGAAGAAGAAAAAGAAGTAGAAGAAGAAGAAGTAGTAGTAGAAGAAGAAGAAGGAGAAAAAAAATAGAAGAAAAAGTAGAAGAAGTAGAAGAAGAAGAAGAAGGCTAAATTCTCGCGCTAAAGGTCCAGTCGACAAAGCAGTAAAAATAGGTACATAACACACCAGAGTACATTGTATATACACCATATCAATGCACTCAATCACAAAAACATGCTGATGTAACACTCGATGATGCCGACAATGATAAGACTCGACCAGACTTCACATCATATTAACACACGTACGTACGTGAACATGCGCACATACAAACACTTATTTTACGAAAGCTACCCAGGTTAAATAAATAAATAAAGATAAGAATAACACTAAGGTCATGGCTTTAGCACCTGCTGATACACTAAGGTTAATTCCATACAAACAAAAAAAGATAATTATTTAATAAAATAGAAATATTGAGAGAAGAAACTTGACAACTGACACAAATAAACAGAAGTGGAACATACTTTCGCATGGACTTAATTTTTTCACTACAGTATGCGTTCAAAGAAACAACAAAATGAGTTGTTATTAAAATCTCTTTCCCAACGAAAATTTGTCGATCTTTCTGTCTGCCAATTAGAACAATAAATAAATAACATGATCTGAAATAAATGAACAGTAAACCCTAATTCTCTAGAGACGATTGGCCGTCACAACCTCCATCTGTTTAATGTAAGGTTCGTCTGGCCGGGAATGCCAGAGATTATGAAGGGACCATGGAACCAGGCGGGTCAGTAAGCCTGGACTGGAAGTAACCTGATTATAAACTTCTGGCTGAATATGGTCTCTTCATAGAACACCACCTTTTTTAACACACAGCTCATTATTATGAAATGGATCCTCTTGTGCCAAGAGCTACACTGATACAGTTCATTGTAATGTGCATTATCTTGCACCAAGAGCTACATTGATACAGTTCATTGTAATGTGCATTATCTTGCACCAAGAGCTACACTGATACAGTTCATTGTAATGTGCGTTATCTTGCACCAAGAGCTACATTGATACAGTTCATTGTAATTGTGCATCCTCTTGTGCTGATAGCTACATTGGTACATTTTATTGTAAAGTGGATCCTCTTTGTGCCGAGATTTACATTGATACAGTTCATTGTTATGTGCACCTCTTGTGCTGAGAGCTACAGTGACACAAATAAACAGAAGTGGAACATACTTTCGCATGGACTTAATTTTTTCACTACAGTATGCGTTCAAAGAAACAACAAAATGAGTTGTTATTAAAATCTCTTTCCCAACGAAAATTTGTCGATCTTTCTGTCTGCCAATTAGAACAATAAATAAATAACATGATCTGAAATAAATGAACAGTAAACCCTAATTCTCTAGAGACGATTGGCCGTCACAACCTCCATCTGTTTAATGTAAGGTTCGTCTGGCCGGGAATGCCAGAGATTATGAAGGGACCATGGAACCAGGCGGGTCAGTAAGCCTGGACTGGAAGTAACCTGATTATAAACTTCTGGCTGAATATGGTCTCTTCATAGAACACCACCTTTTTTAACACACAGCTCATTATTATGAAATGGATCCTCTTGTGCCAAGAGCTACACTGATACAGTTCATTGTAATGTGCATTATCTTGCACCAAGAGCTACATTGATACAGTTCATTGTAATGTGCATTATCTTGCACCAAGAGCTACACTGATACAGTTCATTGTAATGTGCGTTATCTTGCACCAAGAGCTACATTGATACAGTTCATTGTAATTGTGCATCCTCTTGTGCTGATAGCTACATTGGTACATTTTATTGTAAAGTGGATCCTCTTTGTGCCGAGATTTACATTGATACAGTTCATTGTTATGTGCACCTCTTGTGCTGAGAGCTACAGTGTCACAAATCTTACTAAGAAGTCCATAGCAGGTTTTCACTTTTCTTCGTCCAAGATGTGGAACACAAAAAATGTATGTTAATCCCTTGTCTTCATCTGTTTAGAAATCAACAGTATTGAAAGTTTCTTCATAAACCAACGCTTATCGAAGTCTAAGACGTTGTATTGAGGTGTCTATCTCTTATGACTCGATAAATATGAACTCATTATTGAATCTCATGACTCCATATCATAACCTACAATTACATAATGCGCATATCTATTTGCAGTCACACTTAAATACTGTTTCCTAAGTCCGTTTTGTTTTCTTGTGTATGCCGTCTGCCTTCATTCCGGCTCATTCTCTTTATGTACGACACTGTTCTCATGAACATTGCAACTCAGAAAGCACAAACAGTTTCAAGAGTCAACGCCAAGAACACATTCAAAACGACAATTTTCACACAAACACCAACTAATATCACAACTAGCTTGTTCAAACTACCCCTTCGTTACAAAGATCTCCGATTTCAAAGTGTTGGTTTCTTCTCTTTGGGTGGTGGACACAATGTGACCCTTCTAACGTTTACAGAAAGATAGAGTAAAACCTAAAACTTAGCCACGAGTCCCGCGGCCGGCTATTACACAATCATGGAAGATTAGCCATCTTAGGCAGTTTTACGAGTTTCGATATTGATTAGCATGATCTAACGTCTCCAAAAACTCTATTAACCTCACAGTCGCTAGGAAGAACGTAAATTTGGGACACAGCAAACATTTCCTCTAAGACACAGATAAGAAGATCAGGCAGACTAACAAGAGGATATTGCTGTATATGGTTGTTCATAATCTGATTATCATTGCTCAAATGGCAACAAAAATTATGCAGAATTCTAATGCGTGGAGGTGGACGTATGTGAATGTTTCACACTGAGGAGTCTGTGTAAAACACAATGGTCATGAGAGTTCTGTGAGAAATGTATCTCCTGAAAGAATCACGTTATGTTTGCATGCTTCATCACCACCAAAAATATATCAGAGACTACATTACCACCATAAATATATCAGAGAGTGCATTGCAACCATAAATACATTAGAGACTACATTACCACCATAAATATATTAGAGACTAATTACCACCAAAAATATATTAGAGACTACATTACCACCATAAATATATCAGAGACTACATTGCCACCAAAAATATATCAGAGAGTGCATTAACATCATAAATATATCAGAGACTACATTACCACCATAAATACACCAGAGAGTGCATTGCCACCATAAATAAATCAGAGATTACATTAAAACCATAAATATATTAGAGACTACATTGCCACCATAAATAAATCAGAGACTACATTACCACCATAAATATAGTAGAGACTACATTACCACCATAAATATATCAGAGACTACATTGCCACCATAAATATATCAGAGACTACATTACCACCATAAATATATCAGAGACTACATTATCCATCATCACCGTAAATATATCAGAGACTACACTACCACCATAAATATATCAGAGAATACATTACCACCATAAATATATTAGAGACTACATTGCCACCATAAATAAATCAGAGACTACATTACCACCATAAATATAGTAGAGACTACATTACCACCATAAATATATCAGAGACTACATTACCACCATAAATATATCAGAGACTACATTATCCATCATCACCGTAAATATATCAGAGACTACACTACCACCATAGATATATCAGAGAATACATTACCAACATAAATGTCAGAGACTACAATACCACCATAAATATATCAGAGACTACATTATCCATCATCACCGTAAATATATCAGAGACTACATTACCACCATAAATATATCAGAGACTACATTACCACCATAAATATATCAGAGACTACATTACCAACATAAATGTCAGAAACTACATTATAACCATAAACATATCAGAGACTACGTTACCACCATAAACATATCAGGGATTACATTGTCACCATAAATATATCAGAGACTACATTACCACCATAAATATATAACAGAGACTTCAAACTTTGTAAAATATAAAGGCTTCACCACGACCATAAATATACTGTCCAAAAAAAAAGAAGCCCATAGCTTATAGACGCTTTATTTTTTATATGTTAGGACAACATTTTTTTTCCCCGGGTATCTCAAACCAAACCAAAACTTGTCACCAAGATATCAGGTCCATGATTTAGCGTGAATTTTGCTATTCTCGTGTATAGTCAGAACGCAGTAACTGCCCTTGCTAATCACGTGTTTTTTTTACCATAACTCACGTTGCGTTTATGAAAAAGTCGTGATTTTTGTGGCGAACACAACTCACTATCCACGCAAATGAAACCCTATAAAAGGTTGAGGTTACACAAACAAATTCAGTTAAATTTCAAACAGACAATTATGGCACGTCTATCGCAAAATTTACGAAACATTGCTATTGGTCGCCTGCAAGCAGGCGAAAGTCAAAATCAAGTTGCCAGGCATTTAAACGTGCAGAAGAGTACCATCAGTCGACTTTGGCACCGTTTCCAAGCCACTGGCTCAGCTGAAGACCCGCGCCGCAGTGGACTACCCAGGGTGACAACAGCAGCTGATGATGGCTTTATTTTTGTTCATCACCTCAGAAACAGGTTTACAACAGCTTCCTCAAGTGCCTAGTCAATGCTTGCAGGACGTCGAACTGTCCGGAATAGATTGCATGAAGCTGGACTGGTGCCACGACGACCTCACTGAGGTCCTGTCTTAACGAGACCCTGTCGCCAAAATCGACTTGTTTAGGCCAACCACCATCGGCCCTGGACAACTGACAATCAGTGGAAACGTGTCTGGTTTAGTGACGAATCTTCATTGTTGTTGCACCGCCATGACATGCGGAGAAGGGTCTACCGAAGGCCAAATGAACGTTTTGCCCAAGATTGCGTTGATGAATCTCCGCTGTAGGGTGGTGGAGGTGTAATGGTATGGGAAATGATCAATTTCAATGGAAGGAGTCCATAGGTGGAGATTGAAAAAGGCTTGAATGCTCAACGATACGTCAGTGAAATTCTTCGACCCCACGTCCTTCCATTTTTGGCTGCGCAAAGTCTGTGCTTCAACAGGGCAATGCCAGACCCCAATCTGCACGGTTCACCACACAGTTTCTGACTGCCAACAACATTCTCATCCCTCCCTGGCCATCCCTGTCTCCAGACATGACTCCGATCGAGCACCTATAGGAAGAGCTGCAAAGACGTCTTTGTCACCGAAACGTTTCTCCAGCCAATCGTCTTGATCTGTGGCAGGCACTCCAGGAAGAGTGGGCAGCCGTCCCACAGGCGGACATCAGACATCTGATGGCATCTATGCCCAGGAGATGCCATTTGCTGATCGATGCAAGCGGAGGCCACACACCATACTAACTTGAGAACCCCTGGGACTAACAAATTCTTGTCACACAGATTCAAGAAACTGTCAAGTGAGTGTTTTATTCATTCTATTTAAAAAGCTGAAGAATATCAAAGTTATGGCTAAAAGTGAGTCATCAGTACTTATGCGTTTCTTTTTCTTTTTTTTTTTTGGACAGTATATAATACACACCACATGACATCCATAAATACAATAGACACTAGATCACATCCATAATTATAATAGACATCTCATCACCTCCATAAATGTAATAGATACCACATCACCTCCATAAATATAATAGATACCACATCACCTCCATAAATATAATAGATACCACATCACCTCCATAAATATAATAGACACCACATCACCTCCATAAATATAATAGATACCACATCACCTCCATAAATATAATAGACACCACATCACCTCCATAAATATAATAGATACCACATCACCTCCATAAATATAATAGACACCACATCACCTCCATAAATATAATAGATACCACATCACCTCCATAAATATAATAGATACCACATCACCTCCATAAATATACTAGACACCACATCACCTCCATAAATATAATAGATACCACATCACCTCCATAAATATAATAGACACCACATCACCTCCATAAATATCATAGATACCACATCACCTCCATAAATATAATAGACACCACATCACCTCCATAAATATCATAGATACCACATCACCTCCATAAATATAATAGACACCACATCACCTCCATAAATATAATAGATACCACATCACTTCCATAAATATACTAGACACCACATCACCTCCATAAATATAATAGATACCACATCACCTCCATAAATATAATAGACACTATATCACATCCATAATTATAATAGACATCTCATTACCTCCATAAATATATCAGAGGCTTCATCAGCAGCACAGTAACAGAGATTTCATCATCCTCATAAATATATAATAGGCTTCATCACATCCATAAATATAATAGAGGCGCCATCACCTCCATAAATTTGGTACAGGTTTCATCACATCCATAAATATAACAGAGGCGTCATCACTCCATAATTCCGGTATAGGCTTCATCACATCCATAAATATAATAGAGGCGTCATCACCTCCATAAATATAACAAAGGCGTCATCATCTCCATGAATATGACAGAAAATTCACCATCTCCATGAATATGACAGAGATTGACGCAATGGTTTACGCCGTTAGTTTTTTTTTTTAGTACAGGTCAAAGAAAGGTCAGTCTTGACACGCTGAAGGCCATTTCTTGACATGTCCAGTCACGAGATTTTGTACAGTTAACAAAAGTCGTTTAGGACATATTTGTTTAATTAGTTATTTTTAGCTGCAGAAAATCTAAAAATGAGATTGTTGTTTTAGAACTTGTCCAATGTTATGCACGGAGTTCAGAACTTTTATGCCAAACCAAGTTGTTGTTACACCATTTATTCTTACTGCTGCTTGTTGGTCTAAATACAGCAGTGATGTTAATTGTATCAAATGTGTTGGAAATCTCATTTTTTTTCCATTATTTCCCAAAGGTTCTAGTGTTGTACACAATCAAATGCCTTTGAGCAGTCGCTAAATATAGATTCACATTAAACTCTCTGCATTTCTCTATTATTAATCTTATATTGAATATATGATCTCTTGATCCTCTTCCTTGCCTGAAACCAGCTTGGACCATATTGACTTCTTCTATTTTCTTTCGAAGTCTACCTATTATGATTTTTAACAGAATTTTACTGGCATGACTAATAAGGGCACAGTTCTGTAGTTTGTGCATAATTTCAGGTAGTTACCTTTTTTTTTTGGCAGTGGTATGAATATAGTTATTTTCAATTCTTTTGGCCAAATATCTAAATGCCATATCTTTTTAAATAGTGCATGATAGATTGTTGCACATTCCTGTCCTCCTGCTTTAAGTTCAGCTATTATCTCATCACATCCTGGTGATTTACCATTTTTCAGATTCTTTATTGCTCATAAAATTTCTTCTATTGTCGCTTCGGGTTCTTTCTCCTCCAATAATAATTCACACTGTAGATTTCTACTTTCACAGTCAGTTGTTTCATACATTCCTCTGCAATATTCCTTCCATCTTTCTAGAATTTCCTCTGTCTCTGTCAAGGTATCCCCCATCTCATCACAAATTACATTTAGCTTAGGTGTGACATTTCTCGTCAATGTCTTCATTTCTTTAAACTTTTCACTATCTCTTCCACATTTCTGATGTTCTTCTATTCTTTCACAACAATCTTGTATGTAGTGCTTTTTGTCTTTTCTTATGTTTCTTCGTACTTCTTTTGTTAAAGATTTATATTCCTCTTTGTTGTTTGTCACTTTCCATTGCGTCTTCATTTCTCTACTTTGTTTTATCAGTTCTAGTGTGCCTGCTGTAATCCATCCATTCTTTTGTGTTTTCTTTACTGGAACCATGTCTTTAGCTGTTGTTATTAATATATCTCTGGCCTGCGTAGCCAGTTCATCTGGTGTCATCTCCTCCTGTACAGCCATCAGGATTTCAAAACGGTTCTTCACTTCTATACCGTATTGTTCTGGTATTTTTGTAAGATCAAAGCGGAGTGGTCTTTATCTAAATTGATGACAACTGACAAAACAAACAAGGCAGCTGAAATATATATCAATGAGGAAAAACTGGAAGAAGTGGAGAGTTTTGAATATCTTGGATCACTGCTAACTAATAATGGAGACATAATGAGGGAAATTAAAAGGAGAACATCTATCACTCTTCAGAAAGTAAAACAACTAAAGAAGCTGTGGAGAGGAACAGACAGAACTACAAAAATAAGATTTTTAAGAGCATGCATCTTTCCTATCGCAACATATGCCTGTGAGACCTGGACACTTAACAAAACAGCTGAGAAACGCATAAATGCCTTTGAATGTAAATGCTACAGAAGAGTTCTTCAGATATCATGGACACAAAAAAGAACAAATATATCTATACTACAAAAACTTAATATTGAAGAAGGCTGGCTAGTAAAGAGGAGTAAAGAGAGAAAACTTAAATATTTTAGACACATTAAACGTCATGATAATCTAGAGAAGACCGTCTTGGAAGAGTACATAATGGGAAAAAGAAAGAGAGGAAGACCAAGGCGAAGATGGCTGCAAGACATCGTTGATGATCTGCAAATGGATGCATCAGCAGCAGGCCATCTTGCTCACAACCGAGAGGCCTACAGGAGTGCTGTTAGGGAGGCAAAGTTCCGCAAAGGACATGCAAATGAATGAATGAATGAATCAGACCTTTTGGTGAACTTTTAGGTAGAAATGTTTTAACCACGATTTTTGTTCTGCACAGAGAGAATGTTTGGGAAGATTTAGAAATAAAAATTGCAGGGTATATTTAAGGACTGGGATTTTTCAAAGATGATTTTTTAGTATAAGATTATTATTCGTGTGATTTAGATTAGCATGGATACTTCGTAAGAGATTATTAGCATGATGTTAGGATGAGAATTTTTGTGAGATTTGATAGAAAGTTTTTCAAGTTTTGTGATTGAATTATGCTCATTATGTGTTGTGAATATGTTAGGATGATTCTGCTCAGATGATTATCTGATTATGTCTTGAAGATTTTGAGCGATTTAACATCATTGTGAAATGGGTTAGGAATCATTCTAGGAACGTGTTAAACTGAGCGCTGATGTGTGTTAGCCTTATATTTTTGTGATGGAAAGGCTTTCATTGAGAATGTAAGTTGATTATTATATATATTTTTTTTTCGTCATGTTGTTCAGTTTATCTAAGTGAGAATGTTGCTCACTCCTTTCCTTATATGGCGAACGAGTTCTCGTCGAAGTTAGGAGTGGCTTGATCATCTATTACAATCTTAAGTTCCAACATCCTCACTGATCACCACTCATTCTTCTCATATTAAACATTTGATTTATCTGATCTCACTTAAAAATCACGTGTCAATGTTTCTCATACTGTTTTATTGTCTGTGTAACCTGTACAATTAGAATTCTGACAGAGTAAGTTATTGTTATCTGTGATAGTAGAGTACTCAGCAGTATTCAGGATACTATCATATCATCACCTTCATAAATATGACAGAGAATTCATCACTTCTATGAATATGAAAGAGAATTCATCACCTCCATGAATATAAAAGAGAATTCATCACCTCCATGAATATGAAAGAGAATTCATCACATCCATGAATATGACAGAGAATTCATCACATCCATGAATATGAAAGAGAATTCATCACTTCTATGAATATGACAGAGAATTCATCACCACTATAAACACAATAGAAATCTCATCACCAGCACAAATATTAATATCAAAATAGATCATAGAAGTAGGACTCTTAACAGATTTTACTTCATCACGGGGACAGCATGTGAACACTGTTGGAACAATATGCCAGCAATATCGGGACATCATGCGAACACTGTTGGAACAATATGCCAACAATATCGGGACAGCATGCGAACACTGTTGGAACAATATGCCAACAATACCGGGACACCATGCGAACACAAAAGGACAATATATAAAACACCACGGTGTTAGCACGCGAACAACCACGAGGGCAATATGCCAACACTACGGGGACAGCATGCGAACACAGAGGGGACAATATATTATCACCACTCTCCAGCATGTGGACACCACAAGGACAGCATGGGGACATAATCAGCGAAGCTGAAAAAACGCAGCAAACAGTTTATGTGGGCACCAAGAATGGACGAGATGGAGTTGGCCACAATTACGTCCTGTATATTTCCCTACATTTATTTTACATACCTAGTCTGTAACTAAACTTCTTCTGCTTGTCTTTGCTTCCAGTCCTTCTATACCTCTTTTTCTTACTTTAACGGAACAAAAGCGAGGAGAGAAGATTCCAGAGTTTCTGGACAGCTCCTATATTTTTGCTTTGACTCTCAAGAAA
Source organism: Achatina immaculata (assembly GCA_009760885.1). Classification (NCBI taxonomy): domain Eukaryota; kingdom Metazoa; phylum Mollusca; class Gastropoda; order Stylommatophora; family Achatinidae; genus Lissachatina; species Lissachatina immaculata. Next base: position 33,891,985 of record CM019720.1, read on the forward strand.
CGAGTATAAAAACAGAATCCAGTTTTCCAACGCTCTAGGAATCTAAGAAATCGATCTTGTCCACGGACTAATAAAACTCCAATACCACAGGGAGAATACTTATTACTCCCCCTGTAGGTATCGATATAATGATTAACAGATAATCAACCCTTGAATTTCAGCGAGAAACTAATATATAATGATATACCTTTATTAGTGACTTTTATACAAGTAAAATATGAACTTTCATGCGTGGATAAAAATACGCATAGTTAAAATATAGTAGATTTAGAGTCTTGTAAGGATGTAATCTAATTTAGAGTGTTCGAAGGACATAAGTCAATTTATAAAGATGTCAGTCAATTTAGAGTCTTGCAAACATACAGAACAAGTTAAGAGTTTTATAAGGATGTAAGTCAATATAAAATCTTGTAATATAAAGATACAAGTCAATATAAAATCGTGTAATATAATGATGTAAGTCAATATAAAATCGTATAACATAAAGATGTAAGCCAATATAATTCTTGTAATATAAGATGTAAGTCAAATTAGAATCTTGTAATTTAAGATGTAAGTCAATTTAGAATCTTGTATTATAAAGATGAAAGCCAATTTAGAGTCTTATAGTATAATATGTTGTACGTTTTTTTATTTATATTCTTCATTATAATACTGAAAAGTTCTGAATTATATATTGTCTTCCGTGTTCTGATGATATCGCTGGACTTTGAGTGATGGCGATTGTCAGGTATAGCGGCACATGGAGTTTGAGTGATGGCGATTGTCAGGTATAGCGGCACATGGAGTTTGAGTGATGGCGATTGTCAGGTATAGCGGCACATGGAGTTTGAGTGATGGCGATTGTCAGGTATAGCGGCACATGGAGTTTGAGTGATGGCGATTGTCAGGTATAGCGGCACATGGAGTTTGAGTGATGGCGATTGTCAGATATAGCGGCACACTTTGGCCGGTTAAATGTCATCAACTTGAAACACTTTTATACAGCATTGTTAACACGCTGTGACCACCAAGACATTGACTTTCTCCATTGTCACTTTTTAAACTATTAATATACTTCTTTTTTAAAAATTACATTATTACGTCTTGCTTTTGTTCACTTCACCATTTCAGAATGTCACTACACGTGATACTATATGGTTCACCACAAGACTGACATCTTAACGCACATAATCACTATACAATTCAGATGATTCGTTTCAGAATCAAATTATAGTTCATCTTTAATGTCCACCAAACGAAACTGACAAATATCACATTGAGGCAACTCCTAAAGCATTTTACAAAAAGTTAAAAAAATATTAAATCTTCTGCACTTCACTCGCAGTACTAACAATCACTTTTCATCTTGAAATGGTATCTTCTATATGCCCTAAACTACTTCTGGTTCTAAACTGCTTCTCTATTTCATGAATATCTACTTGCTGTACTTGTCCACCTGTTCTGTCTGTCGTCGCCTTCCTGTCTATTTTTCTATTCTTCATTTCTCTCCTTTCCATACCTCCTCCAAAATTGCATCCATAGCTTATATATCGTAGTCAGTTGTCCAAAGGACATACCTCTAGATTTTTACATTGGTCAGATGGTTGATTATATGCTGACTGGACTTCGGGATAAGTCGGTCCACTCCCTTTGGTCATCTTATTGGTCCGCTGGACTATTCATGTGTGCAAACTGCCTACTAAGATTAGTAAATGTGCCTCACCTGTCAGTAAGTCTGTTGCGTCAAATCCGTCTATTTAATTTTCTGGCGTGGGTAAACCAGTACCAGGTGTTTACAATACCTGTAGGGGATATGTGTTTACATAGTGTCCGTCTGCAGTCTCCATATTGTTGATTCAGTTTAGTCGTGTCAGGATTATTATAATCTGGGTGTATCTCCTTAATCTGCCTTTCGCTCGGCGTCATATGTCTAGTATTTCTAAGTATCTACTTCATTCTATCGTAGTACAACAAATACCATGGGAGTGTTACTCTTCCACCAGTTCACAAATTTTCCATCGTTTCTTATCTACGTTCTACGGTATCGGTAATATTAATAACTGTAATAAAATGTTAATAGTAATAATAATAATAATAACATTAGTAATAATAATAATTATAAAACTATACTAATATACAAAAGACTATGTTACAGTAATATAAAGATGTAAGTCAGTTTAGAATCTTGGAATACACGGATGTAAGTCAATTTACTCCCAGAACATAACGCAAGGAAATGTTTTAAAAAATGATCAGGGAACTAAAAACCTCAGTCCTGACTGCACTGTGCAGGGAACTAAAAACCTCAGTCCTGACTGCACTGTGCAGGGAACTACAAATCTCAGTCCTGACTGCACTGTGCAAACCTCTGTCCTGATAACCGGTTCTAGGTTTCAGTATCACGCTTTAGTGATCACTGAGATAAAAATGTGAGAAACACATTTTAACTGTCTCTTTTACGTACTTGCTCTGGTATGTTCTAGAGTCTGGGGGCAGACAGAGTTCTGGACAGGGCTTGGCTGTTTTAGTCACATAAATGTTTATTTCTCTTATTGCATCCATCCATCTCATGCCTGGGTGGCCTCCCCCTCTGTTTCCCTTCGCTTTAAAGGCAAGTACTTTGTGTGTGTGGTGGTAGTCAGCCCTGCGGTGTAGTGGTAGTAAGCCCTGTTGTGTGTTAGTAGTCAGCCCCGTGGTGTGGTGGTAGTCAGCCTCGTGGTGTGGTGGTAGTCAGCCCCGTGGTGTGGTGGTAGTCAGCCCTGTGGTGTGGTGGTAGTCAGCCCCGTGGTGTGGCGGTAGTCAGCCCTGTTCTGTGGTGGTATTCAGCCCTGTGGTGTGGTGGTAGTCAGACTGTGTTGTGGTGGTAGTCAGCCCCGTGGTGTGGTGGTAGTCAGCCCTGTGGTGTGGTGGTAGTCAGCCCTGTGGTGTGGTGGTAGTCAGCCCCGTGGTGTGGTGGTAGTCAGCCCTGTGGTGTGGTAGTAGTCAGCCCCGTGGTGTGGTGGTAGTCAGCCCCGTGGTGTGGTGGTAGTCAGCCCCGTGGTGTGGTGGTAGTCAGCCCTGTGGTGTGGTGGTAGTCAGCCCTGTGGTGTGGTGGTAGTCAGCCCCGTGGTGTGGTGGTAGTCAGCCCTGTGGTGTGATGGTAGTCAGCCCTATAGTGTGGAGTCAGCCCTGTTGTGTGGTGGTAGTCAACCCTGTGCTGTGGTGGTAGTCAGCCCTGTTGTGTAGCGGTTGTCAGCCCTGTTGTGTGGTGGTAGTCAGCCCTGTTGTGTAGTGGTTGTCAACCCTGTGGTGTCGTGGTAGTCAGACTGTGGTGTGGTGGTAGTCAACCCTGTGCCATGGTGGTAGTCAGTCCTGTGTTGTGGTGGTAGTCAGACTGTGCTGTGGTGGTAGTCAGACTGTGGTGGTAGTCAGATTGTGTTGTGGTGGTAGTCAGACTGTGTTGTGGTGGTAGTCAGCCCTGTGTTGTGGTGGTAGTCAGCCCTGTAGTGTGGTGGTAGTCAGCCCTGTGGTGTGGTGGTAGTCAGACTGTGGTGTGGTGGTAGTCAACCCTGTGCTATGGTGGTAGTCAGCCCTGTGGTGTGGTGGTAGTCAGCCCTGTGCTATGGTGGTAGTCAGCCCTGTGCTATGGTGGTAGTCAGCCCTGTGGTGTGGTGGTAGTCAGCCCTGTGCTATGGTGGTAGTCAGCCCTGTGCTATGGTGGTAGTCAGCCCTGTGCTATGGTGGTAGTCAGACTGTGCTATGGTGGTAGTCAGCCCTGTGGTGTGGTGGTAGTCAGACTATGGCGTGGTCAAATCATTTAATCCGCTGGTTCTAAATTTAGTTTCTGTTAGTGTCACTCCGACCCTTGTTGTGATTTTCCCTCTTCTTGATACATGTAGTGTCCTTCCGAAACACCAATAAATGTTAAATAAACAACCAAACGACTGCAGTTTTATGTTGGCTTCCCTTAAAAAAAAACAATCCAAAACATATAAAAAAACCAAATGCAACTAATACGTGTTTAGATAATGTATATTTGTCCCGAGAAAGGTTTCTAGCAATCATGCAAGTAAAACTAACAACAGCAGTTAGGACGATACTGAAGTGAAGTAATTACATATAGAAAGCAAACTGAGACAAAATGCTTTTAATAAAACATAATGCTAACAAGAAATAATTCTATTAAACCACATGTTGTAATAATAATACATCCCACAATAACTGGTTTTTCATGCGATTTGTTTGTACACAGTTTAGTTTTTTTTTTCTCTCTCTTACCTTATTTCTCTGTACTCTGTCTCAAATGGTATTTTACTGTCTCTCACATGGCTTTTCCGTGCTCTGTCTGAAATAATATTTTACTGTCTCCCACCTGCCTTCTCTGTGCTATATTTCAAATGATATTTTACTGTCTCTCACCTGCCTTCTCTGTGCTATATCTCGAATAATATTTTACTGTCTCTCTCCTGCCTTCTCTGTGCTATATCTCAAATGATATTTTACTGTCTCCCACCTGCCTTCTCTTTGCTATATCTGAAATTATATTTTACATTCTCTCCTGTTTCGTATGTTCTTTTTGCTATTACATACTGGGATATTAATACTGTGATATATCCATATGAGATACTGTCCTGTTTGAAAATACATTAGATTTCCTGTTACATTTTCAAAGAACGTAATTTTTTTAATCATGTAACTGTAACAATAGCCGTTATGACACTGCAGAATTCGTAACTAAATATCTTCTCCAGATACTGTTTTAACTATTTCAAATGCAGTTAAATAAATGGCGTACGTAGTCTAGATTAAAGCATTCTTGACTATTTTCTACGTCGCCTTTTTTCTAGTCACTTTGTTGACCTCGTCGCTTTTATCTATACAAAGCATGTTCCTGACTACCATCCTGTAGCGACTGCTGACCCTGTAGTAGACAAATATGTTGAAAGAGGCGTTGATAGACTCCACCACGTAAGCTACAGAAAATACAATAGCAAACACGTTACCGAACCACCCATCTATAGCTAGTTTCGGCTCTGCGATCATGCCAAGAAAGATGATACAAACAGGAATGTAGCAAGCGATAAAAATGGTCGAGATTAGTAAGACCATTATGGCAACAGATCGGTCCCGGCTAGACAGGGCTTCGGATTTCCCGGCACCAATAGACTTTTTCCTCCATTTGGTTTTCCTCCGAAGTTTAACGATGAGTACTAATGTTGAAGCCACCACAATGGCAAATGCCAGGTAAGGCAGGAGCACACTGTTGACAGGGAAAGCGTACTGTTCTATTAATCTTCTGTAAGGTGTGGACCCAAGAGCTATCCACGTTCTGTTGAGGTAGGGATGTTGGACAAAGACAAAAGAGAGGCTGTAGTATGCTGGTATGACGTTGCTGCCAATGATAACGATGTAGATGCAGGTGATAATTATGGTGACTCTTCTCGGCGTGATGAATGTTTTGATCTGACAGGAGAATTAGAATAACGCATAATTTATTAATGCGGTGTAACATAGTGGCTTGTAAGGTTATGATTGTAGTATTGTTACACCCTTGTATAATTTGAAAACAAATGCCTAAGGAAAATACTCGTCATCAAGTGGAACGAATTCAAGAACAAAGCAGAGATAAGACAGATGACTGAACAACAACCAGTCTCATGGGTGATCAGGAGAAGGAGATGGACATGTGTTGGTCACGTGATGAGAAGAAACAGTCATAGAATCCGAAAACAAGCTATCAAGTGGGACACAACAGGCCGAAGAAAAAGAGTCAAACCGCGTGAAACTCTCAAGAGGACATTGTTAACTGAGGCCAAATTAACAGGCATAAAATCCCTTGATGAGGTTGAAAGGCTCGCCAAAGACAGGAAAAATTGGCGAACTACCTTGCGAGCCCTATGTGACGTTTAACGGCACGGGAAGGATATAAGAGGATATATGAAGTATAATATGATAATATTATCATTACTATTATTATTATTATTATTAGCATTTTCTTATAGTTATTATTATTACTGATACGTAGAAGGTAGGTAAGAAACGATGGAAAATATGAGAACCGGTGAGACAGGAACACTCCCACCATATTAATAGTATTACAACAGAATGAAGTAGATACTTAGAAATACTAGACATATGACGCTGAGGGAAAAACAGATTAAAGAGATACACACAGATTATAATAGTCCTGGCATGACTAAGCTGGATGCTTAAATCAACAATATGGAGACAGACAGACGGACACTGTGTAAATTGTAATGCAAGCCTAGTATTAATCATACACTCCTGCTATAATTCTAGCTTGATATTAATCATACAACCTGTGCTAGACTCCTTGTTTAACATTAATCATACACCTTTGCTGTAAAGCTAGCTGATACTAATCATACAACTGGTGCTAGACTGCTAGCTTGGTATTAATCATACCATCTGCAGTCGTTCTTTTTCTGTATATTATTTTTCTGTATACTGTAAGTCATAACTGATGGAAAGTTGACTTTGTTTCAGATTTCTTCAATTAGTTTCTTAATTAATCTCTTCAGATTTTGTTCACTGTATTTCTTGGATCATTTCACGTCACTGATGTAGAGTATGTGCTGTTTCTAACTCATGACGCAGGTCACTGGTGTAGAGTATCTGCTATTTCTAACTCATGACGCAGGTCACTGGTGTAGAGTATGTGCTATTTCTAACTCATGACGCAGGTCACTGGTGTAGAGTATGTGCTATTTCTAACTCATGACGCAGGTCACTGGTGTAGAGTATGTGCTGTTTCTAACTCATGACGCAGGTCACTGGTGTAGAGTATGTGCTGTTTCTAACTCATGACGCAGGTCACTGGTGTAGAGTATCTGCTGTTTCTAACTCATAGCGAGATCTAGTACAGGTCCCGCTTTTCGCCACGTTGTGGGCCGCGGCATATTTGAAAATGGGCTCAAGTTAGTGGATTGTGGGCCGCAGTCTCTCGTCTCTCTATCGCCACAGTAAAGAGTAATAGGCTCTGCTCAGTCGTCCTCGAGTAACCCCCGGGAATCGGGGTGATTGGGGGAAAGAAAACGGGAAAAGGGGGGACTCACTTAAAGGACAAGATCTCTTTAGTTTTTTTTCCTTGGGGCACAGAAAGCTGTTTTCCCATTTCTTGTAAAGACCAGTCATAGAAGGCACAGTGCTCCCTCGCTAAAGTTCCCATAAACTGAAAACAGCTTTTCTACAGCTTTATGGACCGTTTGTCAGGAATATTTTATGAAAGTGTTATATATCTTGCTCTTCTGCTGTGGCCTTCACAAATGCGTTAGTTGCGTTGTGACATGGTTTACGGCTAGTCTGCGGTATCTTCGCCTTTCTACCAGACACATCTCTCTTCGGTATATTCGATACCGGTAAATATATACTGTTCATAGGATTAAAAACGATTTTTGTATTGTTTTAGATGGAAGTATAGTCGAACCCATATCGCTTTTATGTCACAGTCCGGATATTGTCAGAAATTTGTATCCCCGGCCAACTCCCGTAAATAATTAATTGGATTTACTCCGGCTAATATCACCCCGCTTATTGGAGTAAATCGGCTAATGTCAAATTATTTCTGCACACGGAGGAGTTAAATACCCCGCTTCGTATTACAAACTGGGCGAATCCACACGCTAAATAGCATCTCACAAAGCGTTATCACCCTCGTGACTCATCAAAAAAGACGGGCCGGACGTTCCATCACCGAATACATGCTGCATCAACCTTTTGAATATGTGGGGATCAAAACTCAGGTGGGGGAGAGAAAGGCATATCACGGTCGCCCTTTGAAAAGAACGTGATTAGAAATCGCCTTTTTTTGGTCATTGTTTGTATTCTTTATCAATCGATGACGGTGTTGTTAAGTTGGCAACGCGAGTTGACAGTTGATCATTCTCGAGCAGTATAACCTGGAGCTCTGGTTCTCGTTGTGACAAATAGTGGCTACTATACCCAAATGTTTCGATCTGAATTTAAGCGCTAACACGGACATTCCGAAGCACGCCGATGAAAACGTTACGAGAAACAACATTGCAGATGAATTTGGAATTGACGTTTCAGCTGTGTCCGAACTTGTTAAAAACCAGGAAAACTGATCGTCGCTAGTTGCAGTAAAGTCAGGGTGGACAGCCACGCTGAGAATAGACTGATGACGTTAGTGGATCCGTCACGGATCAGGTGCCAGCAAACCTGTGTCTTACGCTCTGTGAGCGCGTTCGAGACTGCGCGCTCGTTCATTTACAGTATAATTGACGTGACGCAGGACGTTTTTAACGCTGTAGTGTGACTTTTTATGTAATAGAGCATTACACGGCGAAAACCACGCGTTTTTACTGCTTCTGATGAAAAGTCTGATTTTGCTTGAGTGTTAATGACCAAGATTTACTGTATTTTGTGATTAATACATTTTGTGCCCCATAACACATTTTAGCTGTTTGTTATGTGGTTAATGTAGCAAATTTGGAACATACGTACATATACTCAGTGCTCAGAGACAAGGGATGCACAAGGAAGGAAGCAGACAATAATTCCAAGAACAAGGATGACAGGAAAGCCTTTGTCCATGGCCTATGCTCTCAAGGGAGTGAAAGGCGATGATGATGATGATGATGATGATGACACACTGGTGCAGTTAAAGCCAGCGCAATGGACCCCGCTTAATGTCAATTTTGCTTAATGTCATGAGATTTTGACGTTGTGACATTATGCGGGTTAGACCGTAGGGAAACAGCCTTTCATGATTTATAGAACAGTTTTAGTCTCCACAATTTTTATAACTATAAGCAGCACAATCATTTCTCTTTGTTATCACTTTGAGAACTTTTTCCTTGATAACCTTTGTACTGTTGTTTGTACTTCATGTGAGTACTCAACAGCGGTCTGGAGGACATCTTAAAGAGATCAGATAAGACAGTCTCTTAGGCAGCACAGCTTTCTCCAGTTTGGAGAAGCACCTTCAAATATGTGGCAGCAACAGGACAGTTCAAACACACACACACATACAAAATATAAATAAATAAATACAAGTGGTAATGCTCTAGTTAGAATCTCCAACAAACCTTCAGTGGATGCGTGATACAGAGGCATCTCTCCAGAGTTATGAAAGCTGTTATCCAGCCGGTTACTCTGGTGAAGGCCACATGTGGTATCCCGCCCGTCAGGTAGACTGTCTGTTCCGGGTCAAAGGGTATGTTGGTCTCGTACAGAAGTGGATTGAGAGAAATGTTATGCCACACCAAGGTCACAAGACTTAACAGGTCAGAGATGGTCAGTCCTGAGGAAGTTACAAAAATTTAAAAAAAAATATTTACAACTCGGAAACACAAAACAAAACAGAAAGATGAAAACTTCCACAAACAGCAGTAAATAAAAACAGTATTTCAAAGAGAGAATGAATGAATGAATGAATCTTTATTTTTCAAGGGTAAAGAATTGAGCATGCGGGCCCGTCTTACATTCTGCCCTTCATCACTCCATCTTTCATTCTTCCACACTCTCGATATAATATAAGTATACAAATTACATTAGGAAAAACATATCAAAAGAGTGTAAGATTAAACTATTACATTCAAAGTAAAAGAGAAGAAGTAATTAACCTAATAAAATAGCACTCACACACTCATACACGCGCACACACAGACATATACATAAACAAAAATACATTGTCAGTACAGATCTTCTAACATATGTTTTTTAAACAAACATTAAAATAATTTCTAACGATATCTAACAAGTTACTTTTCGAACTATGTCATTTTAGTACTTGATGGCTGGAGACTAATGGGTTGAGAGAGTGCTGGTTATTCTATGGAGGCATATAATTACAAGCAAGTAAATAATGAAATAGGTTTGAGTTAAAGGATGAAGCATTACTAATGGATTTTAAATAGTAAGGGAGGGTGTACAGAGCTGTACTGCAGAGTATGAAAGGCTTTTCTTGTACAGATCAATCCTGGGTTTAGGAATAAAACAGTTTTTTTTAAACGCTGGCTATGTTTAGTGTTATACGTAAACAGTGACCACAAGTAAGACGGAGCATTGTGCGATAGAATTATGTGAACAAACTTAACTTTGTTGAAAATGACTATATATTTGAGGGGTAGAATTTTGAGTTGTTTGTTCTGATCTACAGTCTGTACTGGGTGTTTGTCACAAATAAGATTTAATGCTCGCTTGTGAAGTGAGTGGAGCCTTTTTGTGTTTGAGACTGAGCATCCATCCCAGATTGTGGAACAGTAACCTAAGTGTGTTTTTATGTGTGATATGTAGTATATCTTTCTTGTGTTTTTATCGATAAAGTGTTTAATTTTGGCTAATTGGTAAACTTTCTGTGCAATCAAGTTTGTTAGGTTATGTACGTGAGAATTCCAAGTTAAATGCTGATCAATGATGAGTCCTAGAGTTTTATGTTCATGAACATTTTCTATTGCCTTAGTCCCAGCACAAAGCTGTAGTGAAGTTTTTGTTGCATTCTGCAATTTCTGTCTTGTAGTGATGAGCATGGGTTTTGTTTTGTTGGTGTTTATCAACATACCATTTTTATTACTCCATTTAATTAAACTGTTTATATCACTTTGGAGCGTTGTATGTAGTTTATTGATGTCGCAGTCAGTATTGTAAACAGCACAGTCATCAGCAAAAAGATCACATGAAGAGTGCTTTATATTTAGTGATAAGTCGTTAATATAGATGGCAAAGATAAAAGGACCAGGAATGGAGCCTTGAGGAATATCAGTATCAACCATAGAAGAGTCAGATATTTTGTTTCTAAAGCAAACTACTTGCTTTCTACCTGAGTGTGTGTGTGTGTGTGTGAGAGAGAGAGAGAGAGAGAGAGAGAGAGAGAGACTGAGGTTACAGCTCACTACAAATGTTTTCAGTCGTAGCTGAAACACAGTCTGTCTATAAAGTCTGTCTGTGATTTAAAAATATGTTCTAAGCAGGTCGAAAGCAAAGATGGCTGCGGGAAGAGACAGCTGTGTTATATAAGTGGCAGGATCAGAACTAGACAAGACTTGGTCCCATATTTTCATGTTGCTCGTTCACTGGGTAGTGTACTCAGTCAACGTACGCTGTGATCAGTCAACGAACGCTGTGATCAGTCAACGGACGCTGTGATCAGTCAACGGACGCTGTGATCAGTCAACGGACGCTGTGATCAGTCAACGGACGCTGTGATCAGTCAGTCTAAATCAGTGTTTTCTTGTCATGTTTCTGCTGTGGACCTTCTTTCTGGTTGGAAAACAGCCTCCATAAAAAAAAAAATAAACCAAGAAGCAGAACCAAGGTGATGCTAAGATTTTTTTTTATTCCAGCGAATCCTTTTGGTTGTCTGAGGACTGCCAAATATTCTTATGAAGGTACCCCCCCCCCACAAAGTTCCATAGACTCCAGGGTTTAGATAATCGTGTGGGTCATGCCGTCCCTCTCGTGAGGTAGTTTGCCCAGATGCTATATTTTGTTGTAATCTGAGATTTTAAAAAAAATTTAAAAAAAACATTTCGGACCTCTCACTATCCAGTGATATCTTTCTTCTAGAACATCGCAGTCTCATCTTTAGAGTAAACAGTTTGATAGCTCAGTGGACATCAAACAAATAAGAAGAAAAAAAAAGAGGAATGTTAATTTCATTATCATTATTTCTTTATCTGTTCAGGTCAAATGTGGTTCAAACATAGCTTGTTGCCCACTCAAGCGAAGACATCTGGTCTCCCATTTCTCACATTCCAGGCTACTCAACTTTAACAAACGGGTAACTGATACACACACATGTTAGGGGAACTATTTCTGAGATAGTATATTCGCTATATGCAGTGCAGGACACACCAGATTACATTGAACTGTCAGTATATTAAGGGAGAAAGGATGCTCACGAAAAAAAATCAGCTCTGTATGTATGAGACATGGCCCCTACAAGCAAACAATGGCCTTACTTTCAAGAATGTCAACAAAATTAAAAACATCTTTTCTTTTTCAATAAGTTTATGATCAAAGATGTTTGTCTAGCTACTTGCCCTACCTAGAAATGAAATGTTGACAGAGTCTTTCAAGCCTTGTTTGACGAAGGCGATGATGTTGATGATGTTTGTTGCCGTGCCAAACAGGGCTATGAGCTGACAAATGAAGACGAAGTTGATGATCTGGAAGTACATGCGGAAATCGTTGGTCACCACGTCCCAGTTCCCGATGTAGTAGTAGTCATCATCAACAGGTTCCGTACAGGATCTGTCCCACTCCACTCCTCCGACCATGTGAGAGGCGTTGCATGCACATTGTCCGTCTTTAGTGTGAGTAGAGTTACATGTAATGTTCAGTTGTTGAGTGTGAGTTTCGTTCATTTTGGTGAGTTATTGTAACCCCGTCACCCTGGTAGTTCAGCTCAGAGTTTATTGTATTACGTGCTGCCATCCAAACAAATGTACCGTTTTTTTTAAAAGCATCATTTACTACAGTCCTATGGTAATTTAGGCTTCAAATTCCAAAATCCCGGACTTTTAATCTTGGTAGAGAATTGAGACTTAGTTCCAACCAGAAATTGAGTTGCACTTTCACGAATGTCGTAAATTATTGGCCTCTATTGTAGCCTAGGAAGTTTCATAATGGGAAGACGTAAATTGTAGGCTTCTGATGCTACTTTCGCGGTTTTAGATTTCATAAACTACAAAATTACCCCCCTTCTCCTGAAATTGAACCCGGTATCGGCCTGGAAGTTGAGCGTTCAAAAACTGATCGTTTTAACCGTAGGAGATTTGAAAATAAGCACCGTAACTAATTTTCTAACATTACAGAACACGCAGCGCACAATTTCCTGGTCGTTTGGCTACTTCGCATCACAGAAAAGTCTGAGAGTCATCGGCGATTTTGCCCACTGAAGAAATAATCAGTGCAACATTTAACTCTCCTCCGACCTACATGATCAATACACACAGAAAAAGATATCGCACAAGTTATTAGAACACTTTCGAAAAGGTTAAAGGGAAAGTTTAAATGCACAGGGAAAAAAAAGATCCTTTTCAGATATTTTAAAGGTTAATATCTGTCATGATCTTTCAACATTATGGTGTTATTTTTTACCGTTGAAATACATTGCTTAATGCAAGCCTTCGTATACATATGTTTGAACAGCACTTCGGGAATTTTTAGCATACAGATGTATGTTGTAGTATTACTAGTCTCACAGTCTTAGCCTGGACATCATGTGGCATATAAACTGTCAGTATTTAAAAAGAATAACAAGACATCGCGGGGCCAAAAGAATTATTGTATGCGATGTTCTTGAAGTCGAATCCAGACACTAGAGACTGTTCTGCCAGTTCATGTTAGGCTTACAAAGCTGAGTGTAAACCTGTAACTAATGATGCGATGAGCTCAGATGTGGGATGGGTACAGATTTAAACGTTTTCAAGTTCTGGAATCAGTTCTTGAGCTAGCACGTCGACAGTACAACAGATTATATCAACAGATTATATCAATAGATTATATCAACAGATTATATCAACAGATTATATCAACAGATTATATCAACAGATTATATCAACAGAATGAATTCCATACAAAAATTGTGAAAAATATACATCTTCGTTATCATAACTCAGATCAGGACTTATACTCTCAGCAAAGGGGTCAGAAGTTCACCCAGTGAATATCTTCTTCATTAATTCATTAACAACTGAACAAAAAAAAAATACAAAAAAAACCTGATGAAAAGATGAACAACACAAAAACGCTTAGAGAAAGGGGATGGGAAAATGGAGAAATGATGATTGCAGACGTCCTGAATTTTGTAAGTGGACAGCAAAGTTAGCAAAAGAACACGGAACTGAGACACTAACCCCACATCACAGAAGATGACAAGATGCCTATTTTCTTAACTGTTCTAATGGATAAAAATTCGAGGCGATAAAAGATAATGCATGGTGCTGTACGAATGTTGTTATTACTGAGGTCAAACGTGCATAACACTTAAAGGTTATTTAAATTTATCTAATAAAAAAAAATGAGATCAGACAATTTAAACAATTCGAGTTTTTCTTCCTCTAATGTTTACAATTTTACAAATAACCAAGAGGCGGCCATTACGTAGAAAAAACGGAAAACAATTTCGGTTGAAGAAAGAAAACAGTCAATAATAATAATAAACATTCATCGTTGTTAAACGTTGGAACTAACCACAAGTTTGAAAAGATCGCTACCGCATCAATCGACCACTTCAATATCTTCTCTGTTCTACTACACAGATGATCTATATTTGACCTGGTCTGACCTGGTTCTCTGACCCGGTGAGTTATCCCTGTTGTATACTGCACCATTATCTCCCAGAATGGGTAATTTCTGAGACGATTACATTGTTACGTTGGGGAGTGTTCGGCCTCTGTTTTAAAGGGTAGCTAATCTTATATTTGACTTACAAGTCCTGTGTGCTGCATGCATTTGTCCTCGTCCATTCACTGATTTATCCTCGCTTCTGAAGGAATCTGACGTAGGCTTACCGTATAAATATTGAATATACGAGACATATTTTCATAAAGTTGAGAGGTTTCCATGACTTCCAAATTTCATATCCAAAGAAACAGTCGGAAATGTTTTATTCAAGCGAAACAGAATCTCAGAATACAATATTCAAGCTCAAAGAACTATGAAAGCTTGAAACACCCTGGCAGCAACCTGACAAGTTGGCTCTAATTACTCAATATCATGTAGGGATCTGATCATGATTACATTAACTGAAATCATTAACGCACAGCATGACACAGATTTTAACTCCTTTCCCTGTAAACATTATTTTCTGATTCTTGAAATGATTGATGTGCAACCTCGCGTGACGGGTGTGAAGGCTGGAAGCAAAATAAAATGAGGAGAAGGATCGGGACAGGGAGATGGAATCAATCAAATGTGCAAGGTGATCTTCTGCTGGCATCTGTGGGATCTTCTGGTGGTTTGGTACGGGGGATGTCGTGTTTGTGTGGATGATATTTTAGTGCTTCACTGATATTTTCATGTTATCTGGATGATATATAGTAGTGAAGTGGGTGACATTTTGATAATGCGTGAATGAAATTTCAGAACAACCAAGACCAGTTAAAGCTGTAAGGAAAAGGCAGCCCAAGTTCCTTGAAAAACTTGATAATGAATGGAAAATTCAAGAGGAAGAAAAGGAAGAGAGGAAGCAAGTGAAAAATGTCTCAGCGGACATAGGAAATTTTAGGGAAATAGATAAACTTTCACACTGACTGGAAACACCAAGGATGCTACAGGATGGCGAAGCATAATCGGCAGAGCTATCCAGTGCGGCATGTAATGTGGATGTGGATGAAGCTTTGGTGGCAGAGTTACCTGCCAGAGGATGTAGAAATAGTTACTTATCAGAGGATGTAGAAATAGTTACTTATCAGAAGATGTAGAAATAGTTACTTATCAGAGGATGTAGAAACAGTTACTTATCAGAGGATGTAGAAACAGTTACTTATCAGAGGATGTAGAAACAGTTACCTACCAGAGGATGTAGAAATAATTACCTACCAGAGTATGTAGAAATAGTTACCTACCAGAGGATGTAGAAATAGTTACCTACCAGAGGATGTAGAAATTGTTACCTACCAGAGAATGTAGAAATAGTTACCTACCAGAGGATGTAGAAATAGTTACTTATCAGAGGATGTAGAAATAGTTACTTATCAGAGGATGTAGAAATAGTTACTTATCAGAAGATGTAGAAATAGTTACTTATCAGAGGATGTAGAAATAGTTACTTATCAGAGGATGTAGAAATAATTACCTACCAGAGTATGTAGAAATAGTTACCTACCAGAGTATGTAGAAATAGTTACCTACCAGAGGATGTAGAAATAATTACCTACCAGAGGATGTAGAAATAGTTACCTACCAGAGGATGTAGAAATAATTACCTACCAGAGTATGTAGAAATAGTTACCTACCAGAGAATGTAGAAATAGTCACTTATCAGAGGATAAGTTACTTCCCTTATCTGTTGAAATAGTTCCGTACCAGATGGTGTCACTCAGTAACTCAGTCACTCAGTCAGTCATCTGCATGTCCCTTGTGGAATTTTGCCTCCCTAACAGTCTCCTGTAGGCCTCTCGGTTGTAAGCAAGACGCCCTGCTGCTGATGCATCCTTTTGCAGATTATCAACGATCCAGATGGTGTAGGAATAGTTATCTGGCTCTTCCAGAAAATGAGACCGGAGCATGATACTGAAGACATAACCCTGCAGACGTGACAGACCAAGAAAAGAAAGACACTATGTTACAATGTCTGCCAATATGGTAGGTACAGGGCTACTATGGTAGGTACAGGGCTGCTACTGTCATATTTTCTACTGACAAAGTTGTCATTACTGGCGATCTGCAGCAGGGCAAGACCCTATATCGCTACCTCTACGTATTCTCTGGAACTAAACTGTGCCAACTGAGTCTGATGAAAGCAGTATGGAGTGGCATGATCCAGGCTGGTGTGAAGCTATGCCTGATCCAGGCTGATGTGAAGCTATGCCTGATCCAGGCTGTTGTGAAGTTATGCCTGATCCAGGCTGTTGTGAAGTTATGCTTGATCTAGGCTGTTGTGAAGTTATGCCTGATCCAGGCTGTTGTGAAGCTATGCCTGATCCAGGCTGTTGTGAAGTTATGCCTGATCCAGGCTGTTGTGAAGTTATGCCTGATCCAGGCTGTTGTGAAGTTATGCCTGATCCAGGCTGTTGTGAAGCTATGCCTGGTCCAGGCTGTTGTGAAGCTATGCCTGGTCCAGGCTATTGTGAAGTTATGCCTGGTCCAGGCTGTTGTGAAGCTATGCCTGGTAATGTTTCTTGAAGGGATGATATCATTCTGCGTTTTCTGTGTACGCGGCAGGACACAAGGCCATCTTCGTCTTCTGTTAACACATCTCGGCGAAGAAGTACATCTTACTCGGCTCCACCACTTTCGATCGGGAACAAAGGAAAGATGCAAAAATACAAGTATAAAGCACACAGAGAGACCAAACATGTGAAATTTGCAGTAGAAATCTGTGAAATTTGCAGTAGAAATCTGTGAAATGTGCAGTAGAAATCTGTGAAATTTGCAGTAGAAATCTGTGAAATTTGCAGTAGAAATCTGTGAAATTTAAGTCTGAAATGACGGGCTTACCGAGTCACGTGAGTTCTTACTCTCCCTCTCTCTCCCTCCCTCTCTCTCTCTCTCCCTCTCTCTCACTGTGAACCTTAAGTGCCCAGGGCACATGGGACTTCCGCAAGAGTTTTCAATAAACGTCTGCCCTTTGCCTTTTTTCCGCTCTTACCCAGGAAAGCCTTCTATTGCTCAACATCCTCTCTGTTGTTCTTCTCCATGTCCTCTCACTAGAACAGTGACAATCTGCTTGTTAGGACTGTGGTATCAGTTATTGTTGTTGTCCTTTATGGGATGCTCCTGTCTACAGGCTGTATCGCAGTAGTGTATAAGTCCCATTTTTGGGTGTTTAGGGGACAAATAAGCGTCTTGATAGGGCTCAACGATTTACTTCATGTCTGGTTTCTGCCATTTCCTCCCTCCATCTCCTGCTTGGGCGGCCTCTTTCTCTGTTACGTACAAGTCTTAGTGTGGACGCTTTTGTGGCGGACTCTGGTGGTTGCGTGTAACATGGCCAGATCATTTGACTTGCTGCTTCCGGATGTAGTGTAATACTAGCGTTGCTCCAGTCTTTGCTCTGATGGTGTCATTTCTTATCTGGTCTCTTCTTGTCACATTTAGTATTCTCCTTGACCATCTCATTTCTGTAGTGATGATTTTTCTTTTATTCTTGGCTGTTAGTGTCCGTGTTTGACATTGATAGCATAGAATTGGGAAGAAAATTGTATTGTGGAGTACTCTTTTTGTTTCAATTGTGATATTATTATTTTTCAGTAACGGTCGACCTGATTCACTTTACTGCATCTGTTCTCAATGTCAACGTCAGTTTTCCCTAAGGATGATATTGTGCCACCTAGGTATTTGAAATGTTCCGCTTATTTCAAGGGTTAATTGTTAAAAATTTTTTTTTTCTCAATATGGTCATGACTTTTGTTTTTTCAGCAGTGATCTTCATGTTCTGGCCTAGCCCTTGTATCTGTGTATCATCTTGATAAACGTAAACGATATGCTGTATCTGATTGTGTTTGACTGATTTTTCTGTCAGTTGTCTTAGAGAAAAGATGGCACCTGTACAGCTTCCCATCTCTGTATAAATAAGAATAGATTTTATCACCCTACTAGTGGAAAGAAATGAAAAAAAAAACTTGATATTGCTAAATCGAACTAAAAGTTAATGAAAGAAAAGCTGTGTTGTAAACAACATGTACTCATATAGCGTTTTGCCTTCTCCTCTTCTTTAGAGAAACAAGTCGCAGGAGAAAGTGTTTTAAAAATCGCAATTTAATTTTCCATGAAAAGTTTAGTTTGATGATAAAGGAGGAAGGCTGGAAGAAAGAAATGAATGAAAGTTGATTTTAGAAAGAGGTTTTTCGTGGTTTTGATTTTGTTGTTACCGCGAACTTAAAGCTAAACTTTGGGAAGTGTCACTTTGATGTCTCTGCCGCACAGGCAGTTTGGCTATCCCTTCAGCTGAATTTGTTACTTTTATATCAGGATACACAAATCATGGACTGTAGTTGCTATCTCTGCATGACTTTTCTCTTATAACGTGTCCTTGGTAGCCGTTGTCATGGCTGAGAAGATAAAGGTATCACATCTTGTCTGGAGCCTGTGACGAAGTTTTAGATTTATTTGTGGAGATGAAGCAAAGTGGCCTGACTGCACCAATCATTCATTCTCGTTTTGTCAGGGTGTCGTGTCTCAGTAACTTATGACTAATTAATACTGGTTTGTCAGGGTGATGCATTTCAATAACTTATGACTAATTAATACTGGTTTGTCAGGGTGATGCATTTCAATAACTTATGACTGATTAATGCTGGTTTGTCAGGGTAATGCATTTCAATACGTTATGACCGATTAATACTGGTTTGTCAGGGTGATGCATTTCAATAACTTATGACTGATTAATACTGGTTTGTCAGGGTGATGCATTTCAATAACTTATGACCGATTAATACTGGTTTGTCAGGGTGTCATACTTCAATAATTTATTACTGATTAATAGTGGCTCTGTGAAGTGTTGTGTCTCAATAATTTATCACTGATTAATACTCTTTTGTGTACTTTTCGGAAAATAATTACCAAGTCAGCCATGACATGTAGCTTCCTTCAGTCACTTCTGACAACGTCAAGACAAGCTTTAGAACAAGGCAACCCGCTACTGGATTCGGTCACTCGATCTGTCATCCGTATCAGAGGTTTTCTGCCATTTTCGTCCATCTCGTGACACATTTAATTTTCATCCAGTGGCCAGATTCATCATCATCATCTACTATCAGTAGACTACTGATACAGTTTATTGATCTTACATTTCCATCAGTCTGATGTGACAACTCCTTATTAAGCTCACGTAGTTTTTTTTTTTTTTTGGCATACAATGATTTATTTCAATAAATCGATAATCATTTTTAATTTAACATTCACAAGATGATATCCATAAAGAAAAACATCTGCTTGTCACCGCTATGTTTGCTTTCATCTTAATCTGCAAGCCTCTCTCTCAGACTCCAGCAAGGTCAGGATATTGCTCTCGCGAACAGGTCCTTTGACGTTGCGAATAATGGAACCGTTTGAGTCATCTAAGAACTCAACCCGAACCTGTGTACGCTGTCCTTGTGATCCTGTACGACCCAAGACTTTCAAGACTTTGGCCAGTTTCATTGGCTGAAGCTTGTCCATGTTGCTTGCTTTAAGGAGAGAGCTCACGTATTTGACCTCCAGGGTCTACTTCTGCCTGTTCAGGTTGCCCTCTTTCGCGAGTTTAGATCCGCTCGGAATGATGTAATCTGCGTGCGCTGAAACCACTAGTGTGGTGATTTGTATGATTTTCTAGAGAAAGTAGTACGTATTTTGTGTGCTTTTTCTGTCGGAAGCAGGAAAGAGAAGTAAATCTCCACAGTCCTGTAAAACAGGTGATATTTTCTTCAACAAAACAAAAACAAAAGCACAACAAAACAAAAACACGTTCAGTATCAGGTGGTAAAAAAGTCAGTTATTTCCCCTGAAAATGGGGATTACGTTGAGAATGTACATTACATCCCTTACTTGTTATATACAAACATTATGATAACGTTCATTGCCGGTTACCTTGTACAAATGCATTCCAGCCGTCATTACCGATGATCGTTGAAGTACATCTGTATAAGACAATAGGCAGTAAACTTTGGATATACAAATATAAAATTAAATATAAATCAGTGCAGTAAAGCTGTAAGTAGACATTTTAAAAAGGTACAATCAGCTTCGTTCATTTCCTTTCTTATGAGGTATATACCAGACATTTACATTTAGACTTTGCATTCTTTTCCTACTTCTTAGTCCTGTATGTTTGTGTATGAGTACACTGTAAGCCATATTGTATACATCAATGAATTAAGCTGTTCTTCACTTTAGTTTTTTTTTAAAAATCTGATTATTTGTTCAACAATCACAACTAATCTTTACAGCCGTACATAAAGGATCAAATAAACAACATAATCATCAATATAGTTATTCACCTGATCATTTTTTCACACAAAACTTAAGAATATTAGTTGTGGTCACCAGACTGAAATACTGGATTTGGTAAGTTATAATTAAAATTAACCAAACGTATGTGTACAAGTAAAGATAATTATGTATCACAAACTATTGTTCCTGTTTATCTATATGTTCTCTTTGGGTAAAATAAGTGCTTTTTTCAATAACATATTGATCAATACACTGAGTATCTGAAACTGTATACTCCACATACACATATCAATGACATCAAGCAAAAAAAAAAACTCACACAGGGTTCTGCATTGGTCACTTTGACAATCAGTATGCCCTTGCTCTTCTTTACATATGCTACATATCTCGACATACAACAATATTTGAAAAACTGTTATGCATACAATTTTATGTTCACAAACATAAAAACAAATATATAAACAAAATTACTTCACAAAGCTATTCATTTTAGATAACAGCAAACTGTATCAGACAAAAAATATATTTCTGTACAAATTACAGTACTTAATATCAAGTATAGAGATAAAATGCCTCTTCTCTAAAATTTAGAGATATTTCTGTTTTCTTACAAAAAAAACTTATTTTGGAATTGTTCTGTTCTACATCAGTTTATTGAAACATATTTATCTTGTGCTGTATTGCTGGAGAAATGCGTGTTACATCTGTGGTTAAAAAAACCTTGAAGAGTTTGTTGTAGTTTGAATTCAAAGAGAAGTAACTCTAAAATTTCAAGCAACCAGAAATCACCATAAAAAAAAAATATAAAATCTAGAACATCTTGGGTAACTAATTTTGTTTGAACAAGAACTAGACTTGAACTAGTAAAGGCTTAGTTGGAATTACACAAACGAAAAAAAATTCTAGAAGCTGGAGACAGAGAAGAGAAAGGTAGAAGAGAAAGAGGACACTGATATCATTGTTTGTATAACGTCTCCCATGCATCCATGCGCGCGCGCACACACATACACACACTCACACACACACACGTACAAAGAAAACCTTCTAGATGTAACACACAGAGCTAGAGAGAAAGAGAGTGATGAAGGGAGACTGTATTCGATGTTGCTCCCACAAGAAAACTTAAAAGTGTCTGCAGCAGGAATAAACAGAAGATCTCTTAACTCTTTCACGTCAAAATAGCACTGACAGAGTTGCTGGATCTTGCAAGTTTCTGCGAATCAGTGCTCAAAGTCATCTTTAGGCAAATTCTAAATGAAATCAAAACTAACATATTTCCAACCCAACTTTATTTTAGAGTAACTTCGTTTATCTCTTTGTAACAAAATTTTATTCCTTCACAAAACAGAAACCCAATCAGGAGTGAAAGAGTTAAGATCATAAATCAGAAAATAAATATTATAATGGTAAAAGTTAAGATAACTACTAAGGTACGTAAAAAAAACCTGCAGATAAATATAAAAATATGTGGTTTAAAATTAGAACAAAGGCCAAAATTTACATTTCTGCAACTGGATATTGGATAATGTAATATGGAATGTGGAAATCGGTGAAGATGATGATAGGAAACATTATACAAAACTAAAATGTCTAACAACAAACAAATTATGCAAGAAAAGAGATGAGAACTGTCATTCAACATGAATTCTCAACATTGCACAGAGTATAACTAAACTCTAACCACTACACTCACTGAAGCAGGAATCTTGACTAAACAATGAGATTTTTCTGACTAGCTATCAAAAAAGCAATTTTATGCCAATGACAGTCCACATGAATATACACTTTCCTATGGTGCAATAACAACTGATAAACTTAGCAGATTAATTGAAAACGGATTTATCAGGTGCATCACTTGAGAAGGTAATAGAGAAAACAATATAAGATGTGTTTAAAATAAAATGAAGTGAAGGGATGACACAAGATAACAAGAAACCATTTCATAAATGTATGTATCTGTTTTAGTTTATCTTGATATTAATTAGCTAACGTGACGAATGTAATAGTTACATTCAGAATATCAAGAATCACATGTGATGGTCAAGAATTACTGTGATTGTGGCTGCTGTAGAGCTGGTATTAGCAGATCAAAGTTACATGAAGCTGTGTGGTACAATTTTGCAAAAACAGGTAGAGAGAGAGAGAGAGAGAGAGAGAGAGAGAGAGAGAGAGAAAGAGAGAAAGGACACTGACTTGTTGTTACTGTTCTTTTTCATTACTATTTCTATCTATATTTGCTGACTTTTCTTCCTTTCCTTTCTCTTTCTACCTATTTTTGTAAAATGTCACCACACACCACACATCACACACTTCTGTGAGGATGAACCATGAGTATCTCATGAAATCTCATGATGAATATAATGGTAACTAATTTTACCTTCATACTCTTTGTGCGTTTAGAGTATGCGTGTATGTATATACCTACAAAAAAGTTATATGTATACATACATACAATATGAGGATGTATACAAGGTCCAGCAATTAAGTAATGAGGATGATTTTATTATGGCCAAGACAACAATGCCATCTATGAAGCAAAACATGGAATCTAAAGAGGCAACCTTCATCTATGATCTGGCAACTTTTCATCTCCGTCCAATAAGCAGACGACAAACAAGCCGCCATTTTGTTGGCCTAGTTAGAGGTGCATTGTTACGTAATCAGCATGGAGCAAAAAGCTATCATTGAATTCTGTTTAAAACTCGGAAAAAGTCTCAATGGACAGTTGAACTAATGCGACAAGTTTATGAGAATAATTGTTTATCTCGTCCACAGATATTCAGGTGGTATTCACGATTCAACAGTGGTGTGGAAACGACTGCATGAACGCCCAACTTCTGTTCGTAATGAGGAACTCATTGCAAAAGTCAGAGAATGGTTACAAGAAGATTGTTGTTTGACTGTGAGGATGATGGCAGATGAATCTGCTGTTAACCGAGAGACCATTCGTAAAATTTTAGTAGATAATTTGGGCAAGAAAATAGTTGCTTGCCGTTTTTTTTTTTTTTTGGCTCCAAAAACAAGTGTGTGTTCTCAACCATCCACCCTATTCCCCAGATTTGTCTCCCTGCGATTATTTTATTCCCAGAATTAAAGTTGTCATTGAAAGGACGCTTCTTTGACGATACTGATGACATACAAAGGGCCGTAACATCGATAAGGGCCATACCAACAGAAGAACTGCAGAGATCTTTTCAGTGTTTGTTAGATCGTGCCACTCGCTGCATCAATGCACAAGGGGCTTACTTTGAATAAAATACAAGTTATATCTTCAACTGTTGTTTATTTTATTTTTTATGTAATTAGTTTCATTACTCAATTCTCGGGCCTTGTATGTTTGTTTAATTAAGTTCTCTAAAACTTGTCAGGACTTTGGTTTTAAAAGCCTGAGCTAATAAATTAATAAGTTGAAATTTATTTTTAAAAATATAAATCACATAAAAAGTTGTCCTAATGTGATGATTAAAACTTATTTTAAAAAAATAAACTCTTACATGAATATGTTTTCTAATTTACTTTCAGCCACATATCTTTAGGTCTTACATCTTACATTTTACATCCTTCCCGTGCCGTTAAACGTCATATAGATCTCATATAGTTGTGAGGCACGTTTTCCTGGTTTCGGCGAGTTTTTTAACTTCATGAAGGGATGTTATGCCCACTAAACTGGCTTCTCTTACCAATGTCCTCTTTAGAGTTTCACGTGGTCGACCTCTCTTTCTTCGGCCTGTTGTGCTCCACTTGATAGCTTGTTTTGGTATTCTCTGATTGTTTCTTCTTATCACGTGGCCTACATGTGTCCATCTTCTTTTTCTGATCACACATGAGACAAGTTGCTGTTTGCTCATCTGTTTTATCTCTGTGTTGCTCTTAAATTCGTTCCACTTTATACCAAGTATATTCCTGAGACATTTATTTTCAAAACCGTCTAATATCTTGTCTGTTTCTTTAGTTGATTTCCAGCTTTCGCATGCATAAATGAGGATGGAAATTACATTTAAATTGAATAATTTTAACTTGGTTTTTGTGCTTATAATTTTTGAATTATATATGTTCTCAAGATTTTAGAAGGACAATGCTGCTTTTGTAAATTCTAATTCTAACTTCCTTCCTGGTGTCACCATCTTGGTCTATGTAGCTGCCAAGGTATGCAAATTGGTTTACTTCATCAACAGCTGTCCCATCTACGTATACGAGGTTGATTGATAAGTTCTCGACATAAGGTACAAATACTTGAAACACATAGCTGATATTAGGCGCATTGTATATCAGATTAATGTAAGTTTAAACATCAGGTTTCAAGACATTAACTGCAGCCAATTTTTTTTACATGCTAGTGTATTGGTAAGGGGTGGCAGAAATTGAGAAAATGGATAATATTTCTCATCGAGCAGTCATTCGCTACCTCTACATCAAGGGCTTATCCTCGAAGGAGATCCATGAGGATATGCTGGAGACTCTAGGAGAGAGTGCCCCTTCTTACAGCACAGTGAAGAAATGGGCAGCTCAATTCAAACATGGAAGGGAGAGTCTGGAAGATGATCCCCGTCCAGGAAGACCAAGAACGGTAGCCACCGATGAAACCACCGCAGAATCCATGACATGATAATGGAGGATCGACGACTAACTGAGCTGTACATTGCTACTGAGTTGGGTATCTCATAAGAAAGTGTTCATGTCATTATTCACAATGATCTTCAAATGACAATGGTCTCTGCTCGATGGGTCCCGAAACTTCTTGTAGCTGATCACAAACGACGGCGTCTCAACATGTCAAGAGACAATCTTGGCCATTTTTCTGCAGATCCTGAAAAGTTTTTTCAGCAATTTGTGACTATGGATGAGAATTGGGTTCATCATTTTCAACCAGAAACCAAAGAACAGTCAAAGCAGTGGAAACATCATGGATCCCCACCTCCAAAGAAAGCAAGATTGGTTCTGTCCGGAGACAGAATCTTTTGGAATTCAAAAGGTGTACTATTGATAGACTATTTTTTAAAAGGCAGAGTGGTCATCGGGGCCCATTACGCTAATCTTGTGAAGCAACTGCGGTTCAAACTGAAGAAAAGCGTCGAGGGAAATTGACGAAAGGAGTCATCTTTCAGCAAGACAATGCTCCAGTTCACAAGTCGGCGGTGGCAATGGGTGCCATTCATGAATGCGGCTTCCGGCTTCTTGAACATCCTCCTTATTCCCCAGATTTGGCCCCTTCGGACTATTACCTGTTTACCAACTCGAAAAGGAGCTCAGTGGTCGCACATTTGATTCAGATGATGATATCATTCATGCGGTAGACCACTTTCTACTGGCACAAGATGCTGACTTTTACAAAGAAGGGATCCGTATGTTATATCTCTGGAATACGTGCATAAACTTGCAAGGGAACTATGTTGAGAAATAACCAAAAAAAGTTGTCCACAAATAATCCGTTGTACCTTATGCCGAGAACTTATCAGTCACCCCTCGTATTTTTCCTTCTTGATTACTGAGAAGTTTCATTATTTGTGTTTTGTCTTTGTTGATTTCAAGACCTATTTTGCTAGCCAAGAAAGGCAGGTAATCTGTTTTTCCCTGCATCGATTTCACATTGTCACTGATAAGAGTTATGTCATCTGCAAAAACCAAGATCTTCTATGTGGGTCCCATGTAGCAAATCAGTGCCGGTTTTACCTATACAGGCATCTTTTCATTATAAAGTCTATGGCAATTCTAGAAATGCAAGGAAGATAATACACATTAGGTAGCCATACATAGAAACTGTTGAGAGCAAAAACGTAGACAGCAGAAATGACAAAACTATTTCAGTTGTGCTTGCGCCAACATGGAAAAACAAAGATCTCTGAATTCAGTGTCTGTTATAGTGTGAGAATCCCTGATGTGATAATTTTATGATCAACAGATACATAACACCATATTTCATTGACATATCACTCGCCAGAAGCACTAGGCACAGACAACAACATGAAACAGCAGATCACATACTGGAGACATAACAACATGAAACAGCAGATCACATACTGGAGACATAACAACATGAAACAGCAGATCACATGCTGGAGACATAACAACATCACATAAGCTTCACAGTAAGACTAAAATCATTCAGCAAATTAATCAACTTGTAAAAGTAAGAACACTTCTTGCAGTTATATTATTTTTTCCAGTCATACATGTGGTTCCTTTAAGATTTTTTATTTTCGACAAATACCACAAGATAACCGTTTCAGCACAGTTTTTTTTTCCCTAATAGCAGTCTTTCCAACTATTTCCAGCACGGTTTTTTCCATGATATCAATCTTTCCAACTATTTCCAGCACAGTTTTTTCCATGATATCAGTCTTTCCAACTATTTCCAGCACAGTTTTTTCCATGATATCAGTCTTTCCAACTATTTCCAGTCCAGTATTTTCCCTGATATCATTCTTTGCAACTATTTCCAGCACGGTTTTTTCCATGATATCAGTCTTTCCAACTATTTCCAGCACAGTTTTTTCCATGATATCAGTCTTTCCAACTATTTCCAGCACAGTTTTTTCCATGATATCAGTCTTTCCAACTATTTCCAGCACAGTTTTTTCCATGATATCAGTCTTTCCAACTATTTCCAGTCCAGTATTTTCCCTGATATCATTCTTTGCAACTATTTCCAGCACGGTTTTTTCCATGATATCAGTCTTTCCAACTATTTCCAGCACAGTTTTTTCCATGATATCAGTCTTTCCAACTATTTCCAGCACAGTTTTTTCCATGATATCAGTCTTTCCAACTATTTCCAGTCCAGTATTTTCCCTGATATCATTCTTTGCAACTATTTCCAGCACGGTTTTTTCCATGATATCAGTCTTTCCAACTATTTCCAGCACAGTTTTTTCCATGATATCAGTCTTTCCAACTATTTCCAGCACAGTTTTTTCCATGATATCAGTCTTTCCAACTATTTCCAGCACAGTTTTTTCCATGATATCAGTCTTTCCAACTATTTCCAGCACAGTTTTTTCCATGATATCAGTCTTTCCAACTATTTCCAGCACAGTTTTTTCCATGATATCAGTCTTTCCAACTATTTCCAGCACAGTTTTTTCCATGATATCAGTCTTTCCAACTATTTCCAGCACAGTTTTTTCCATGATATCAGTCTTTCCAACTATTTCCAGTCCAGTATTTTCCCCTGATATCTTATATACAGTTGTTTCTAGTCCAGCTTTTAGTAAACATGTTGCTTCCCATTATAACGTATATTACTTAATCACTTCATAAAATTGATATTGCACCTAGTCCAACATTTGATGTTTACATTTAGTTACAAATGGACAACCTATGACTCTCTTTAGGATACGAAATAACATATATACCATAAATTGAACATATTTAACAGAACCAAGATCAGCAATTTGAAATATTCACATTCAATAAAATTTTGGTTTCAGTTTTTGGAAAGTGAAACAAAAATTGTATTTAGTCATTTCACAACATGAAACAAACATTGTAATTAGTTGTTTCACAACATGAGACAGACACTGGATTCAGTTATTTCACAACATGAGACAGACTATTTTACAACATGAGACAGACATTGTATTCAGTTATTTCACAACATGAGACAGACATTGTATTAATTTATTTCACAACATGAGACAGACTATTTTACAACATGAGACAGACATTGCATTCAGTTATTTCACAACATGAAACAGACATTGTATTCAGTTATTTCACAACATGAGACAGACATTGTATTCATTTATTTCACAACATGAGACAGACATTGTATTCATTTATTTCACAACATGAGACATACATTGTATTAATTTATTTCACAACATGAGACAGACATTGTATTCAGTTATTTCACAACATGAGACAGACATTGTATTAATTTATTTCACAACATGAGACAGACTATTTTACAACATGAGACAGACATTGCATTCAGTTATTTCACAACATGAAACAGACATTGTATTCAGTTATTTCACAACATGAGACAGACATTGTATTCATTTATTTCACAACATGAGACAGACATTGTATTCATTTATTTCACAACATGAGACATACATTGTATTAATTTATTTCACAACATGAGACAGACATTGTATTCAGTTATTTCACAACATGAGACAGACATTGTATTAATTTATTTCACAACATGAGACAGACTATTTTACAACATGAGACAGACATTGCATTCAGTTATTTCACAACATGAAACAGACATTGTATTCAGTTATTTCACAACATGAGACAGACATTGTATTCATTTATTTCACAACATGAGACAGACATTGTATTCATTTATTTCACAACATGAGACATACATTGTATTAATTTATTTCACAACATGAGACAGACATTGTATTCAGTTATTTCACAACATGAGACAGACATTGTATTCATTTATTTCACAACATGAGACAGACTATTTTACAACATGAGACAGACATTGCATTCAGTTATTTCACAACATGAAACAGACATTGTATTCAGTTATTTCACAACATGAGACAGACATTGTATTCATTTATTTCACAACATGAGACAGACATTGTATTCATTTATTTCACAACATGAGACATACATTGTATTAATTTATTTCACAACATGAGACAGACATTGTATTCAGTTATTTCACAACATGAGACAGACATTGTATTCAGTTATTTCACAACATGAGAAGCACGAAGAAAATGACAGCAAAATATTAGCCATTAATTTTATTCTTTTCTCACTAAAGCTGTCTTTGACACTTCCCATCTTTTTGTCAAACTTTTTTCACTCTTGTATGCCATGTCAAACTTTTATCACTCTTGTATGTTGTGTCAAATGTTTATCACTCATGTATGCTATATCAAACTATTATCACTCATGTATGCTATGTCAAACTGTTATCACTTGGAATGTTGTCTCAAACTTGTATCATTCGTGTATGCTGTGTCAAAGAACAATTCAGTCCATGTATTAAATTATCTTTAAAAATTTCTAACAGCATTTTGGAATCATGCTAGGTCACATATAAAATGTAAATAAAGCAAAAATTGGCAAAAGAAGATGAGGAGAATTTAATTCTGCTGCAGAAATTCTTTTTTTTTTTAAAGAAAAGTTATTTTTTTTCTTCCGCTTTCATAGTCCAAAAATGTAATTCTGATAAATCTGCAACTTTTCCCACCATCAATCAATGTTATTTTATATTCAGCTAAAATGCAGAACTTTACAATTTTGTCCCAAAGATGTGTAACCCTTCCAACATCCGTCTATTTTTCTACTCACGTAAGCAGTCCACACTCAGTTTACGAAAGTCTTGTGACTGCTGTGTTTTATGTTTGATTACAAATCTTGTAACTGCTGTGTTTTATGTTTGATTACAAATTCTGTAACTGCTGTGTTTTATGTTTGATTACAAATCTTGTAACTGCTGTGTTTTATGTTTGATTACAAATCTTGTAACTGCTGTGTTTTATGTTTGATTACAAATCTTGTAACTGCTGTGTTTTATGTTTGATTACAAATCTTGTAACTGCTGTGTTTTATGTTTGATTACAAATCTTGTAACTGCTGTGTTTTATGTTTGATTACAAATCTTGTAACTGCTGTGTTTTATGTTTGATTACAAATCTTGTAACTGCTGTGTTTTATGTTTGATTACAAATCTTGTAACTGCTGTGTTTTATGTTTGATTACAAATCTTGTAACTGCTGTGTTTTATGTTTGATTACAAATCTTGTAACTGCTGTGTTTTATGTTTGATTACAAATCTTGTAACTGCTGTGTTTTATGTTTGATTACAAATCTTGTAACTGCTGTGTTTTATGTTTGATTACAAATTCTGTAACTGCTGTGTTTTATGTTTGATTACAAATCTTGTAACTGCTTTGTTTTATGTTTGATTACAAATCTTGTAACTGCTGTGTTTTATGTTTCACTACAAATCTTGTAACTGCTGTGTTTTATGTTTGACTACATTACATTTTATTTTTGTTACCAAAACATTGACTACATTTTGTAAAAAGAGATTTTATTTGAAAGGCGAGGTCGACCCAGCCTCGTAAAATGAGTACCAGAGAAAATCTGGGAAGGAAAGGCAACGAGGAAAGGAACTGGCCACATTACTTCATACACTGATGGCCCAGCATAATGAGGTCTCTAACGCTTTATCTCCTACGGCATTTGCTATGGGACCATCTTTATCTTTTTTTTATCTTTACTTGAAAGACTACAATTTCACCTAATCTTATTTAAAAGGACAGACATGAAAGAGTAGAATTTCATCTATTCTCACTAGAGGTAGAATTTCTTTGAATTCAAATCTTTTGCTGATAACTGCTGATTTGAAAGTGAATTCTATGTTTGTTTCAGTTTGTGGCATAGTGAAAACATAATGAAATGTATTACAAACGCCAAGCAGCATGTCACCATGTCAGCATGACATATACACAGTACAGACAAAATAAGGCAGTGATTATCTTTTGGAATGTGACATGTCACGATGTGACAAGCTCAGGAAACTAAACCGTAACACTGCATTCAGGTCAGCTCTTCTGTGGCTGAAGTTTTTTTTTTCTTTTTTGGTTTCCTAACTGGAAGAGCTACTGACATTTCACGGAAGGAAGCGAACTTTGAGAGATAATGAAGAGTTGTCGAAGAAATGTCCAGATAATTATCATCATGACTGAGCAAGGCACTGAAATGGTTTGATATTTGTTATCATTTATATCCATGTAGAATAAACCCAAGTCATGGTTTAAATTTTTAAACTTCATTCATTAAAACATTTCAAACATCAGCTAATTAGACAATTTTTCTGATGGCTATCTCCAATCAAATGCCCTGCCTATTCTCATGAAAAATCTAATGTTAAAAGGCTTGAAGAACTTCCACAATTCCCGTCTAACATTTGGGTCAAGGACAGGATGGTTGCGACCTTTGCTGTCTGTTAGGCATTGTTCTGATCGTTGCAGGAAGCCTGCAAATTGTTGGTCATCTCGACCTAAGGTTCTTCGTCTCTCGACTTTGATGCAGTAAAATCCTTTAGTCTTGTTGTAGACAAAGTGGTCTCTGCTAATTTTGTGAGATAAACCAAGGAAATCCTCTAGCTGAAGAAGATAAAAGTGCATAGATTATCTGCTAACAGATTCTCTAACAGATGAAATACGCGGATATAATTTACTTGCATTGTCGCCAGCAGTCAAAGTAGATAAAGATTACCTGTGTATCTCTGGCTATCTAGGCTAACAAATATAGATTACCGGTGTAATTCTAGCAATCTAAGGTTACAGATATAGATTACCGATGTACTTCTGACAACCTAAGCTAGCAGATATAGATTACTTGTGTGCCTTTAGGAATGTAAGCTAAGATACAGATTACTTGTGTATCTCTGGCAATCTAAGCTAGCAAATATAGATTACCTGTGTACTTTTAGCGATCCAAGGTAGCAAATATAGTCTACATGTGCTCCTCCAGTAATGTAAGCTAGCAGATATAGACTACCTCTGTGCCTTTAGCAATGTAAGCTAGCAGATATAGACTACCTATGTGCCTCTATCAATGTAAGTTAGCAGGTATAGATTACATGTGTGCATCTAGCAATGTAAGCTTGCAGACAGAGACTACCTGTGTGCCTCTAGCCTTTTAGAAAGCTCTAGCTACAAAATATTACGAATCAGCACTGATCGATCTTTCAACTTTGGCTAGTTGTTTGTGGAAAGAGCACTACCACCAACATAGCTGCTCCATGGAAGAAATGGCAAGAGTACAGGAAGAAGAATGCATGGTGAAGGAAAATGAGCATTGAACAAAACACCGCAAGCAATAGAAACGGAATTGTGAATGTAGTATTATCACAAAGTACATTGTTTCTTCCTGTAAATATAAAAAAAAATAGTCTAAGTTAAGTCCCCTTATTGTGAAGTCTACACTGGAAACATTGTCTGCAGCAGTTTTCCAGCTTGTCCTTATACTTGTTTTCACGGTGCACTAGGCCATGCAGGACTCGGTCAATCTTACTCTGTTGTCCATCCATCAATAACGTTGTCCTTCTCTTGTTTTTTTTTCCTTTCAGCTTTTCCTTCTATTATGGTTTTCATAACTGTATTATGCTTCTTGATATGGGTGAAAACTATCTGTTTGCCATATGTGTTTTATGTAACAACGACAATGTGAAAAAACTAGAGACTGGAATGCACTTGTCCCGACACACTCTCACGGAATAAGAAGCCAGCGATACTGAGGCCGTTACAACACACAGCCTTGATCTGGGAATAATGGCTTCACAACTGAGAGATGGGTTGACTAGTAACGAACAAACTTTCATGCCTGTATTTTCAGAAAGTCGGAGACAATGCTTAGAAAATATCAGTCACAATGCCCAGGAAATGACCTGCGTCAAAATAGAATTCCATGATTAATATCGAGGAAATGGCCTGCGTCAAAATAGAATTCCATGATTAATATCGAGGAAAGGCCTGCGTCAAAACAGAATTCCATGATTAATATCGAGGAAATGACCTGCTGGAAAACAGAATTCCATGATTAATATCGAGGAAATGACCTGCGGCAAAACAGAATTCCATGATTAATATCGAGGAAATGACCTCTGTCAGTGCGGAATTCTTTGATTAAAAAAAATCATGTTTGTCTTTGTGCTAGAACATAAAGATGTCTCTGGAAAGAAAAGCGCGGACAGACTGGCTAGGACTGGTACATCTGTATATGTTAACTAACTTAGTACAAAATGGGCGGAGAACAGCGCTCTTAGTACAAAATGGGCGGAGAACAGCGCTCTTGTTACAAAATGGGCGGAGAATAGCGCTCTTAGTACAAAATGGACGTAGAACAGCGCTCTTGGTACAAAATGGGCGGAGAACAGCACTCTTATTATAAAATGGGCGGAGAACAGCGCTGTTAGTACAAAATGGGCGGAGAACAGCGCTCTTAGTACAAAATGGACGGAGAACAGCGCTAACTTCACGTCGCATTTAGAGAAGAACATCACCTTCTTATTCTTCATCGTCCTTCCTTCTTAAATTTTCTATCGGAGTTTACTCCCCTAACATCTGAATGTCCTGAGCCAACCAAAGAAAGCAAAGGAAGGTGTAGACAAATGTTAACAAATACGGCATAAAGAGCTTGTGAGAAGTTGTTCTGTTTATCATTCAGTAGAGATAGATTTTGATTTTAATCCACGAAAGTGGGCGCAGTGAAGACATAAACCATTATGTAGATATAACAGTATCTAAACAAGTAGTCTAACTGAAATATTAAAAAAAAGAACTTAGGTGTGATATATAAAAGTCTAGATAGAATGGACCGAGGGCTGCTTTATGTGGGTTTTCCCCATTATTATTAATGCTGATTGTTGTGAAACTTACAAAGAAGTCTAACTTACTAGTCCACGGGTCAGGCATCAGATAGGTCTCCACAAGCCGTCTGAGAAAAAAAAATGGCATCGATAACCCAGCCTTTCTTGCCACAGCGAATAAAATACACTGAGTGTAATGGGTAACTGCTTGCTCCCAGTAGACTTCAGCCATTATGCACAGATGAAAGAGGTTGATCGTTTGGTCCTGCGGTATTAAATCCAGCCCCACTTCAATCCGATCTCATTAATATTACTGCTTCCTCTTCGTTAAGTGAGTGGAAATGATGGTCATAAAAATGTCATTTCCTTTTCTTTCTCCTTTTCATCCGCTCCCCCCAACCCTTCTAGTTTGATGTTCGCGTGCAGAGAGCATAGAAGCGTATTGTTCCAGTGAAATCACAGATGAATCCTGGACTCAGCGTTAAACCCGCCATTTCTTAGAGTTTATTTCCAAGATAAAAAATGTCAACAAACAATATTTACTTATAACAAACGAAGATTAAAAAAAAATATTGTGTTACTTATCACTACCTTATACAGCTCCTCCCACGGGCTGACTTTCAAGTTCTCTCCATCGACCACAAGAAGCTGGGGCAGTTTGAAGAAGTTCAGCCATTTCTCCAGATGCCGACAGTAGAGGGAACGTTTGATGGGGGCGTACGACTTGTTGATCCTCCCTGTATGCACATCCAGAGCCAGCTCTTCAAAACTGCCAAAATATTCTTCGCGGCCATTCTTGTAAAACTTTTCCTAGACAAGCAGTAACAGAAAAGTACTGTATATTTTGTTTTGTTTATTAAATTTGTCACTCATTCATCTTATTTAATTTGCCAGTCATTCATCGTATTTAATTTGCCAGTCATTCATCTTATTTAATTTGTCAGTCATTCATCTTATTTAATTTGTCAGTCATTCATCTTATTTAATTTGTCAGTCATTCATCTTATTTAATTTGTCAGTCATTCATCTTATTTAATTTGTTAGTCATTCATCTTATTTAATTTGCCAGTCATTCATCTTATTTAATTTGCAAGTCACTGATAAATGACATTTTTGTCCTGACTGTGAACTAGTTCCTGTCTGTTTTATTTCCAGGACCACGGTGACAGTTATCTACCTCGTCGTCGATATTATCTACATTATTTAAATTCTTGGAACTTATGGGGCGCCCGGCACATCATAGCTAACTACAAGTTCATCTCTACAAAACTGAAGGCTGCCCAAGCCCCAATTTGCCTGTTCCAAAACTGTCTCCAGATTTCAGATCAAAGCCTGCAAGCCTGCCCTATCTACAGACACTTCAAAGCCCAAAACTGGAAAAAAAAAGACACAGATGGAAAAATGTGATGTGCATATGAAGAACTCCTGCTGATAACTGGATTCATGGAAGTGTCCCGTCTCCTTGTCCAGACAGTTGAGCATGTGAAGCAGGATATAGAGAAGATTTTCAATAGGATTAGAAAGGTATTTAGAAAAAGAAACAGTATTTTAGATGAGACAGGATAAAAGTTGGAATCTGAATAGGTGCATAGAAGAGAGCGGTTTACATAACGAAGATTCCATTCAATGTCAAAGGTACATGGCACAGACTAATTTTAGTTCAAATGTAAAAATGATGTGCTGTCATTATAACATAAATTAGAAAATTCTATCAGGTGTCATTATAATAAAAATTAGAAAACTCTATATCTAAACAGAAAAAAAAAAGAAACTGACTGTGCTAAGCAGAAAATAAAAGTTGCTACATTAAAACACCGTATTCCCCAATATGCCTTAATGGCATAGAAACGGGAATTTTACCTTTTACCCTTTACATTAAAAATTCCTCGCAGTCGATCTTTATTATTAAATGATTGTAAAATATAACTCAATAAGAAAAAGGGCATGCATGCTCACAGTGGCTCATAAGAATCGTAAGCTGTTATTTTATCGTGGATTCCTTGAAACATTAGATATTTATAGTTTTGTACAGGAATCTTGGGACTTTAATCCTGCCTTCACACAGAGCTGATTATAGCACTATAGGAATTCAAGTATTTTGACGCTGTCCACACAGAAAACTGACTATAGCACTATAGGAATTCAGGTACTTTGAGCCTGTCCATACAGAAAATTGACTATAACACTTAATCTGAAGACAAAACGTCCTCAAATAGTTTCCCTACGTTAGTATTTCAAAATCTCCTTTTATTGTCTGCCATTTATTGGTTTCCTGCCACACAATGTCAGAGTGACAACAAGTGAATCATGGGAGAAGAGAAGACGGGCTGGCTCCTGATTGGCCAGGCAAATGTGCAGAAAACCAACTCAAGGGAGAGAAGTTTTGTTTCATGGAAAAATCAAAATCTGTTTTAATAAATTCTGTTACTTGTTATGTCTTGGCTTAGAAACTTAACATGACCTGCAAATACAATTTTGATAACGAAACTTATTGCATATAATGACACGTACTGTATATTATGAAACACTGTATATAATGAATGATGGAAATATCTAAAAGAATTCCACAGATCATATTTGGTTGGATTTCTAACAAGATTGTTGGAATCATACAAGATTTCTATTAAAACATGGCAAAGAGAATATGGAAGTGTCGATAGTTCAAATAGGACAGCAATAAATCTGGCTGAGAGATGGCATTTCCGATTTCCTGAACTGACATCCAAGTCCAGCTCCTTCGCCGTTTTTGCCGTCTGCTTGTGCTGTGATGTGTGTGCGCATGCGCGGGGACGTGCTTGTGGCAGTCTGTCAGTTCGTGTTACTCTAGATTCTGTTCAGGTCTGGCTTGACATGCGCCCTCATTCCTGTGAGGATTAATTTCTGGCCTTATCAGGATCGAATTTAGGGTGTGTGTTGACCTGGGTGGAATCTGACATGCCGGGTGGTGTGTCTTCCATCTCCTTTCCTTCCTGCTTTACAGTTTCCCCCTGTTTTTGCTGTGATTATTGAATTATAAATAATATTGGACATTCCCGTTATTGTATTTTCATTTGGTCGTCCCATCTTTCTTTTTCCTCTGAGTTTTCAAATGATTGTTGGGTTTTTCATCTGAAGTCTACTCAAAACGTGATTCGCGACTGCGTATTATTTTGTCATTAAATAGCATCTGTTATGTCAAAACAATTAAGTGTTTATGGCCTTGCGACACGACGTATAAGATGGTAGTTCGTAACTTATACATAGTTTGATAAATGGTCTATGGATGAGAAACATTGAGAGACAGTACCCAACATTCACTGCGGCATTAATAAAACACTTGAAGTATGTGTCTGTATGCATATGTAAACGACTATACTGTCTGTACATTTTTTTGGCCCATGAAGTCGATAACTTATAAACTAAGTACATTGTTACTCATTTTTATGCCATGTCGCATATTGCCTTTTCCTAAGACATAGCCCAGCTTGCTTCTCCTTCTTCTGTATGTTTTTGTGTGTGAATAAGACATTTTTGTATTCACTTTCACAGATTTGGACATCTGAAGCACTTGTCTTAAATAATACAACAGAGAATTATGTTGCAGTCATAACAGTACACACGTACTGTCTTATTTTCCTAGATGCCTTTACACGTGTTCATCAAGTCTTACCTTGAGCTGAACATAGTCAGAAATGGCACGATCAATCGGGTTTCGTACAACCAAGACGAGCCTGATGGAAGAGTTCAAGTTATACACTCTCTCTGGAACCTCCCAGTCCACAAAATAATTGGGTGTCTTTTCAATGGTCACCTGACCTTCAAAAGAGAAGGGCATCTGGCGCCTGTACCAGTCAAAACCTTGGTCATAGTACCTGGCCATGGAAGGTTAAAAGAATAATGTTAATGATATATTCTTAAAACACATCGATGGTGCTCCAATAGTGAGTTATCAAGGTCAAACTGAATAAAAGAGGTCGCCATAACATTTTTTTTTACCCTGCTTGTCCAATATTTCACTCCCTTGTTCTTTTATCTCGTAATATTTCACTCCCATGTTCTTTTATCTCCTAATATTTCACTCCCGTGTTCTTTTATCTCGTAATATTTCACTCCCATGTTCTTTTATCTCGTAATATTTCACTCTTGTGTTCTATTATCTCGTAATATTTCACTCCTGTGTTCTTTTATCTCCTAATAGTTCACTCTCATGTTCTTTTATCTCCTAATATTTCACTCCGATGTTCTTTTATCTCGTAATATTTCACTCCGATGTTCTTTTATCTCGTAATATTTCACTCCCGTGTTCTTTTATCTCGTAATATTTCACTCCTGTGTTCTTTTATCTCCTAATATTTCACTCCAATGTTCTTTTATCTCGTAATATTTCACTCCTGTGTTCTTTTATCTCGTAATATTTCACTCCCGTGTTCTTTTATCTCGTATTATTTCACTCCTGTGTTCTTTTATCTCGTAATATTTCACTCCCGTGTTCTTTTATCTCGTAATATTTCACTCCCGTGTTCTTTTATCTCGTAATATTTCACTCCTATGTTCTTTAATCTCCTAATATTTCACTCCCATGATCTTTTATCTCATAATATTTCACTCCCGTGTTCTTTTATCTCCTAATAGTTCACTCTCATGTTCTTTTATCTCCTAATATTTCACTCCCACGTTCTTTTATCTCGTAATATTTCACTCCCGTGTTCTTTTATCTCCTAATACTTCACTCCCATGTTCTTTTATCTCCTAATATTTCACTCCCGTGTTTTTTTATCTCCTAATATTTCACTCCCATGTTCTTTTATCTCGTAATATTTCACTCCCGTGTTCTTTTATCTCGTAATATTTCACTCCCGTGTTCTTTTATCTCGTAATATTTCACTCCCGTGTTCTTTTATCTCGTAATATTTCACTCCCGTGTTCTTTTATCTCGTAATATTTCACTCCCGTGTTCTTTTATCTCGTAATATTTCACTCCTATGTTCTTTAATCTCCTAATATTTCACTCCCATGTTCTTTTATCTCGTAATATTTCACTCCCGTGTTCTTTTATCTCCTAATAGTTCACTCTCATGTTCTTTTATCTCCTAATATTTCACTCCCACGTTCTTTTATCTCGTAATATTTCACTCCCGTGTTCTTTTATCTCCTAATACTTCACTCCCATGTTCTTTTATCTCCTAATATTTCACTCCCGTGTTTTTTTATCTCCTAATATTTCACTCCCGTGTTCTTTTATCTCGTAATATTTCACTCCCGTGTTCTTTTATCTCGTAATATTTCACTCCCGTGGTGTTTTATCTCGTAATATTTCACTCCCGTGTTCTTTTATCTCGTAATATTTCACTCCCGTGTTCTTTTATCTCGTAATATTTCACTCCCGTGTTCTTTTATCTCGTAATATTTCACTCCTATGTTCTTTAATCTCCTAATATTTCACTCCCATGTTCTTTTATCTCGTAATATTTCACTCCCGTGTTCTTTTATCTCCTAATAGTTCACTCTCATGTTCTTTTATCTCCTAATATTTCACTCCCACGTTCTTTTATCTCGTAATATTTCACTCCCGTGTTCTTTTATCTCCTAATACTTCACTCCCATGTTCTTTTATCTCCTAATATTTCACTCCCGTGTTTTTTTATCTCCTAATATTTCACTCCCATGTTCTTTTATCTCGTAATATTTCACTCCCGTGTTCTTTTATCTCGTAATATTTCACTCCCGTGTTCTTTTATCTCGTAATATTTCACTCCCGTGTTGTTTTATCTCGTAATATTTCACTCCCGTGTTCTTTTATCTCGTAATATTTCACTCCCATGTTTTTTATCTCATAATATTTCACTCCCGTGTTTTTTTCAATTCGAGTGCCGTGCCGCGTGGCGTAGGCGATCATTTCTCTCCACAATTCCCTGTTTTTAGACTTGATTGTGAGATCCGTCAGTGACTTTCTTCCTAGCCACATTGACAGCCCATCTAGTAACGTCTCTCTTTGTCTTCATCTGTTTCTTCTTCCTTCAATTTTTCCAGTTGCCACAGTGTGTTTCAATTTTCCTCTTCTCAGAAAATATTCTACAAATCTCGCTTGTCTGCCTCTGATCTTTGCTGTAATTTGCCTTTCAACTCCAGCCTCTCTTAAGACTTCTTCATTGGTTTTCTTGGCTGTCGATGGTACCTTCAACATCCTTCTTATAAAACACATCTACATGGCCTCCATTTCTCGTTGTAACCTCTTATTCATAGACCATGCTTCACATCCATAAAACAAAACTGGCTCGATGTAACATTTAAGTACTCGGAATCTCGTTTCCATTGATATGTATCTGTTGCACAAGACGTTTCTCATTTTCTGGAATGCTGACTTGGCCTGAGCACGTCTGCTTTTTATTTCGTTGTGACATTTCCCATCAGCTGTCATAATTGTTCCTACGTACTTGAATCTATCAACTTGTTTCAGTTCAGTGCCATCGATTGTAATGTTACATTTTGGTGGTATTCTTTTCTTTGAGATGACCATCACTTCAGTCTTCTTTTTGTTCAGGCTGAGACTTTTACTTTCACCTTCACGAACCACGATGTCGAGAAGAGCCTGTAGCTCCCCTTCACTTTTAGCAATCAGAACTGTGTCGTCTGCATATCTTAAGTTGTTAAGGTTGTACCCCCCCCCCCCATTGATATTCCTGGCATGTTCTCTATATTTCTCATTATTTTTTCGTTGTACATGGAGAAGAGGTCAGGAGATAAAACACATCTTTGCCTCACTCCCAATTGTATGTCTTGGAATGCTCCTATTTGGTTGTCAACCTTTATTGCTGCCAATAAACGTTTTTCATAAGTTTCAGATCCTTCCCATCTATGTTGATGTCTTCCAGCATTCTTATAGTTTCTGTGTGTCTCACTTTATCAAATGCTTTACAGTGGTCTATGAACCATAAGTATAGGTCCGTCTTTACTTCTATTGATCTCTCCATCAGTGTTCTTATATATATATATAATATATATATATATATATATATATATATATATATATATATATATATATATATATATGCCATTAACTGTGCCTTTTCCTTCGACGAAGCCACACTGTTCTTTAGCGATTTCTGGTTTAATTTTGCCCCTGACTCTTCTCATGACAATACGAAGCAGGATTCTAGTAACGTCTCTCTTTGTCTTCATCTGTTTCTTCTTCCTTCAATTTTTCCAGTTGCCACAGTGTGTTTCAATTTTCCTCTTCTCAGAAAATATTCTACAAATCTCGCTTGTCTGCCTCTGATCTTTGCTGTAATTTGCCTTTCAACTCCAGCCTCTCTTAAGACTTCTTCATTGGTTTTCTTGGCTGTCGATGGTACCTTCAACATCCTTCTTATAAAACACATCTACATGGCCTCCATTTCTCGTTGTAACCTCTTATTCATAGACCATGCTTCACATCCATAAAACAAAACTGGCTCGATGTAACATTTAAGTACTCGGAATCTCGTTTCCATTGATATGTATCTGTTGCACAAGACGTTTCTCATTTTCTGGAATGCTGACTTGGCCTGAGCACGTCTGCTTTTTATTTCGTTGTGACATTTCCCATCAGCTGTCATAATTGTTCCTACGTACTTGAATCTATCAACTTGTTTCAGTTCAGTGCCATCGATTGTAATGTTACATTTTGGTGGTATTCTTTTCTTTGAGATGACCATCACTTCAGTCTTCTTTTTGTTCAGGCTGAGACTTTTACTTTCACCTTCACGAACCACGATGTCGAGAAGAGCCTGTAGCTCCCCTTCACTTTTAGCAATCAGAACTGTGTCGTCTGCATATCTTAAGTTGTTAAGGTTGTACCCCCCCCCCCCATTGATATTCCTGGCATGTTCTCTATATTTCTCATTATTTTTTCGTTGTACATGGAGAAGAGGTCAGGAGATAAAACACATCTTTGCCTCACTCCCAATTGTATGTCTTGGAATGCTCCTATTTGGTTGTCAACCTTTATTGCTGCCAATAAACGTTTTTCATAAGTTTCAGATCCTTCCCATCTATGTTGATGTCTTCCAGCATTCTTATAGTTTCTGTGTGTCTCACTTTATCAAATGCTTTACAGTGGTCTATGAACCATAAGTATAGGTCCGTCTTTACTTCTATTGATCTCTCCATCAGTGTTCTTATATATATATATATATATATATATATATATATATATATATATGCCATTAACTGTGCCTTTTCCTTCGACGAAGCCACACTGTTCTTTAGCGATTTCTGGTTTAATTTTGCCCCTGACTCTTCTCATGACAATACGAAGCAGGATTTTGGTAACATGGCTCATAAGACTAATGGTTTGATGGTCTTCACATTCAGCTGCACCTTGTTTCTTTGGTAGGGCAACTAAATCTGATTGCAGAATGTCTGATGGGATATAGTTACTGCTATAGATGTCATTCAGCAATCTGGTAACTATTTCTATGCCAAGCTGTCCTAATGCTTCCAGTTCTTCCTTGGTGATTTTATCTGGTCCTGGTACTTTGTTGTTCTTCATGTGTTTGATGGCTTCTTCTACTTCTGCTTTTAGTATGGGAGGCCCTTCATTATTATTTCGTATATCTATTTCGCCTCTATTGTCCTCAAAGAGTTCTCTAGTGTATTCACTCTATCTTGCCATTATTTCATCTCTGGTCATTATTGTATGCCTCTCCTCTGACTTCAGGCAATCAGTGTTGTGGTATGTTCCTTTATGTTATAATATTTCACCCCCGTGTTCATTTATCTTGTAATATTTCACTTCCGTGTTCCTTTATGTTATAATATTTCACGCCCGTGTTCCTTTATCTTGTAATATTTCACCCCCCGTTATCCTTTATATTGTAATATTTCACTCCCGTGTTCCTTTATCTTGTAATATTTCACTTCCGTGTTCCTTTATCTTGTAATATTTCACTTCCGTGTTCCTTTATCTTGTAATATTTCACTCCCGTGTTCCTTTATCTTGTAATATTTCACCCCCCGTTATCCTTTATATTGTAATATTTCACTCCCCGTTATCCTTTATATTGTAATATTTCACTCCCGTGTTCCTTTATCTTGTAATATTTCACCCCCCGTTATCCTTTATATTGTAATATTTCACTCCCCGTTATCCTTTATATTGTAATATTTCACTCCCGTGTTCCTTTATCTTGTAATATTTCACCCCCCGTTATCCTTTATATTGTAATATTTCACCCCCCGTTATCCTTTATCTTGTAATATTTCACTTCCGTGTTCCTTTATCTTGTAATATTTCACTCCCGTGTTCCTTTATCTTGTAATATTTCACTTCCGTGTTCCTTTATCTTGTAATATTTCACTTCCGTGTTCCTTTATCTTGTAATATTTCACTTCCGTGTTCCTTTATCTTGTAATATTTCACTCCCGTGTTCCTTTATCTTGTAATATTTCACTTCCGTGTTCCTTTATCTTGTAATATTTCACCCCCGTGTTCCTTTATCTTGTAATATTTCACCCCCGTGTTCCTTTATATTGTAATATTTCACTCCCGTGTTCCTTTATCTTGTAATATTTCACCCCCGTGTTCCTTTATCTTGTAATATTTCACTCCCGTGTTCCTTTATATTGTAATATTTCACCCCCGTGTTCCTTTATCTTGTAATATTTCACCCCCCGTTATCCTTTATATTCTAATATTTCACTCCCGTGTTCCTTTATCTTGTAATATTTCACTTCCGTGTTCCTTTATCTTGTAATATTTCACTCCCGTGTTCCTTTATCTTGTAATATTTCACTTCCGTGTTCCTTTATCTTGTAATATTTCACTTCCGTATTCCTTTATCTTGTAATATTTCACTTCCGTGTTCCCTTATCTTGTAATATTTCACTCCCGTGTTCCTTTATCTTGTAATATTTCACTTCCTTGTTCCTTTATCTTGTAATATTTCATTCTAGTGTTCCTTTATCTTGTAATATTTCACTCCCGTGTTATCTTGTAATAACCCATTCACACATTCTTACATTTATGTGACTAATTTTGTGTGAATAATCTTTTTATCATTCAATGTACTGACAGCCATATGTACATGGTGCTTACGCATGTCACATACACGTGTATGTCCAGCAGACATATGCTCTATGTTTGCATAGACAGCTTTCCTGCAAGTGTGTGAAAAAATACCACAGACAGTTTCTCTGAATCTCTAAAGTAAGTGAATGAAGTAACATTCTGTGCAGTCAGTTTGACTGAATCAACGGGTCATCAACTTTTTCATGCAAAATTAGTTCATTAGTTCTTCGACTGCTCTATCTCATGCCCCTTCACTGCAAAGTCACATGGTTGTTTTGACACTGTATACGGTCTGTGGATTGGACTAGAAGCAATTCTTAAGTCATACAGAACAATATTATGGTTTGTCTGTCTCAGTATTCGAGTCTCAGTACAGCATCTGTCTCTTCACAGCCAGAACATGAAAGTACGGTGTCTCCTACCTACCTAATGTGCTACCTTTACAATGTATTTATTTATTTTCTATTTTAACAAGCGGTTACACGTAAGATGGCTATTGGCTTACAAATCTACCTTCCATGTTCTGTAGACTGTAATATAGGAAGCATTTTTCTTTCTGTAAATGTTGATTTTAATATCTCATTTTTTTGCGGGGGTTTTTTTTTCCAAAAGATATTTTTGTATATTCGTCCTACTTTCTTCGCGGAAGCTTTCCTGAATATTTTGTCCCCTTACCTCTTCTCTCCTCAGCAGTTCCCGATTTTAAATTTTGATATCTGGCCGAAGACGGAACTTGCAGCATCAAAATCTCGTCAAGTATTGACTGCGACAAAAACTCACTGCTATAAAGTTTTCATTAATCAGAAACAGTTTCTTGATATCAGAAAACAGAGCAAGTATTTTCCATCAGATCATTGCAACTTGAAAAATAAAAACGATACTGGAAGATGATAAAGCAGTAACTGTTACGGGAAAACGGCTGACCTGCCAAATATAGCTATATAATATCTCAGATACAATCAGTAAAAACTGGAAACAAGAAAAGAAAGACCAAAACAGAGCGTTCGAAAACATAAATATTTTAGTATAGGTAAAAGAAAGCAGAAATGTTACATTCACCTGATGAAAATTACTATTCAAATGTCTGTATCTAGAACAACAGG
The DNA here is from genome assembly GCA_009760885.1 of Achatina immaculata. NCBI lineage: Eukaryota > Metazoa > Mollusca > Gastropoda > Stylommatophora > Achatinidae > Lissachatina > Lissachatina immaculata. The sequence continues at coordinate 33,936,953 of CM019720.1, forward strand.
CAGCAGTAAGAATAAATGGTGAAACAACAACTTGGTTTGGCATACAACAAGGTTCCGTCATGGATGCATATTGGCGCCTTACTTATTTAACTTGTATACTGAAAATATAATGAGGAATGTTAGAGATGGATATAGACAAAAAATATGACAATGCCATAACAAATGGAGGTTATGAAATACCAGAGATTAGATATGCTGATGACACAGTATTACTGTCCACAACCCAAAAATGAATGGAAAAATTAATTATGTCAGACCGTAAGAATAGTGAACAGCAAAATCTCTTATCTTAATGCGAAGAAAACTAAATTGATGACAACTGACAAAACAAATAAGGCAGCTGAAATATATATCAATGAGGAACAATTGGAAGAGGTGGAGAGTTTTGAATGTCTTGGATCACTGCTAACTAATAATGGACATAGAAGGAGGGAAATTAAAAGGAGGACATCTATCGCTCTTCAGAAAGTAAAAAACTAAAGAATCTGTGGAGAGGAACAGACAGAACTACAAAAAATAAGATTTTTAAGGGCATGCATCTTTCCCATCGCAACATACTTCTATGAAACCTGGACAGTTAACAAAACAGCTGAGAAACACATAAATGCCTTTGAATATAAATGGTACAGAAGAATTCTTCAAATATCATGGACACAAAAAGGAACAAATATATCAATACTACAAGAACTTAATATTGAAGAAGGCTGACTAGTAAAGAGGATTAAAGAGAGAAAACTTAAATATTTTGGACACATTAAACATCATGATAATCTAGAGAAGACCGTCTTGAAAGGGTACATAATGGGAAAAAGAAAGAGAGGAAGACCAAGGCGAAGATGGCTGTAAGACATCGTTGATGATCTCCAAATTGATGCATCAGCAGAAGGCCATCTTGCTCACAACAAAGAGGCCTACAGGAGTGCTGTTAGTTAGGCAAAGCTCCGCAAGGGACATGTAAATGACTGACTAATAATTAATATTTTTCATGCAAAATTAGTTCATTAGTTCTTCGACTGCTCTATCTCATGCCCCTTCACTGCAAAGTCACATGGTTGTTTTGACACTGTATACGGTCTGTGGATTGGACTAGAAGCAATTCTTAAGTCATACAGAACAATATTATGGTTTGTCTGTCTCAGTATTCGAGTCTCAGTACAGCATCTGTCTCTTCACAGCCAGAACATGAAAGTACGGTGTCTCCTACCTACCTAATGTGCTACCTTTACAATGTATTTATTTATTTTCTATTTTAACAAGCGGTTACACGTAAGATGGCTATTGGCTTACAAATCTACCTTCCATGTTCTGTAGACTGTAATATAGGAAGCATTTTTCTTTCTGTAAATGTTGATTTTAATATCTCATTTTTTTGCGGGGGTTTTTTTTTCCAAAAGATATTTTTGTATATTCGTCCTACTTTCTTCGCGGAAGCTTTCCTGAATATTTTGTCCCCTTACCTCTTCTCTCCTCAGCAGTTCCCGATTTTAAATTTTGATATCTGGCCGAAGACGGAACTTGCAGCATCAAAATCTCGTCAAGTATTGACTGCGACAAAAACTCACTGCTATAAAGTTTTCATTAATCAGAAACAGTTTCTTGATATCAGAAAACAGAGCAAGTATTTTCCATCAGATCATTGCAACTTGAAAAATAAAAACGATACTGGAAGATGATAAAGCAGTAACTGTTACGGGAAAACGGCTGACCTGCCAAATATAGCTATATAATATCTCAGATACAATCAGTAAAAACTGGAAACAAGAAAAGAAAGACCAAAACAGAGCGTTCGAAAACATAAATATTTTAGTATAGGTAAAAGAAAGCAGAAATGTTACATTCACCTGATGAAAATTACTATTCAAATGTCTGTATCTAGAACAACAGGCAGCAGTAAGAATAAATGGTGAAACAACAACTTGGTTTGGCATACAACAAGGTTCCGTCATGGATGCATATTGGCGCCTTACTTATTTAACTTGTATACTGAAAATATAATGAGGAATGTTAGAGATGGATATAGACAAAAAATATGACAATGCCATAACAAATGGAGGTTATGAAATACCAGAGATTAGATATGCTGATGACACAGTATTACTGTCCACAACCCAAAAATGAATGGAAAAATTAATTATGTCAGACCGTAAGAATAGTGAACAGCAAAATCTCTTATCTTAATGCGAAGAAAACTAAATTGATGACAACTGACAAAACAAATAAGGCAGCTGAAATATATATCAATGAGGAACAATTGGAAGAGGTGGAGAGTTTTGAATGTCTTGGATCACTGCTAACTAATAATGGACATAGAAGGAGGGAAATTAAAAGGAGGACATCTATCGCTCTTCAGAAAGTAAAAAACTAAAGAATCTGTGGAGAGGAACAGACAGAACTACAAAAAATAAGATTTTTAAGGGCATGCATCTTTCCCATCGCAACATACTTCTATGAAACCTGGACAGTTAACAAAACAGCTGAGAAACACATAAATGCCTTTGAATATAAATGGTACAGAAGAATTCTTCAAATATCATGGACACAAAAAGGAACAAATATATCAATACTACAAGAACTTAATATTGAAGAAGGCTGACTAGTAAAGAGGATTAAAGAGAGAAAACTTAAATATTTTGGACACATTAAACATCATGATAATCTAGAGAAGACCGTCTTGAAAGGGTACATAATGGGAAAAAGAAAGAGAGGAAGACCAAGGCGAAGATGGCTGTAAGACATCGTTGATGATCTCCAAATTGATGCATCAGCAGAAGGCCATCTTGCTCACAACAAAGAGGCCTACAGGAGTGCTGTTAGTTAGGCAAAGCTCCGCAAGGGACATGTAAATGACTGACTAATAATTAATATTTACATAGACAAAATGGAGGAAAAAATGACCGACTGTTGAGTTTTAAAGCCAATAATGGTCTTAGTTAATTAAACAATTCAATAACAAAAACGTTTGCGTGGATCTAAGCAGACAGACGTCTATTTTAAACCTGAGTAAAATCTTTAAGTACATCATTGGTTCTCATGTTTCAGGTCACAATCATTCTTTTTCAACCAAAGCTGCCCCCAGAATCCTCCCTGTATCTGAAATCATCATCCAGAAAAGATTTTCACCTTATACGTTTTTTTCCTGGAGGAAAACAAATTGTTCCCCTTAGACTGAAAGATCTCCACAGGGTCACATCAGCCCCCTCGGTGAGAATCCATGACGTAGATGGTGCAAATAAATACATGCCGAGGAAATTACTTTAATCGTGACCAAAAAAAAGAAAAACAAGCAGTAACAATAACTTCGTGAAATAACAACAGTAACAACAACAGAAAAGAGAAGAAACAACAAAACACTGAATGAAGAAAGAAAATTTCAGGTTTAACAACAACAACAACAAATAGGTAGTATTGAAACGTCGAGCCAGTATCATGATAGATGTAAAATGTGGCACATATTTCAGGACAGATAAAAAACAAAATGTGGCACATATTTCAGGACAGATAGGAAACAAAATGTGGCACATATTTCAGGACAGATAAAAAACAAAATGTGGCACATATTTCAGGACACATAAGAAACAAAATGTGGCACATATTTCAGGACAGATAGGAAACAAAATGTGGCACATATTTCAGGACAGATAAGAAACAAAATGTGGCACATATTTCAGGACAGATAAGAAACAAAATGTGGCACATATTTCAGGACACATAAGAAACAAAATGTGGCACATATTTCAGAACAGATAAGAAACAAAATGTGGCACGTATTTCAGGACAGATAAGAAACAAAATGTGGCACATATTTCAGGACAGATAAGAAACAAAATGTGGCACGTATTTCAGGACAGATAAGAAACAAAATATGACACGTATTTCAGGACAGATAAGAAACAAACCTGTCGAAGAAGTGCGTTTCCTGCCTGGATGTGACCACGTGTGGGTGTAGGTTGATGAAGCGCAGGAGAGCTCTTGTTCCTGCTTTTCTGGCGCCAATGACGATGGCAGATGGAAGACGCTTCTTCATGTCTCTGCGAGCTGTCTGAGTGCTACCGGATGCGAGACTGAAATTGTCTAGAAGACCCAACAAAACTTATCTACTTATATTTATAAGAAAAGCACACAATCTGTTGCTATCGCTTGGTCAAAACTCATAAAAAGGACATGTTCCACCGACAATATACAACCCTAACCCTATCTTGTACAAATACAAATTTAAAAGAGACAACATAACAACGCAGAAACACAATATCTCACGGACATAATGGTCTGTATAATCTAGAAAAATGATTTCAATGTTCACGATCCAAAGGATGCTAAAGTATACATGATCTCAGTAAACAATGACAGCGCACAATAGACGACATCAGACTGAATATCCATGATAGGTTAATGGTTTTTAGAAGGCGCAGTTTCTAGATTAGGAAAGCTAAAATTAGAAAGTAGAAAAAAACGTGTGCACTAGAAGGCAGATTTCATGAAACTAAATGAAAAATAAAATTTGTATGAAATGTGGCAAAATATTTGAAACTGCCTAGTGTATGGGCAATAAGTGAACAAATTACTTGTAATTTTACAGCCTAAATTCTTTCATTAGTTCTGTTCTTTTACCGTCTCAGAATGTTCTTTACTATCTCAGACTGTTCTTCTTTACCAACGCAGAATGTTCTTTATAATCTCAGAATGTTGAATGTTCTTTACCATCTCAGAATGTTCTTTACCATCTCAGAACGTTCTTTACCATCTCAAAATGTTCTTTACCACCTAAAAAATTTTTTAACATCTCAGAATGTTCTTTATCATCTCAGAATGTTCTTTACCACCTCAGAATGTTGAATGTTTTTTACCATCTCAGAATATTCTTTACCATCTCAGAATGTAAAATGTTCTTTACCATCTCCGAATGTAGAATGTTCTTTACCATCTCAGAATATTCTTTACCATCTCAAAATGGTGCTTGGTGATAGTTGCAGCAGTCTATAAAAATACGTAGCTTTGACAAAAGTAACAAACTTATTTGCAAGTTTTATTTCTAAGGTAAAGACGCATTGCTATCCTGATACTTTATAGCATGTTTGACAGATCTATTCCAATATTTTCATTACAACACAAACAACAAATAAAAGCATTTTCTCAAGGTTTCTCACGGCGGCTTGTCAGACACAAAAAAGCGCTGACAGACTTAACAAAGTCTCCTAGCAACGCCCAAACAAAATCCCGCGTTACTTAGCGAAAGTGTTTCTCACTCCCACCCTCGCCTTGGGTGTGTCTAGGTAGTCATATTTCCAGCTCATTTCAATTACCCAGTTCTTTCCTGGGGTCTCCGTGGTGGAATACTGGGGTCGCAGCAGCAAAGTCAACTATGTACCATGACGAGGTGGAGTATCTCAGCCATTTGGGTGTGGGGTGTCAAGGTGGGGTGTCAAGGAACAGAACTTATCAAGGTAGAGACGTATAAACAACATAATATAACAAACCAGAGATATGTAAGCAAACGAATGCAACAAATCAGAGACGTGAAAGCAACAGAATATAACAAATCATAGACGTGTAGGCAACAGAATATAACAAATTATAGACGTGTAGGCAACAGAATATAACAAATCATAGATGTGTAGGCAACAGAATATAACAAATCATAGATGTGTAGACAACAGAATATAACAAATCATAGACGTGTAGGCAACAGAATATAACAAATCATAGATGTGTAGGCAACAGAATATAATAAATCATAGATGTGTAGGCAACAGAATATAATAAATCATAGACGTGAAGGCAACATAATATAAAAAATCATAGATGTATAGCAGCAGAATATAACAAACCAGAGACGTGTGGGCAACAGAATATAATAAATCATAGACGTGAAGGTAACAGAGTATAACAAATCATAGATGTATAGGCAGCAGAATATAACAAATCATAGATGTATAGGCAGCAGAATATAACAAACCAGAGACGTGTAGGCAACAGAATATAACCAACCAGAGACGTGTGGGCAACAGAATATAACAAACCAGAGACGTGTAGGCAGCAGAATATAATAAATCATAGATGTATAGGCAACAGAATATAATAAATCATAGACGTGAAGGCAACAGAATATAACAAATCATAGACGTGTAGGCAACAGAATATAACAAATCATAGATGTATAGGCAGCAGAATATAACAAACCAGAGACGTGTAGGCAACAGAATATAATAAATCATAGACGTGAAGGCAACAGAATATAACAAATCATAGATGTATAGACAGCAAATATCGTGGACACAAAAAAGAACAAATATATCTATACTACAAGAGCTTAATATTGAAGAAGGCTGGCTAGTGAAGAGGATTAAAGAGAGAAAACTGAAATATTTTGGACACTTTAAACGTCATGATAATTTAGAGAAGACCGTATTGGAAGGATACATAATGGGAAAAAGAAAAAGAGGAAGACCAAGACGAAGATGGCTGCAAGACATCGTTGACGATCTGGAAATGGATGCAACAGCAGCAGGCCATCTTGCTCACAACCGAGAGGCCTACAGGAGTGCTGTTTGGGAGGCAAAGTTCCGCAAGGGACATGCAAATGAATGAATGAATGATAGGCAGCAGAATATAACAAAACATAGATGTATAGGCAGCAGAATATAACAAACCAGAGACGTGTATGCAACAGAATATAATAAATCATATGTATAGGCAGCAGAATATAACAAACCAGAGACGTGTACGCAACAGAATATAATAAATCATAGACGTGAAGGCAACAGAATATAACAAATCATAGATGTATAGGCAGCAGAATATAACAAACCAGAGACGTGTACGCAACAGAATATAATAAATCATAGACGTGAAGGCAACAGAATATAACAAATCATAGATGTATATGCAGCAGAATATAACAAACCAGAGACGCGTAGGCAACAGAATATAATAAATCAGAGACGTGTGGGCAACAGAATGTAACAAATCATAGACGTCAAGAAAAAATAATATATACTCACTACCAAAAATAGCACTAAGATGGACACTATAGGGAAAAAGAAATAAGGTTAGACCAAAAGAGACTTAGAGAAGAACAACAAAGAGGATACTGAGCAACAGAGGGCTCACCTGGGCAAGAGCTGAAAAAAGGCAAAAAAACAGGCATTTGGGGAAAACCCCTGTGGAAGTCCCATGTGCCCTGGGCACGTAATATTCATATTTATAAATATATGTGTAACACATTGAGAACGAGTACAGAACAGAAGAAAACAAGTTAGAGACTAGTAGGGAACAGAACAAAACAAGTTAGAGACTAGTAGGGAACAGAACAAAACAAGTTAGAGACTAGTAGGGAAAATAACAAAACAAGTTAAAGACTAGTAGGGAAAAGAACAGAAAAGTTAGAGACTAGTAGGGAACAGAACAAAACAAATTAGGGAACAGAACAAAACAAGTTAGAGACTAGTAGGGAACAGAACAAAACAAGTTATAAACTAGTATGGAACAGAACAAAACAAGTTAGAGACTAGTAGAGAACAGAACAAAACAAGTTAGAGACTAGTAGGGAACAGAATAAAACAAGTTAGAGACTAGTAGAGAACAGAACAAAACAAGTTAGAGATTAGTAGGGAACGGAACAAAACAAGTTAGAAACATGTAGGGAACAGAACAAAACAAGTTAGAAACATGTAGAGAACGGAACAAAACAAGTTAAAAACATATAGGGAACAGAACAAAACAAGTTAGAGACTAGTAAGGAACAGAACAAAACAAGATACTGAAATATATTAAAATTACGTTTAGCACAGTCAGTCCAGTTAGATTATGTTGTCGCGGAAAGCAACTAAATTCCATCTCTAGAATGTCATTTTAAAAAAAACAAGTTCTTTGAAGAATAAGATAGATAGGTAAATGTACGGCTCTTCAGGATTAACCTCATGTTACGAGATTCTGCTCAGTCTTATCATTACTTTCATCATCAAATCCAAAAAATCCAGTGCCATCTATTGCCATGTGCGATCATGGCTGGCCACAAACCTCGATGCATTCCATCACATCATGTGATGGTTTTCCATCAAATCATGTGATGGTTTTCCATCAAATCATTTGATGGTTTTAAACAAAACACTGTCCGTTATCTTCTATCCTGTACTCCTTCAGCCATTTTAAAAGACCTCTTGTCTTTCTTTCTGTCATGCTTTTAATTTCATTTCTATCGTGTAAAAGCACATCTGTTTCACATCAACAAACTGTCTTTCAAACTCTTTACAGAGAAAAGTCTAAAAAGCAAATATGATGGAAGATAATAGGAAAAATGAATTCCTAATTATCTTAGAAAACTGAATAGAAAGAATGACACAATTTGAGCAAAGTTCAGTCCCTGGAGGATATGAAAGTTCAATGATTGTGTTCAGAAGGTGGGGATTAAAACCTGTAGTTTCGTAAATTATGAAGATTCAGATCACTGACTCAAAGACGTGGTACTGCCATGGTTGGCAGCACTTCTTGCACGAGCAGCAAGCTGTTAGAAGTAGCCCTATTTAAAGGGAACATTCCTTTTCTTATTTATATACAGCTGAACATTTATTTAACTCCACATTTTTAGACGGACGTTAATTATTGTTTTATATATCCAAGGACCTATCTATTACACAACCAGTGTGGTACAAACCTCATCATCTTCTTCACGAATGTTTGTAACAAACTGTTTGGCAGAAGAAAGATTGTTTGCATGATTTATCACTTCCCCATGTAACAGTTAGTCAGGAAAGACCATCATCTGAATGCGCTCTTAATTCCTCTTCAGTATCTCCCTCAGCGTACAGTAACTAATTGCACCTGTCATGTATTGATTTACAATTACTCTGGAGCTTTTGATTAGTTGTTCATGTTTTTCCACAGCAAGTTCCACTCCCAGTTCCTTCGTTCTTGGCAACGACGCTGAGTTATCAGTGATGTGTTTTTCCGATTAGCTATTCTTAAAGCATTGATGATGTCGTCTCGATCCATTGCCTGTCCTTCCGTCATGACTGCTCATTTCGATAATTGATCTGCTCTTTCGTTTCTTCTGTCGCTTAGGTGGTCAAATATAAACAAAAAAATAGGCCAGTTGATGGATGTATGACGTCTGGGCCATTATTGCTTCAAGAAATCATCTTGAATGTCTTTAGCTTGTTCATCAAGTATCTCAGAGTCCATGCTCTTGTTAGTTACCCAGTCTAGAGCTTTTCTCACAGCCTTGGTTTACACTGTCGGGCTGCTTGCTCTTGCAAAAACACAAGAAGCACTTCTGGCCTCTTCTTTACCGACCTGCAGTTTGCACTGATTGTGAAGTCCAGCCACATCTCTAAACACCGATGCATCTGTATAAATAACGGCGCCACCATCTCTGACATTTCCAGTAATTAGCGCTGTGACCTCAGCATCCACTGCAGCAGGAATATGCTGTGTTCATCTTTTGTTAAGTGCAATACGTGTAAGTGTACTTCATGACAGAGCCACTTTCAAATTCTGTGGTATAAGTATCCATTCCCAGCTAGGATCTATTCTCATGGATGACATCTTCTACACGTTCCATATTGCTTGGTTGCAATAAACATCAGGGCAGCAGCAAACCTTGAACAGCGTTTTTCAATATCTGGCCTTGGTACTTTATGTCATAAACTATCCATAAACTGCATAAACTATACATAAACTATGCCCTGACACAACCCTAGCAATGACAGGAAAGCTTGGGAAAACAGAGAGCAGGCCAATGTGTATTGTTCTTGGATGCACCAGAGACACATCCTGCAAGGCCAAAAAGTATCTACAAGACTTTCCCACAACCGACAGTAAAATAACTTAGCCAGAAGACCTGACCACCCCAAAATAAGCACAGACAAGGCACTTTGATGGTTTTAAACAAAACACTGTCCGTTATCTTCTATCCTGTACTCCTTCAGCCATTTTAAAAGACCTCTTGTCTTTCTTTCTGTCATGCTTTTAATTTCATTTCTATCGTGTAAAAGCACATCTGTTTCACATCAACAAACTGTCTTTCAAACTCTTTACAGAGAAAAGTCTAAAAAGCAAATATGATGGAAGATAATAGGAAAAATGAATTCCTAATTATCTTAGAAAACTGAATAGAAAGAATGACACAATTTGAGCAAAGTTCAGTCCCTGGAGGATATGAAAGTTCAATGATTGTGTTCAGAAGGTGGGGATTAAAACCTGTAGTTTCGTAAATTATGAAGATTCAGATCACTGACTCAAAGACGTGGTACTGCCATGGTTGGCAGCACTTCTTGCACGAGCAGCAAGCTGTTAGAAGTAGCCCTATTTAAAGGGAACATTCCTTTTCTTATTTATATACAGCTGAACATTTATTTAACTCCACATTTTTAGACGGACGTTAATTATGTTTTATATATCCAAGGACCTATCTATTACACAACCAGTGTGGTACAAACCTCATCATCTTCTTCACGAATGTTTGTAACAAACTGTTTGGCAGAAGAAAGATTGTTTGCATGATTTATCACTTCCCCATGTAACAGTTAGTCAGGAAAGACCATCATCTGAATGCGCTCTTAATTCCTCTTCAGTATCTCCCTCAGCGTACAGTAACTAATTGCACCTGTCATGTATTGATTTACAATTACTCTGGAGCTTTTGATTAGTTGTTCATGTTTTTCCACAGCAAGTTCCACTCCCAGTTCCTTCGTTCTTGGCAACGACGCTGAGTTATCAGTGATGTGTTTTTCCGATTAGCTATTCTTAAAGCATTGATGATGTCGTCTCGATCCATTGCCTGTCCTTCCGTCATGACTGCTCATTTCGATAATTGATCTGCTCTTTCGTTTCTTCTGTCGCTTAGGTGGTCAAATATAAACAAAAAAATAGGCCAGTTGATGGATGTATGACGTCTGGGCCATTATTGCTTCAAGAAATCATCTTGAATGTCTTTAGCTTGTTCATCAAGTATCTCAGAGTCCATGCTCTTGTTAGTTACCCAGTCTAGAGCTTTTCTCACAGCCTTGGTTTACACTGTCGGGCTGCTTGCTCTTGCAAAAACACAAGAAGCACTTCTGGCCTCTTCTTTACCGACCTGCAGTTTGCACTGATTGTGAAGTCCAGCCACATCTCTAAACACCGATGCATCTGTATAAATAACGGCGCCACCATCTCTGACATTTCCAGTAATTAGCGCTGTGACCTCAGCATCCACTGCAGCAGGAATATGCTGTGTTCATCTTTTGTTAAGTGCAATACGTGTAAGTGTACTTCATGACAGAGCCACTTTCAAATTCTGTGGTATAAGTATCCATTCCCAGCTAGGATCTATTCTCATGGATGACATCTTCTACACGTTCCATATTGCTTGGTTGCAATAAACATCAGGGCAGCAGCAAACCTTGAACAGCGTTTTTCAATATCTGGCCTTGGTACTTTATGTCATAAACTATCCATAAACTGCATAAACTATACATAAACTATGCCCTGACACAACCCTAGCAATGACAGGAAAGCTTGGGAAAACAGAGAGCAGGCCAATGTGTATTGTTCTTGGATGCACCAGAGACACATCCTGCAAGGCCAAAAAGTATCTACAAGACTTTCCCACAACCGACAGTAAAATAACTTAGCCAGAAGACCTGACCACCCCAAAATAAGCACAGACAAGGCACGTTCACATCACAGTGAATTGTCACATCACAGTGTACTGTCACATCATAGTGAACTGTCACATCACAGTGAACTGTCACATCACAGTGAACTGTCACATCATCGTAAACACTGAACTGTCACATCACAGTGAACTGTCACATCATAGTGAACTGTCACATCATAGTGAACTGTCACATCACAGTGAACTGTCACATCACAGTGAACTATCACATCACAGTGAACTGTCACATCATAGTGAACTGTCACATCATAGTGAACTATCACATCACAGTGAACTGCCACGTCATAGTGAACTGTCACATCATAGTGAACTGTCACATCACAGTGAACTGTCACATCACAGTGAACTGTCACATCATAGTGAACTGTCACATCACAGTGAACTGTCACATCATAGTGAACTGTCACATCACAGTGAACTGTCACATCATAGTGAACTGTCACATCACAGTGAACTGTCACATCATAGTGAACTGTCACATCATAGTGAACTGTCACATCACAGTGAACTGTCACATCATAGTGAACTGTCACATCATCGTGAATAGTGAACTGTCACATCATAGTGAGCTGTCACATCACAATGAGCTGTCACATCACAGTGAACTGTCACATCATAGTGAACTGTCACATCACAGTGAACTGTCACATCATCGTGAACAGTGAACTGTCACATCATAGTGAGCTGTCACATCATAGTGAGCTGTCACATCACAGTGAGCTGTCACATCACAGTGAGCTGTCATATCACAGTGAACTGTCACATCATAGTGAACTGTCACATCATAGTGAACTGTCACATCACAGTGAACTGTCACATCATAGTGAACTGTCACATCACAGTGAACTGTCACATCATCGTAAACACTGAACTGTCACATCACAGTGAACTGTCACATCATAGTGAACTGTCACATCATAGTGAACTGTCACATCATAGTGAACTGTCACATCATAGTGAACTGTCACATCATAGTGAGCTGTCACATCACAGTGAGCTGTCACATCACAGTGAACTGTCACATCATAGTGAGCTGTCACATCATAGTGAACTGTCACATCATAGTGAACTGTCACATCATAGTGAACTGTCACATCACAGTGAGCTGTCACATTATAGTGAACTGTCACATCACAGTGAACTGTCACATCATCGTGAACAGTGAACTGTCACATCACAGTGAACTGTCACATCACAGTGAGCTGTCACATCATAGTGAACTGTCACATCATCGTGAACAGTGAACTGTCACATCACAGTGAACTGTTATCCATGTAATGGAATTTGTAACACTCTAGCTGACTGGTTCTGTAATTGATTGATCGATTTATTGTTAATGATTTCCTTGTAACCCAGAAGATCAGATCATTGAATACTTACTACAGCTACTAGGACAGAAGAGTGTACGAAAACTGACTAATCTTTGATAAAAAAAAGCAGGCACAAAAGAAAGAAGACACCGCATAAATTTATTAAACATGCAAGGAAAAACTCATTAGAACAATGAAGAATGAAACAAGCCAGGACAAACACATTAGAACAATGAAGAATGAAACAAGCCAGGACAAACACATTAGAACAATGAAGAATGAAACAAGCCAGGACAAACACATTAGAACAATGAAGAATGAAACAAGCCAGGACAAACACATTAGAACAATGAAGAATGAAACAAGCTAGGACAAACTCATTAGAACAATGAAGAATGAAACAAGCCAGGACAAACACATTAGAACAATGAAGAATGAAACAAGCCAGAAAACACATTAGAACAATGAAGAATGAAACAAGCCAGGACAAACACATTAGAACAATGAAGAATGAAACAAGTCAGGAGAAACACATTAGAACAATGAAGAATGAAACAAGTCAGGAAAAAACACATTAGAACAATGAAGAATGAAACAAGCCAGGAGAAACGCGCTATAACAATGAAAAATGAAACCAGTGTGACTAAAGTATTTGACATCATTTTGCAAAGTTCATGTTTATACCAGTGATGGTTTTTTTCCTATTCTATTTATTTGTTGGTTTATTTTACTTACTGTTTATCTTTAGTAAGGCGCTCTTCTGTAAATATTCGCTATTTCTATGGGATATTACCATCCGCTTCTTCCTTCTCATCTGATCCTTCTTCTCTTTGTAAAGCCACATTACATGTTCAGTAGCATTTAAGTATCTGTTATTAACAATTAATTACTGTACAAACACTATAAGAAATAACATCTTGTTGGCAGAGATGCAGATGAACCCACTGACAGCAATTATTGAGGAAAGACGCTGGCAATGGTTGGGACATGTGCTCCGAATGACTGACGACTCACTACCAAAAATAGCACTAAGATGGACACCACAGCGGAACAGAAGTAAGGGTAGACCAAAAGAGACATGGAGAAGAACAACAGAAAGGATGTTGAGCAATAGAGGGCTCACCTGGGCAAGAGCAGGAAAAAAGGCAAAGGACAGGCATTTATGGAAAACCCTTGCGGAAGCCCTATGTGCCCTGGGCAGTTAAGGTTCAGAGAGAGAAAGAGAATGAATGAATGAATAATCTTTATTTTTCAAGGGTAAAGAATTGGGCACGCAGGCCTGTCTTACATTCTGCCCTTCATCACTCCATCTTTCATTCTTCCCACACACTTGATTTAGTAAAAAATACAAATTAAATTAGGAAAAACATATCAAAAGAGTGTAAGATTTAACTATTACATTCAAGGTAAAAGAGAAGAAGCCATTAACCTAATAAAATAGCACTCACGCACACATACACACGCAGACATATATATAAATAAAAATACATTGTAAATCATCTTCTAACATATGTTTTTTTAACAAACATTAAAATAATTTCTAACAATATCTAACAAGTTGTTTTTCTAACTATGTCATTAAAGTACTTGATGGTTTAGGAGCCATGTGTTGAGAGAGTGCTGGCTATTTTATGGAGGCATATAATTACAAGCAAGTAAATAATGAAACAGGTTTGAGTTAAAGGAAGGAGAGAGAGAGAGAGAGAGAGAGAGAGAGAGAGAGAGAGAGAGAGATTAACATTAAAATTTATGCAGCATATAATCTGTAATGTGTATGGAGGTAACTAGAAACAATATCAATGGAAGAAATCCACATATTTTAATCTTTACCTGTGAGCCTGACTCGAGAATCGTACCGGCCTAAAACATCGCTGTTTATGTCACCTGAGATGTTTCTCCTGGCCATTGCTTCTTTGAGAACCAGGGAACAAAAAGAGACTGCCCCGGTGTTGTCCTTGACCCCGAACCTATCATTCCTGACCAGAGTGGTGAAGGCATACAAGAGAGAGAAGGCGAATACGAGGAACCCACACAGCAGCTTGTAGTGGGTCAGGGTGGGACATCTGCCCAGGGAAGAGTGTGGTATTTGTTTGTCTGGTGGGACAATCGTGAAGCTGATCATAGTGAACTGTCACATCATAATGAGCTGTCACATCATCGTGAACTGTCACATCCTTCAGAGTCGCTGCGCAGAATCAGAACATGCTGGACTTCCAGAACCATCTGAAACAAACAAACAACAAACAAACAAACAAAGAAACAAACAAAACAAACAAACGTGTTTGATATAGCAAGTCACTTTTAGAAAATGAGCATCAGCGAAGAAAACAACACAATATCGTGTTCATTTTTTTTCATCCTCATTTAAAAAAAAAAAAAAAACAGCATCATGAGCAAGATAAATTCAGTCATCAGAAAAGAAGCAAAAATACTGAGAACGTCTGCCATAAGTAAAATAAGGAAAATATGGGCACTAACACCATATCCCTATGTGCCTCTAAGGCATGAGAGGATTACCTTTACCTTTTTTTACCTGCCATAAGTAAAGTGAAATAAACGTCAAATTCAACGAACACCTGCGGTAAACTTTGACATTTCTCATTATTACGTATTAAATGTAAACTCTGACGTCATATTATCACATAAAACTGGTTTACTCTCACAAGTTTTGCTGCTCATATATTTAACAGTGGGTCAGACAATAAATAGTTCTGGTTCTTTTATACACAGCATATTCTTACGCCATAATTCCGCGAAGAAAAAAAAAAAGCAACCGCCAGGCAATAGAAAGCTAATCTTCCACATATCAGAAGAAACATAATGCATACTTTTCTAACAAAACGTTGTTAAACTAGAGAAGCAGTTAATTCCTGGGGTTCCTGGCCTTTCTGTACCTGGCATATAAATAATGAAATCTCCACGTGCACTGCTTACAGGAAATGCCAGGTTTGTCGGCGCTGGCAGTGTTTTAGCTCCCGGGCAGTGTACAAGGTGTCATGGGAGATTTGTCTGGCATGCACGAGATGTCCAAAGATGGTGCTGGCATGGCTCATGCAGGGCGAGGGTGTAGCCGAAAGTTACGACTGTAGCAAGGGATGCAATACTTTAATGGAGTTGCCAAACTAGTGGCTCCCAGAGTGTGGGGATGCCGTCCCTTTATGGCTTTGGGAAGAATCAAGGAAGGGGGGGGGGAGGTGCGGTTTGGGGATGGGGGCAACACAGGGGCAGCAGAATCAACTGCGCGGAAAGAAATTTGAAGTGGGGGAGGGTTGTATGCCCTCGGGATGCGGCTTGGGAGGCAAGGGCCCAGAAGCTGAAAAAAGTTTTAGAACCACTGTTATAAAGCATAGAAACATGGGTTGAGGTGTCTAGTAAGTTTAGATTATGTAGAATACTAGAAATGTGAGGTTTTCAACTTAATATCAAATGACGGGGGAGCAAATGAGGAAGGAAAGCAGAGAGATGAGGAGGAGAGGAGAGGAAGGGTTGGGCGAGACAAATAAGCCTTTACTCCACAGTCAGGCAAACCTGAGCACAGAAAGTTCAGTCATTTCTCTAGACAGCAGAGACTTTCTCTCGTTCTCGTGCTTGTTATCATACATACCTACACATTACACATCTACCCACACATTACACACATACCCACACATAGCCACACATTACACACATACAAACATATACTCACACATTAACATATACCCACACTTTCCACACGTACCCACATATTAACACATATCCACAAATTCCAGGCATTAACATATGCTTTCACATTCCACACAAACCGACAGATACCCACACATTCCACTCAAACCCACACGCTCCACACAGTCACTTACAAATTACGCGCCCAGAAACTTAAACACAATGACAACTCAGAAATCAACCGCACACTCAGAATCAAATTGCTTATGGAAAAGAAAAATATCCCTCAAAATCAGCATTTTAAGACATAAACAGTTTAGTAAAAGTAATGTTGATACCCAGGGCCAACAACTCCATTAGTGTCAGAAAATGGGCTCAAAAAATCGCCGGGTAGAGAAATATGTCGTGATGAACTGAGAAGATATGTGGTTATTTGGCTGTCTAAACTAAAGAGTTCCGAGTCGCCTGGGGCTAACTTGCCACGTCAAAGCCACTCAGTTTTCAAAGAAGATAAGACCAACAATAACTTAAACCAAGTAGAAAATGGGTTTAATGTAAATACTTATTGACTTCCTAAGGGCGTAGGCGCCAGGACCTGGTTACGTTACGTTACGTTTTGGTTCTACGTGTGTGAATGTTAAGTTTTAGTTCTACGTGTGTGAATGTTAAGTTTTAGTTCTACGTGTGTGAATGTTAAGTTTTAGTTCTACGTGTGTGAATGTTAAGTTTTAGTTCTACGAGTGTGAATGTTAAGTTTTAGTTCTACGTGTGTGAATGTTAAGTTTTAGTTCTACGTGTGTGAATGTTAAGTTTTAGTTCTACGTGTGTGAATGTTAAGTTTTAGTTCTACGTGTGTGAATGTTAAGTTTTAGTTCTACGTGTGTGAATGTTAAGTTTTAGTTCTACGTGTGTGAATGTTAAGTTTTAGTTCTACGTGTGTGAATGTTAAGTTTTAGTTCTACGTGTGTGAATGTTAAGTTTTAGTTCTACGTGTGTGAATGCAGGGAGTTATGAGGGAAAATAAAGCGGTTAACAACAAAAAGAGGGAAGCCTAAACTTGACGAGTAACGAAGGAACGAACGAACATACTTTATTTTCAAAGGGTTAAGAATTGGGCACGCAGGCCCGTCTGACATTCTGCCCTTCATCATACAGCTTTTTACTCAGTCACAGTCATTCCACATTTGTTAATGAGCATAATAATCATGAAGACACATTAATTGATTACATAAATAAATAATAAACTTATCTCTTATCCATACAGTCTACAGTCTGATTTATGCAACAACATGAAACAAGCTTGTATTCTTACATTCATTCAAAAGTAACAAATTTATAGAAAAGCAGTATTTAAAAAAATTACAACACTCAAGCCATACTTTAAACTACTTTAGACTATGCTTAGGGAGGCATATAGTAAATATCAAACAAATGTTGACAAAGTTCAAAGTTATAAGAACGAATATTACTTATAAGTTTTACGTGAATTGGTAGGGCATTCCAAAGGTGGGCAGCTGAGTAAGATAAGGTTTTTTAAAACATGTCAAGCTTTGGTTTTGGGAGAATACAATTGCTTAAGCGTTGACTGTGTTTTGGGTTGGATCTGAACAACGACCACAGATAGGGTGGAGCATTGTGTGATAGAATTGTATGAATTAACTTGACCTTGTTGAAAATAAGTCTATTCCGGAGGGGTAGAATATCAAGATGTTTGTCCTTATTTGTAATACGTGCTGCATGTTTGTCATCTATTAGCTTTACTGCTCGTTTTTGAAGTGAGTAAAGTCTTTTCATGTTTGACATGGAACAACCATCCCAGACTATGGAGCAGTAGTCCAGCTGTGTTTGTATCTGTGACATGTAGTATATTTGTCTGGTGTCTATGTCAAGAAAATGTTTAATTTTAGTAAATTGGTAAACTTTTTTGCAAATAAAACATTTGTGTTAGATAATTATAATAAAGTAGATTTCCAGACCACGCAAGGAACTCCAAGTGATGGTAGAGGGGTAAGGTTTATATATAAATAATAAATGCTGCTTGTATGTCTCTTCTGATGGTGACGATTTTAGAGTTGATTCATTCTCATATACAAGTGAATACAAATGTCGGGTTTTAATGAAAACATGGGGTCTTCAGTTCTAAATCTTGTTTAGAAATAAAGTTACTTTTTGCACTACGGATATCAAGAAAACAGGTAGACAAAAAGTACAGAGAAAAAGTTTTCTTTAAATAAATAACAATTTAAAAAAAATAATTCCCGAGCATTGTACAAACAAGAAAGAAGCATTTTTTGCACTTTGAAGCAAGTAGTACTGACTTTCTGGCCATGCAACAATCTACTGACTACAATCGTTGTCTGTTTCCTAGTTATACAACATTCTTCTCAGTACACTATATGTTTCTATCCTAGTTATACAACATTCTTCTCAGTACACTGTTTCTATCATATCCATAAAGCACCCAATATTGTCTTGTTGCTTCTATCCTGTCCATACAAACTCTGTTCACTAGCCTGTATGTCTGTTTCTATCCTGGCCATACAAACTCGGTTCACTACACTGTATGTCTGTTTCTATTCTAGCTATAGAAAACTACACTGTCTGTTTCTACCCTGTCCATACAGCTCTCTACGCACCACGATAGCTATCTGTTTTTATCCTGCACTGCAACAGACTAGAGTGTTTCTATCATTGTCATACAACAGTATACTCACTACACTTGTTATATATTTCTGTTCAGCCCATACATCATTCTATTCACAACACCAGCAGTCCATTGATATCTTGCATACATCACTTAGCTGGCTTTACCAGTTGTACAGTTACATAACCTGTGGCGTGAATAAACTTGCCAGTCCCTGGTGCAAGTTAACATTAGTATCCCTTCCCCCTTTAAAACAAAACCAACAAACAATCACATAAAGTACTTTTTTCATTTCGCAAATACTCCACAGCGTACTTCTACTCCAGCACGTTCTGGAATGTTTCAAGCAAGAAACAACGAGGCGTGGGCACGTTAAAGTGATATAGCACATTGCTATATGGTTAGTCTTGGAAAAATAGTAGTTAAAACACTTTAGATGTCTATGTAAAAAACGAAAAAAGTAAGAGAATTACAAAAACTCACACCATGGACTGTACGACCATGAAAGGAGAGGGCTCCATCCAGCGGGCAGTCTCACGTCTCTGAAACTACATGTTCTATGGCCTAGTCCTTCAATGGATTGTTGCGATCTCGAGTCTTTCATTGGAGACGTGGGTTGAGTGCGTTGATAATGCTTAATAAATGTGGTTTACATCATTGTTGTTCTTCCGCTAACTTCATGGGAAAAAGGTGGCTTATGCCATTCCTATTCTTCTACTAACTTAGAGGATAAATGTGGTTTATATCATTCCTATTCTTCTACTAACTTAGAGGGATAAAGGTGGTTTATATCATTCCTATTCTTCTACTAACTTAGAGGGATAAATGTGGTTTATATCATTCCTATTCTTCTACTAACTTAGAGGGATAAAGGTGGTTTATATCATTCCTATTCTTCTACTAACTTAGAGGGATAAAGGTGGTTTATATCATTCCTATTCCTCTACAAACGTCGAGGGATAAAGGTGGTTTATATCATTCCTATTATTCTACTAACTTCGAGGGATAAAGGTGGTTTATACCATTCCAGTTCTTTTACGAACTTCGAGGGATAAAGGTGGTTTACACAGTTGCTGTTCTTCTACTAAATTCACGGGATAAAGTGGCTTACATCACTGCTGTTCTACTTACTTCACGGGATAAAGTGGCTTACATCACTGCTGTTCTACTTACTTCACGGGATAAAGGTGGCTTACATCACTTCTGTTCTACTTACTTCACGGGATAAAGGTGGCTTACATCATTGTTGTACTTCTAGTAACTTCACGGAATAAAGATAACTTACACCGTTGTTACTCTTCTTCTGACTTCACTTATACATGCTCAACATGCATGTTAATAAATCCCAGTCGAATGTCGATGCGCCTCTAATTGCGTTATGTCACGTCTTCTGCCCATTCATCGAACATTCCACATGTCAGCGCTTTCGCCGGCTTCCCGGTCTCTCTCTGGCATGATCTTTGTATTCAAAACTTTATCCACAAGCACTTTTGTCCAAATCTCAAGTTCCAGCCCAAGTGCCCGGAGAGATGACTGAATTTGTGATGTTGGTTATTTTGAATTTTGTGAACGATTTTCTGCGTGACCTGGTTTCCCCTCCAAATAATGCCAGAAGTAAAGTCACAAAACTGAAAACCTAAATATTTAGAAGTAGCAGGTTTGCTTTATGTGTAATATTTATAATTTCAGACATTCTGTCATATATATCATCTGACAGTGTTTAATATATTGCCAAACAGTGTATCATATATCTTCAGACAGTGTATTATATATCTTCTGATGATGTATCATATATTTTCTGACAGTGTAGTATATATCTTCTGACCGTGTATCATATATATTCTGACAGTGTATCACATATCTGCCGACACTGAATCACATATCTTCGGAGAGTGTATCACATATCTTCTGACCGTGTATCATATATCTTCTGACACTGTATCACATATCTTCAGAGAGTGTATCACATATCTTCTGACCGTGTATCACATATCTTCTGACAGTGTATCATATATCTTTGAACAGCGTATGAAGCAGATCCGGCAGTTCTTCAGATCTGACATAGATTACTCCTCATCGTTATCTCAAGGAAATTAAAAGCCTCCATGCCGGTCGTATGTACAGGATTTACGACCACTTCTAAGGAAACAACCAGACCAACAGGAAAAAAAATGCTTTAAATATCTGACTTATGGGCTCTTACTATCCCCCCCCCCCAGATCTATTTACAGCTCAGATTCCTCCCAGATTCCATTTCTCTTTCTTCCCCTCTCTCCCTATAATAATCCTCCCTCCTCAGTTACACCTATTCTAACATCACTCCGAATAAGGAGTGGATTTGTGGGCTGTTTGAACTCTCGGGGCAGACCCAGAAGCTGATTCTACCATCACTAGGCTACATTTGTTATTAACAAAGTGATCGGTCCTAATATTTTTACTTTGATTAGGGATCTTCTATATCTTAAGATGTAGAAGGGAGCAGAATACTATACACCAAACAAAATAAAATAACTAAAAGAACTCTTTAATTAATAACTGAACTGTACAGTAACCTCCACTTCAAAGAAAAAAATCGATAAGAGATCAAAAGGGGAAAAAAGTGCATCCAAGGTGGAAGAAGTCAATGATAAACTCAACTAAAAGCTCTTACTCGACTGTTTCTGGAGCATATCGTGCAGCCGCCCTACCAAATTTGACAGAATTCCAAGTCTGGGTACCTATCTTTAGCGAAGGCAACCGAAATGTCTGCCAATTTGGGGACACACCCTGTATTAAGAGACCGACATTGTGTCTCCTCGAAATGACGTGTGCACTGGCCAAAAGAGACCAAATTAATAAGTGTTGCAAGACAACCTGGCTTCCTATTCTACAAGATCGATAAATGATAGAGGCTAGAAAATCTAACTTTCTGATAACAATACAGAGCAAAAGTGTCTTGGATGCGCAATAATTTGCAGTAAGCTACGGTAAGTTACAGTTGTTAATGCGCATTAGATTTATCGACCATTGTATATAAATCTGTAAATAATAAAACCAAAATTGTGGCAAGTTTACATAGACGAGTCTCAGTCTTTTCTGATGCTGTACACTCCCATACAAGGAGTGATTTATTGATGAGTTCTCGGCATAAGGTACATCGGATTATTTGTGGACAACTTTTTTGAGTTATTTCTCAACATAGTCCCCTTGCAAGTTTATGCACTTAGTCCAGCGATCCTGGAGCATACGGATCCCTTCTTTGTAAAAGTCAGCATCTTGTGCCAGTAGAAAGTGGTCTACAGAATGAATAACGTCATCATCTGAAGCAAATTTGCGACCACTGAGCTCCTTTTTGAGTTTGGTAAACAGGTAATAGTCTGAAGGGGCCAAATCTGGGGAATAAGGAAGTTCAAGAAGCTGGAAGCCGCATTCATGAATGGCAGCCATTGCCACCGCCGACTTGTGAACTAGAGCACTGTCTTGCTGAAAGATGACTCCTCTCGTCAATTTCACTCTACGCTTTTCCTCCAGTTTTACCTGCAGTTGTTTCACAAGATTAGCGTAATAGGCTCAGGTAACCGTTCTGCCCTTTTAAAGATAGTTTACCAATAGCACCAATAACACACCTTCTGAATCCCCAAAAATTCTGTCAATTCTGTCTGCAGACAGAACCAATCTTGCTTTCTTTGGAGGTGGGGATCCATGATGTTTCCACCGCTTTGACTGTTCTTTGGTTTCTCGTTGAGAATGATGAACCTAAGTCTCATCCATAGTCACATATTGCTGAAGAAACTTCAGGATCTGCATAAAAATGGCCAAGATTGTCTTTTGACATGTTGAGACACTGTCGTTTGTGATCAACTCCAAGAAGTTTCGGGACCCATCGAGCAGAGACCTTTGCCATTTGAAGATCATTGTGAATAATGGCATGAACAAGTTCCTGTGAGATGCCCAACTCAGTAGCAATGTACAGCTCAGTTAGTCGTCGATCCTCCATTATCATGTCATGGATTCTGCCGGTGGTTTCCGTTCTCTATCTTCCTGGATGGGGATCATCTTTCAGACTCTCCCTTCCATGTTTGAAGTGAGCTGCCCATTTCTTCACTGTGCTGTAAGAAGGGGCACTCTCCCCTAGAGTCTCCACCATATCCTCAAGGATCTCCTTCGAGGATAAGCCCTTGATGCAGAGGTAGCGAATGACTGCTCGATGAGAAATTTTATCCATTTTCTCAATTTCTGCCACCCCATACCATTTCAGTAGCATGTAAATAATTGGTTGCAGTTAATTTCTTGAAACTTGGTGTTTAATCTTACATTAACCTGATCTACAAATGCACCTAATATCAAATATGTGTTTCAAGTATTTGTACCTTATGCCTAGAATCACCCCTCGTATCACTGTACACTCTCATATCACTGTACACTCTCATATCACTGTACACTCTCATATCACTGTACACTCTCATATCACTGTACACTCTCATATCACTGTACACTTTCATATCACTGTACACTCTCATATCAATGTACACTCTCATATCACTGTACACTCTCATATCAATGTACACTCTCATATCACTGTACACTCTCATATCACTGTAAACGCTCATATCACTGTACACTTTCATATCACTGTACACTCTCATATCACTGTACACTCTCATATCACTGTAAACGCTCATATCACTGTACACTCTCATATCACTGTACACTCTCATATCAATGTACACTCTCATATCACTGTACATTTTCATATCAATGTACACTCTCATATCACTGTAAACTCTCATATCACTGTACACTCTCATATCACTGTACACTCTCATATCAATGTACACTCTCATATCACTGTACACTTTCATATCACTGTACACTCTCATATCACTGTACATTTTCATATCACTGTACACTCTCATATCAATGTACACTCTCATATCACTGTACACTCTCATATCAATGTACACTCTCATATCAATGTACACTCTCATATCAGTGATAGTTTCCCTGGTCTTATACTCCCCCGGACTTGGTATTACATGTAAAACCTTCATCTTTCTGCTGTTATGAAGAATCTAGACTTCCCTCTTGAGCCCCTACTTGACCTTCTTCTAACCTCAGGTTCTGAACTAACGAACTTTATTTTCAAAGGCCACAGAACATATATAGCTTGCAGGCCCGAATAAAATTCTGCTTTCATCTTCAGTTTTGCAAACATTCTTTTCAGCACGAGCATACTGTTGTTAAAAAAAAAACGAAACACAACACTACTGTAGTCGTAATGGACACCAAATTTCAAACTTGTATCAACATTTTATTTTACGGAATTAATGTTTCAATCTTGGCACGAAGAAACTTTAAGACTTTAACAAGGAAATGAAGTTCATTAAATCAGGTTTGCGACTGAGAGGCCTCCGTTTCTGTAAGGCCTCCTCTGGCCTGTATCAGAGAACGACATCTCCTTGACATGGATCCGATTAGCCGTTGGATCTGTTGTTGTGGGATGGCTGCCCACTCTTCCCGCAGTGCAAGAGACAACTGTAGGAGATTGGTTGGCGCCAAGTCTCGCTGGCGGAATTGTCTGTTGAGTTCATCCCATAAGTGGTCTATTAGGATCATGTCTGATGACATGGATGGCCAAGGAATGGTCTGGCCGTTATTGTCAGCGAGGAACTGGATGGTGAGTTGTGCCACACGAGGTGGAGCGTTATCCTGGTGAAAAATCGACCCTGGTGCAGCCAGAAGTGGAAGGACGTGAGGACAAAGAATTTCAGCGACGTGTCGTTGGGCATTCAGATGTCATTCAATTTGCACGAGGTCATATCTTCCCATGAAGTCGATTGTCCCCCACAACAGTACACTTCCACCACCATGTGGAGGATCCTCATCCACGCAGTTCTGGGCGCAGCGCTCATGGACTCTGCTGTAAACTCTTCTTCGTCTCTCGTGTCGCTGGAGCAGAACGAATGATTCATCACTAAACCAAACCCTTCTCCAATCATTTGCAACGGTCCATTGACGATGCTGGTTTGCAGTGGGTTCTGGCGATGCCGGGCCGTAAGAACAGGACCTCTATAGGGTCTTCTAGCCCAAAGATCAACGTCGTGCAGCCGGTTCCTGACCGTTTGATCTGAAATTCGACGAGCTGCTGTCATTGACTGGACTGTTGAGGACGCAGATGCAAATCTATTTCTGAGGTGACGCAGCCGTATGAAGCGGTCTTCGGTACGAGTTGTGACTATGGGTCTTCCACTACGCGGCCGGTCTGCAACTGAGCCAGTTTCTTGAAATCGTCTCCAAAGACGACTAATGGTGCTTCTAACCACATTAAATTGTCTGGCCACTACACTGTATGACCGCCCAGTCTGTAAACGTCCAGTGATGATGAGTTGTTGTTCTGTAGTGAGATAAGCCATAATTGCGCATTGAATTTTCAAATGAATTGTTTCGAGGAGCGTCAATCTTTTATAGGCACTCAATAACATGGTTAGCAAGTTTTGTGTTAAGTATGTTTAATGGAATTCTCGTGAACCTGTCATGAGTTACTGTCAAAAATGTTGTGACTAGTGTCGCTTTTCTGTGCTCATGAATCATCTGCTGAGTACAATTCAGGTCAGCGCGTGAAGTTGATGTCCAAGTGAACGTTTCAGCCAATTTGCTCTTGTCTGATCAGCAAATTTCAGTTTAAATCGCAACATCTTATTTGTTTGTTTTCTTTTTTTAACAATATATATATATATATACTGGCAGCAAGAAGCAGCAGTTCGAGTTGAAAATAGAATTGAAAAATATCAACCTATAAAGCAAGGGGTGCGACAAGGGTGTGTACTATCTCCAGACCTTTTTTTCTCTCTATAGCGAGAATATTCTAAGAACAACCATCACAGAACCAGGCATAAAAATTGGAGGATACAATATTAACAACCTTCGGTATGCTGACGACACAGTACTGGTAGCTGAGAACCAACAAGACCTGCAAAATCTCTTGGATAAAGTCGCCAAAGAAAGTGAACAGAAAGGCCTTACTTTGAACATCAAAAAGACAGAGACTATGGTTATATCTAAGAAACAGAATCCACCAACATGCAGTATTAAATTAAACGGAACTATTCTAAATCAGGTGCAGAAATTCAAATACCTTGGAGCAGTAATAACTTCAGATGGGAAATGCAGAACAGAAATTAGGAACAGAATAGGCCAAGCAGAGTCTGCATTTCAAAGAATGAGAAACATATTAGCTAACACATCTTTATCAATGAATGTTAGAAAACGAGTCATAAAATGCTATATTGAACCTATCTTGTTATATGGAAGTGAATCATGGACAATAGGCAAGTCTGCACAAAAATCATTGGAAGCAGCAGAAATGTGGTTTATTAGAAGAGAGCTGGAGAGACAAAAAACTTTGTCAAAAAGATAAGAGAGAGACAATGTACTTTCATAGGACATGCAATGAGAAAAGGGGGCATTGAAAATATTATAACAACAGGAAAAATAGAAGGAAGAAGATCAAGAGGAAGACCAAGAGAAATGATAAGGACAGTCTGACGGGATGGTGTGAGAGGAGATCACCAACTGAACTGATGGCCTGTATGAAGGATCGGGTACTCTGAAGAAGCATAATAGCCAACGCCAGTCGGCACGGCACATGATGATGATGATGATGATATATATATATAAGGAGTGTGAGGAAATCTAAAATGAAATATTCAGCCTCTGATTCAATCATACATGAAAATACTACATACACGCCAGGCAATTATTATCACAGTCACATACATACAACACAATCATATCGCTACACAGTTCGTATTCTTTAAAAGAATGGTTCAAATTTCAAAATTCAGACTCCGGCTTCACTGCATTAGGGACAAGCCCATATATGCTCCCTCGCATGCCGCAGCATCCATCCAAGAGAACCTAACTCAAAGAAAGAATGATTGCATCATTGCACTCTGTAAAGATGCTGTGATTGTTAGTTTGAAGCTATGAGAGAAGTACAAGTTCTAACCCGCCATGTAATCAAGCTCCTGCAGATAATGAAATATTCTAGAGCTCACAGAAAGAGCTCATGATCTAGAGCTCACAGAAAGAGCTAATGATCTAGAATACTGGAAACTCTCTACTGTAGGGAGCGGACCTACAGCACAACTCCTTCAAATCATCAGAAGAAGTGCCCCTATCCCCCATGCCCCTCTCAGACAAGCGTTTCGGTCCTATTAAACCCCTGACATTCTAAGAGGGGTGGACCCCTCTAGGTCATGACCCAAGAGATCTTGTGAGTTGTTCCTTTTTTCCCCGTCCCGGAACCGAACCGGCGATCTTTCGTTTGGCACTGCACAGTAGTAACAGTAACATAACGTGAGGCCAATACGGCCAGCAAAGTAGTAACAGTAACATAACGTGAGGCCAATACGGCCAGCAAAGTAGTAACAGTAACATAACGTGAGGCCAATACGGCCAGCAAAAGAAAACTGGGTCACATAAATGGTAAGGTCATGGGAGAGAGAAGAAATGGATAGCAAGATGAGAATGGATCCACAGAGTAGAGCACTTCTAAACAAGAGTGACACTAGAAGAACTTGCCATGTCTGGCAGCAAGTACAAATTATTAGAAGCTTTTAAAACATGGAACCATTTCGAACGTGTATTCCTTTTTATGTTGTTGTATTTATTATGCATCATATATGTGGTCTAGTATTTCTCTCATCTCTCTTCCAGCATTGTATGCTTTCATAAGCCTAAGACGAAAGTCAAAAGCTCACAAAGGTTTATTTAGTTAATAAAACAAATCTACTCCTGCCTTGTAAAACCTTTCAATACTTTGTTATTACAACTTCACAACGCGACTTTTGGTTATTTGCCTGAATATATGTATATACATTTATACAAAAGCTGTTTTTCTTTACTAAATTAGCACAGAGAGCTAGATCAAATCTGCTTTGACTGAACCAAACATCAAAACATCACTTCATTTAAAGCTACATAGCTGTGATAATGTGATCCAGGCTTCATGATCCAGTACACAAGTTAGATCACTTGTGATTGTCCGTGTTGTGTCTGCGGGACTACAGATCTCTATTATTGATCAGTGAGGGCAGAGAAATTCGAGTAGCGACTTCAGAGCTTGAGAGAAGTTTCATCCACAGCATGGCTACTGCGCTCAAAGTGACGTGACATTTTCTTTACGTATATTCTCTACTTGCTGAAGAACATATAAAGTGATTTTAACGTTAAAAAAATTGTTGTTCTTGACAAACTCGTCAAGTTTTCTTGTGATATGTCCACCATGTGTGGCATTTTCTTTACGTATATTTTCTGCATGCATTCTCCATCTTGTTTGTGTGTTCAAGAAAGTTTATTGTGATATCTCTACCCTGTGTGGCATTTCATTCTCCATCTTGTTTATGTGTTTAAGAAGTTTTCTGTCATTCTTCAATATCAGACTTAAAATGTGCAGCTGTTGTTTCTGGCATTAATTTGTTACTGTCTGATTTGTATTTCCTTTCATTTTATTCATCTCTTTTATTCACACTTCTTTTTCGTTACTCTAATTTTATTATCATACATATCATTTTATTATCACTCATATCATCATCGTATATATATATATATATATACTGTTCAAAAAAAGAAACGCATAAGTACTGATGACCCAATTTTAGCCATAATTTTTATATTCTATGGCTTTTTAAATTGAATGAATAAAATTTTCAAATTCCACACAATAATACCTAAGTGTTTAAACACTCACTTGATAGTTTCTTGCATCTGTGTCACAAGAATTTATTAGTTCCAGGGGTTCTCAAGTTAATATGGTGTGTGGCCTCAGCGTGCATTGATCAGCGACTGGCATGGCCGCCCACTCTTCCTGGAGTTCCTGCCACAGATCACGACGATTCGCTGGAGAAAAGTTTCGGCGACAAACACGTCTTTGCACCTCATCCCATAGGTGCTCGATCAGATTCATGTCTGGAGACAGGGATGACCATGGAAGGGTGAGAATGTTGTTGGTAGTCAGGAACTGTGTGTTGGTGAACCGTGCAGAATGGAGTCTGGCATTTGTCCTGTTGAAGCACAGACCTTTGCGTCTTTGAGACAGGACCTCAGTGAGGTCGTCGTGCCACCAGTCCAGCTTCATGCAGTCTATTCCGGACAGTTTGATCAGATACACGACGTCCTGCAAGCAATGACTGGACATTTGATGAAGCTGTTGTAAACCTGTTTCTGAGGTGATAAACCAGTATAAAGCGATCATCAGCTGTTGTTGTCACCCTGGGTCGTCCACTGCAGTGCCGGTCTTCAGCTGAGCCAGTGGCTTGGAAACGGTGCCAAAGTCGACTGATGGTACTCTGCTGCACGTTTAAATGCCTGGCAACCTGACTTTGATTTTCGTCTGCTTGCAGGCGACCAATAACAATGTTTCGTAAAGTTTGCGATAGACGTGCCATAACTGTCTGCTTGAAAATTAACTGAATTTGTTTGTGTAACCTCATCTTTTTATAGTGTTTCATTTGCGTGGGAAGTAAGTTGTGCTCACCACAAAAATCACGACTTTTCCATAAACGCAACGTGAGTTATGGTACAAAAAAATGCGTGATTAGCAAGAGCAGCTATTGCGTTCTGACTGTACACGAGAATAGCAAAATTCACGATAAATCAAGGATTTGATATCTTGGTGACAATTTTTGGTTTGGTTTGAGATACCCGTGGAAAAAATTTTTGTCATAGCATATAAAGAAATGAAGCTTATATAAGCTATGCGTTTCTTTTTTTTTTTTTGGACAGTATATAATCTTGTTATATTCCTTCAAACACAGTTAAACCTCAAATTCCATTATCATCATCATCATTATCATCATCATCATCATCATCACATCATCATCATTATCATCTAGAAGTCATATTTTCTTATCTTCTTTGTATTTTGATCATCGTCTTTATGTAGCTATTTTCGTCTCTGTTTTGATTATTGCCTTTATGTGGCTACTTGCTGCCCTATTATACGTTTGTCATTCTTCATCGAAAATGTATGAACCTTGTCTGTTTATATGTAGACACCAAGTCTGGTCTGTTTACGGGCAGATAAATACTGCATGTAAACTGGTAAACAGACAGAGGAGCAGATACATTTTTTTTCAATAAAGAAACAAGATAGATAGTTAAATGTATGGACAGGAGAAAGAAAGAAAGAAAAAGAAACAAACAAGCAAACAAACAAACAAACAAATGAACAAACGAACAAAAAAAACCTCAAACAAATGAACAAACGAACAAACAAAGAAACAAATAAACAAAAGAACAAAGCAACAAAGAAATATATATACATATATATTTTTATGTACTGTCAAAATAAAACCTAATCAGAAAAGCGCATAGAACATTATACCAGATATTCTTTCTTTCTTTCTGAATACTGGCCTGGAGTATTGGCAACCCTTCCCGAACCAGTTATACCTGTATTCCGTTATTTCATTCATCAAAACACTTATCTCACCTTCATAATTTTGGCTATCTCCATTGTTCTTGTGTAATTCTATCTGGGAATAACATTTGTTTGTTTGTTCTGAGCTTGAACTAAATGTGACGAAAATCGCAGAATAGGAAGAAAAAAGTGTGGAAAGAATGATATGTAAAAGGAGAGCACACACACACACACACACATATACAAGATGAAATAAACAAATTAGGATAGGTTCAGATATCACATCCATTTTGTGTTCACTCTGTCATGCGTTAGCATTTTTCCTTCAAAGCAAGGTGTCTGGAGGAAAGCAGGAGAGAGCCGCGGGAAGTTCTGCCTGTCTCTGTTTAATTCTGGCTCTTAATTAAAAAACCTGCACAGAAATAAGACCAGGAGGCCCTTTGCCAGTTTAAATGAGCCTCAAACGCAAGGTGACTTTCTGTAGACTTTCATGAATAGTCGATAGCCAGCAAGAACGGTCGCGTTACAGCTGGGAAGATCTGATAACTGAAGCAGAGACGAGCTTCTTCGATGGCGCTACGATCAGGAGAGCACCGCTAGAGCGTGCTCGACCGTTGTCAAGCCATCACAAGCAGAGATTGCTTCTCCACTCCTTGATTAAAAAGAAATGGAATAAGAGGATTTTTTTTTTCTGTGTCTGCTTTTTTTACTCCTGTTCCTGAGAAATTCTTTTTTTTTTATATCAAACAACATGAAAGTCGGTCTTCAGATTGATGTCCAAAACATGACTCCATTTCTTGGCTGTTGCGGGCAGAGAGCAGTGTTGTGGTGAGATTAATCAGAATTATGAAACGCAGTCTGATATAAGAATGTGACAGTCTGATATAAGAATGTGATAGTCTGATATAACTATGTTACACAGTCTGAAATAGCAATGTTACATAGTCTGGTATGACACAGTCTGATATATAACAATGCGACACTGTCTGATATAGCTATGAGAAAACAATATACAAAGATCTTATGATACATTCCTCCACTCCTCACTTTTAGTGTGGAGCACAAGACATACACAAACACTCACTATTTGCCTTCGTCCTCGGAAACCACCTCATCTCATCCCAGATCGTCCACAACCTTGTCCTTTCCTAGAGTTCTTTCCCCAGGCGTCAGAGCAGCGCAGTAGTTAGTATACTCATATCTCAGGACGAAAGTCGATGGTTAAGTTCCAGCTGCAGCACACTTCTGGAAGTGGAGAAGGATAGGCTGGCAAAAGCGGTTCTGTTTACATCATCTTTTAGTTTGCTGATAATTCAAGGAAAATGTGGGCGGTAAGAGAAGACCGTCTTAGAAGGGTACATAATGGGAAAAAGAAAGAGAGGAAGACCAAGGCGAAGATTGGCTGCAAGACATCGTTGATGATCTGCAAATGGATGCACCAGCAGCAGGCCATCTTGCTCACAACCGAGAGGCCTACATGAGACCTGTTAGGGAGACAAAGTTCTGTAGGGGACATGCAAATGACTGACTGACTGAACGTTACATCTGAATTAAGGTCTTGGCCGAGAGATATCTTTACTTTCACCGATAATTCTCCAAATCTCTGTAAGTGTTATTTTACTGTTTTGCACACTTTGATACACAGAGAAGAGAGAGAGAGAGAGAGAGAGAGAGAGAGAGAGAGAGTGAGAGCAGCTAAGTGAGAGAGTGAGAGAGAAAGCGAGAGAGAGAGAGGAAACATGAAACAGAGATATAATGTCAGGATATATCAAGAATACGTTATTCTATTCTGCATCTCTAACTTGATCCCCGGCCATTTCTATTTGAATATTTATCACTTCCTGTTGACCCGGTAAGTTCAATGTTCTTCCCCGCACCCATATACCCATTCATCCATCCACTCATCCATCCATTCACCCATCCACTCACTTACCCATTCACAGCATTCTACTAAAGCATCGCCTTTCATATCCTCTTCCGTTATCGCCTGTTTGTCATCATCGTCTTCCATGTTCTCCGAGCTGATCAGAGTGTGGAGTGTACATTAGATTTGTGAATCTCCAGCATCTGTCAGCCGACTATGTCAAGACATCGTCTCTAGGTGCCATTCTTTTATGTGTTTGTTTTTGTGATGACCTCCTGTCCATGTTATGTCCCATTGGTGGCTTCGTTGCAACAATATCTGAATTTGCCTTATCTTAGAAGTGGCCTAAATTGTTCTTCAAATTTTTCTCACAGCTTGAAACCAAACATTTAGTGCACACTTCTTCACAGATGTATTTATTGATAGATGTATTTTTTCCACAGATGTATTTCTTCATAGATGTATTTCTTTACAGATGTATTTCCTCACAGATGTATTTCTTCACAGATGTATTTCTTCACAAAGACTGGAGGATGATAATGTTGAACATTATTGCCGACACATAGAGAAATCATCTTAACTCGAAAACACACCAGAAGCCATGATAAAGATGACACACCAGAAGCCATGATAAAGATGACACACCAGAAGCCATGATAAAGATGACACACCAGAAGCCATGATAAAGATGACACACCAGAAACCATGATAAAGATGACACGCCAGAAACCATGATAAAGATGACACGCCAGAAACCATGATAAAGATGACACGCCAGAAACCATGATAAAGATGACACGCCAGAAACCATGATAAAGATGACACACCAGAAACCATGATAAAGATGACACACCAGAAACCATGATAAAGATGACACATGGAGATACTTTTTCGTCTTCTCTGGCTCTGCTTCTCCGAGAGAGAAAGAGAAGCTTTACCACGTCTCTGCTTTTCGTGCTGCTCTAAAACTCGGGTCGATGTGCCACTTCAGCATGGTTAATGGGCAGACCTTGATGTGCCACTTCAGCATGGTTAATGGGCAGACCGTGATGTGCCACTTCAGCATGGTTAATGGGCAGACCGTGATGTGCCACTTCAGCATGGTTAATGGGCAGACCGTGATGTGCCACTTCAGCATGGTTAATGGGCAGAACTTGATGTGCCACTTCAGCATGGTTAATGGGCAGAACTTGATGTGCCACTTCAGCATGGTTAATGGGCAGACCTTGATGTGCCACTTCAGCATGGTTAATGGGCAGACCTTGATGTGCCACTTCACCATGGTTAATGGGCAGAACTTGATATGCTTCCACCACGGTGGTGCAGAGAACAATCTCTCTGGATGGACTTCAGGTCTCGAGGGACTCTCTAACCCACTTCCCATCCCCTAGCCTTCGTGGTCATCAGAGCACCGGCCAGCAAGAAAGGAGCAGTAGTTACATGGCAATCAAGCGAAGAAACATTAAGAGAAGAAGGAGAACGACTGTAAGATGAAGAAGTATTAGAAATATATTTATAGCACCTAAGAGAAGAGAGAAAGAGAGGAAGACTAAGGCGAAGATGGCTGCAAAACATCGTTGATGATCTGCGAATGGACGCATCAGCAGCAGGCCATCTTGCTCACAACCGAGAGGCCTACAGGAGAGCTGTTAGGGAGACATGTTCCGCAAGGGACATGCAAATGACTGACTGACTGAAGAGAAGACAAAATACAAATCTTGATATAATCCATGATTTCTCAGCCTTCCCAGCGTGGTAATTACGGTAGTAAAAAACACGTTACAAACAGGATTGTATAAACTTTTTTTGTTAAATTTTCCAGCCAAAATACGATGATGAATTACATGAAAAAAAGGAAAGTGTGAATTATACAAAACTTTTATTTAGCACGGAAAAAAATAACATCCATATTTTTCATTATAGTCTCCCCTTGTTTCCGTCACACTCCTATATTATCTTCTCTTGTTTCCGTCACAATCCTATATAATGTCCCCTTACTTCCGTCACAATCTTATTCAGAAAACTTTGTTTCTCTTGTTCGAAGTGCTTCTAATTCAGTTCACGCGCCAAAAGCGAATTTTTCATGTAAGGTGCAGAGCCACGTGGCATCTATCTCACAGACAATTTCCAGTTTAGTCAGCCCGTCACGATTGATATTGAACGCTGAGCCGTAACTGGTGGACAATCCTGTAGCGGCTTCAGGGCTTACTGATACGGGCATTGCATCATATGAGGATATCCACACAGTGAATGTTGGCAGGAGTTATCACTTCGTGTGCTCCCCTAGGGCAGTCAGTGTTGTGCAAGCCGTGGAAACTTGTTGTCCCTGTCTTACTTGGTAACTGAGTTGTAGACTTGTTATGTCTGTCTTATTTGGTAACTTAGTTGTAGACTTGTTGTGCCTGTCTTACTTGGTAACTGAGTTGTAGACTTGTTATGTCTGTCTTATTTGGTAACTTAGTTGTAGACTTGTTGTGCCTGTCTTATTTGGTAACTGAGTTGTAGACTTGTTGTGCCTGTCTTATTTGGTAACTTAGTTGTAGACTTGTTGTGCCTGTCTTACTTGGTAACTAAGTTGTAGACTTGTTGTGCCTGTCTTATTTGGTAACTTAGTTGTAGACTTGTTATGCCTGTCTTATTTGGTAACTTAGTTGTAGACTTGTTATGCCTGTCTTATTTGGTAACTGAGTTGTAGACTTGTTGTGTCTGTCTTACTTGGTAACTGAGTTGTAGACTTGTTATGCCTGTCTTATTTGGTAACTTAGTTGTAGACTTGTTATGCCTGTCTTATTTGGTAACTGAGTTGTAGACTTGTTGTGTCTGTCTTACTTGGTAACTGAGTTGTAGACTTGTTATGCCTGTCTTATTTGGTAACTTAGTTGTAGACTTGTTATGCCTGTCTTATTTGGTAACTCAGTTGTAGACTTGTTATGCCTGTCTTATTTGGTAACTCAGTTGTAGACTTGTTATGCCTGTCTTATTTGGTAACTCAGTTGTAGACTTGTTATGCCTGTCTTATTTGGTAACTCAGTTGTAGACTTGTTATGGCTGTCTTATTTGGTAACTCAGTTGTAGACTTCTTATGCCTGTCTTATTTGGTAACTCAGTTGTAGACTTGATGTGCCACTTCAGCATGGTTAATGGGCAGAACTTGATGTGCCACTTCAGCATGGTTAATGGGCAGACCTTGATGTGCCACTTCAGCATGGTTAATGGGCAGACCTTGATGTGCCACTTCAGCATGGTTAATGGGCAGAACTTGATATGCTTCCACCACGGTGGTGCAGAGAACAATCTCTCTGGATGGACTTCAGGTCTCGAGGGACTCTCTAACCCACTTCCCATCCCCTAGCCTTCGTGGTCATCAGAGCACCGGCCAGCAAGAAAGGAGCAGTAGTTACATGGCAATCAAGCGAAGAAACATTAAGAGAAGAAGGAGAACGACTGTAAGATGAAGAAGTATTAGAAATATATTTATAGCACCTAAGAGAAGAGAGAAAGAGAGGAAGACTAAGGCGAAGATGGCTGCAAAACATCGTTGATGATCTGCGAATGGACGCATCAGCAGCAGGCCATCTTGCTCACAACCGAGAGGCCTACAGGAGAGCTGTTAGGGAGACATGTTCCGCAAGGGACATGCAAATGACTGACTGACTGAAGAGAAGACAAAATACAAATCTTGATATAATCCATGATTTCTCAGCCTTCCCAGCGTGGTAATTACGGTAGTAAAAAACACGTTACAAACAGGATTGTATAAACTTTTTTTGTTAAATTTTCCAGCCAAAATACGATGATGAATTACATGAAAAAAAGGAAAGTGTGAATTATACAAAACTTTTATTTAGCACGGAAAAAAATAACATCCATATTTTTCATTATAGTCTCCCCTTGTTTCCGTCACACTCCTATATTATCTTCTCTTGTTTCCGTCACAATCCTATATAATGTCCCCTTACTTCCGTCACAATCTTATTCAGAAAACTTTGTTTCTCTTGTTCGAAGTGCTTCTAATTCAGTTCACGCGCCAAAAGCGAATTTTTCATGTAAGGTGCAGAGCCACGTGGCATCTATCTCACAGACAATTTCCAGTTTAGTCAGCCCGTCACGATTGATATTGAACGCTGAGCCGTAACTGGTGGACAATCCTGTAGCGGCTTCAGGGCTTACTGATACGGGCATTGCATCATATGAGGATATCCACACAGTGAATGTTGGCAGGAGTTATCACTTCGTGTGCTCCCCTAGGGCAGTCAGTGTTGTGCAAGCCGTGGAAACTTGTTGTCCCTGTCTTACTTGGTAACTGAGTTGTAGACTTGTTGTGTCTGTCTTATTTGGTAACTCAGTTGTAGACTTGTTGTGCCTGTCTTATTTGGTAACTGAGTTGTAGACTTGTTGTGTCTGTCTTACTTGGTAACTGAGTTGTAGACTTGTTGTGGGTGTCTTACTTGGTAACTTAGTTGTAGACTTGTTGTCCCTGTCTTACTTGGTAACTGAGTTGTAGACTTGTTGTGTCTGTCTTACTTGGTAACTGAGTTGTAGACTTGTTGTGTCTGTCTTACTTGGTAACTGAGTTGTAGACTTGTTGTGCCTGTCTTACTTTGTAACTGAGTTGTAGACTTGTTGTGTCTGTCTTACTTGGTAACTGAGTTGTAGACTTGTTGTGGCTGTCTTATTTGGTAACTGAGTTGTAGACTTGTTGTGTCTGTCTTACTTGGTAACTGAGTTGTAGACTTGTTGTGCCTGTCTTACTTGGTAACTGAGTTGTAGACTTGTTGTGTCTATCTTACTTGGTAACTGAGTTGTAGACTTGTTGTGTCTGTCTTACTTGGTAACTGAGTTGTAGACTTGTTGTGCCTGTCTTACTTGGTAACTTAGTTGTAGATTTGTTGTGCCTGTCTTACTTGGTAACTCAGTTGTAGACTTGTTGTGCTTGTCTTACTTGGTAACTCAGTTGTAGACTTGTTGTGCCTGTCTTACTTAGTAACTCAGTTGTAGACTTGTTGTGCTTGTTTTACTTGGTAACTCAGTTGTAGACTTGTTGTGCTTGTCTTACTTGGTAACTCAGTTGTAGATTATGCCTGTCTTACTTGGTAACTTAGTTGTAGATTATGTCTGTCTTACTTAGTAACTCAGTTGTAGACTTGTTGTGTCTGTCTTACTTAGTAACTCAGTTGTAGAGTTGTTGTGCCTGTCTTACTTGGTAACTCAGTTGTAGATTATGCCTGTCTTACTTGGTAACTCAGTTGTAGATTTTTTGTGCCTGTCTTACTTGGTAACTCAGTTGTAGATTACGCCTGTCTTACTTGGTAACTCAGTTGTAGATTACGCCTGTCTTACTTGGTAACTCAGTTGTAGATTATGCCTGTCTTACTTGCTCGCTCAGTTGTAGAATTGTTGTGTCTGTCTTACTTGGTAACTCAGTTGTAGACTTGTTGTGCCTGTCTTATTTGGTAACTCAGTTGTAGACTTGTTGTGCCTGTCTTATTTGGTAATTGAGTTGTAGACTTGTTGTGTCTGTCTTATTTGGTAACGGAGTTGTAGACTTGTTGTGTCTGTCTTACTTGGTAACTGAGTTGTAGACTTGTTGTGCCTGTCTTATTTGGTACCTGAGTTGTAGACTTGTTGTGTCTGTCTTACTTGGTAACTGAGTTGTAGACTTGTTGTGTCTGTCTTACTTGGTAACTTAGTTGTAGACTTGTTGTGTGTGTCTTACTTTTTAACTGAGTTGTAGACTTGTTGTGCCTGTCTTACTTGGTAACTCAGTTGTAGACTTGTTGTGCCTGTCTTACTTGGTAACTCAGTTGTAGACTTGTTGTGCCTGTCTTACTTGGTAACTCAGTTGTAGATTTGTTGTGCCTGTCTTGCTTGGTAACTCAGTTGTAGATTATGCCAGTCTTACTTGGTAACTCAGTTGTAGATTATGCCTGTCTTACTTGCTAACTCAGTTGTAGACTTGTTGTGTCTGTCTTACTTGGTAACTCAGTTGTAGATTATGCCTGTCTAGCTTGCTAACTCAGTTGTAGACTTGTTGTGTCTGTCTTATTTGGTAACTGAGTTGTAGACTTGTTGTGTCTGTCTTACTTGGTAACTGAGTTGTAGACTTGTTGTGCCTGTCTTATTTGGTAACTGAGTTGTAGACTTGTTGTGTCTGTCTTATTTGGTAACTGAGTTGTAGACTTGTTGTGTCTGTCTTACTTGGTAACTTAGTTGTAGACTTGTTGTGTGTGTCTTACTTTTTAACTGAGTTGTAGACTTGTTGTGCCTGTCTTACTTGGTAACTCAGTTGTAGACTTGTTGTGCCTGTCTTACTTGGTAACTCAGTTGTAGACTTGTTGTGCCTGTCTTACTTGGTAACTCAGTTGTAGATTTGTTGTGCCTGTCTTGCTTGGTAACTCAGTTGTAGATTATGCCAGTCTTACTTGGTAACTCAGTTGTAGATTATGCCTGTCTTACTTGCTAACTCAGTTGTAGACTTGTTGTGTCTGTCTTACTTGGTAACTCAGTTGTAGATTATGCCTGTCTAGCTTGCTAACTCAGTTGTAGACTTGTTGTGTCTGTCTTACTTGGTAACTCAGTTGTAGACTTATTGTGCCTGTCTTACTTGGTAACTCAGTTGTAGATTTGTTGTGCCTGTCTTACTTGGTAACTCAGTTGTAGATTATGCCTGTCTTACTTGCTAACTCAGTTGTAGACTTGTTGTGTCTGTCTTACTTGGTAACTGAGTTGTAGACTTGTTGTGCCTGTCTTACTTGGTAACTGAGTTGTAGATTATGCCTGTCTTACTTGGTAACTCAGTTGTAGATTATACCTGTCTTACTTGCTAACTCAGTTGTAGATTATGCCTGTCTTACTTGGTAACTCAGTTGTAGACTTGTTGTGTCTGTCTTACTTGGTAACTCAGTTGTAGACTTGTTGTGTCTGTCTTACTTGGTAACTCAGTTGTAGACTTGTTGTGCCTGTCTTACTTGGTAACTCAGTTGTAGACTTGTTGTGCCTGTCTTACTTGGTAACTTAGTTGTAGACTTGTTATGCCTGTCTTACTTGGTAACTTAGTTGTAGACTTGTTGTGTCTGTCTTACTTGGTAACTCAGTTGTAGACTTGTTGTGTCTGTCTTACTTGGTAACTCAGTTGTAGACTTGTTGTGCCTGTCTTACTTGGTAACTCAGTTGTAGACTTGTTGTGCCTGTCTTTTTTGGGAACTCAGTTGTAGACTTGTTGTGCCTGTCTTACTTGGTAACTTAGTTGTAGACTTGTTATGCCTGTCTTACTTGGTAACTCAGTTGTAGACTTGTTGTGTCTGTCTTACTTGGTAACTCAGTTGTAGACTTGAGCCTTGCACGTGTGCTCATCATCTAACATCATCATTATTTCATGTGCATGTCTGAGAGATTTAGACCTTCAGCGGACAAGAATCACTAAGGCACGTCTTCCTTGGAGTATGTCTGCAAAGTAGTCGTCGTTTGGACATGCGCTGTTGTCGGCTTGCAATAGTGGCTCTATCCGATTAATCACGTCACTGGTCTCAGCGCTGACAGATGGTAGTACTAAGGGGTTTCAGTCTGTTCTTTCTGAAATTTTGTTCACATTTTCCAACTTTTACTTCATTCACTTTTATAGAAGTGTCAGTTTCTTTTTGTTTGTTTGTTTGTTTGTTTGTGTGTTTGTTTTACAGGATTCTAATATCTACAACTTACGGATTGAGTTAACGTACATGGACTGTGCATATAAACATTTTATACAGTGGCTGTCAGAGAGCTAAAAATTATACGAAGGATTACATCAAAGAAAACAATTGCTGAAATTTTAAAAAAAAATGATCTAACTTGATGGAGACCATGAGAATTTCATAACTGCTTCCTTTATAACTTAGTCTTTATAGCCCAGTTAGGGAGCAAAGAGCTAATGTAAGTTCATAACTGCTTCCTTTATAACTGAACCTTTATAGCTCAGTTAATGTTTCTAATCTTTCATATTTTATCATGGCATTGTATTAAAATCTTTTCTTGGACGAATCTTGTATTTCACAAAAGCAAATATACAGAGGTAATCATGTAAACACTGAATATACTCCGCATCACTTAAAGTAGAAACATGATCTTGTCTGACTGAAGAACACAGCGGATGCTGAATTTATTTTCTATCGCTGCACGTGGCATCTAGTTACAAGAACAAAGACTTGTATTGTTCTAGAACAGGAAGTTCCAGCGACCAGACGGATTCTGTTTCAGGAACTAGAGAGCAGCATTATCATCGGCAATGTATTGCGGGGAATCTACCATATTATTATTATCATAATCAGACGCAATAACAACAAAGTATGTTTACGACACAAGATTCTTTACGCTTGTACATCGTATTTACAAGATTTTAGAACATTTTCTCATTAGAAAGAAAACGTCGGGCCGGTGGCCTGATTCAAGAACATAGCCTGAAACTGTTAACATATTTTTTATCAGCCGTTCACCATCTTGTTAACATTTAAGCATTACAAAATCTTTGTGGTTCGCTTGTTAATTTTCCTGTTTGCTTCGTGGCAAAGAAAAGTGCCCAGGTTTTGCTTCTCCATTAAGCACGATCTTTCGCCAAGTCTTCCAAACCTCGCGGTTGATAAAATTATTCTCAGACAAATGCCTAGCAGATTTTCGTGTATAACAGTTTTTGTCTGCCAGATGGCGCACTAGTGACAGAGGAACTGGCACTACCAGTGTGGGAGATGACGCACTAGTGACAGAGGGACTGGCACTACCAGTGTGGGAGATGACGCACTAGTGACAGAGGGACTGGCACTACCAGTGTTATGCCTGTCTTACTTGGTAACTTAGTTGTAGACTTGTTGTGTCTGTCTTACTTGGTAACTCAGTTGTAGACTTGTTGTGTCTGTCTTACTTGGTAACTCAGTTGTAGACTTGTTGTGTCTGTCTTACTTGGTAACTCAGTTGTAGACTTGTTGTGCCTGTCTTATTTGGGAACTCAGTTGTAGACTTGTTGTGCCTGTCTTACTTGGTAACTTAGTTGTAGACTTGTTATGCCTGTCTTACTTGGTAACTCAGTTGTAGACTTGTTGTGTCTGTCTTACTTGGTAACTCAGTTGTAGACTTGAGCCTTGCACGTGTGCTCATCATCTAACATCATCATTATTTCATGTGCATGTCTGAGAGATTTAGACCTTCAGCGGACAAGAATCACTAAGGCACGTCTTCCTTGGAGTATGTCTGCAAAGTAGTCGTCGTTTGGACATGCGCTGTTGTCGGCTTGCAATAGTGGCTCTATCCGATTAATCACGTCACTGGTCTCAGCGCTGACAGATGGTAGTACTAAGGGGTTTCAGTCTGTTCTTTCTGAAATTTTGTTCACATTTTCCAACTTTTACTTCATTCACTTTTATAGAAGTGTCAGTTTCTTTTTGTTTGTTTGTTTGTTTGTTTGTGTGTTTGTTTTACAGGATTCTAATATCTACAACTTACGGATTGAGTTAACGTACATGGACTGTGCATATAAACATTTTATACAGTGGCTGTCAGAGAGCTAAAAATTATACGAAGGATTACATCAAAGAAAACAATTGCTGAAATTTTAAAAAAAAATGATCTAACTTGATGGAGACCATGAGAATTTCATAACTGCTTCCTTTATAACTTAGTCTTTATAGCCCAGTTAGGGAGCAAAGAGCTAATGTAAGTTCATAACTGCTTCCTTTATAACTGAACCTTTATAGCTCAGTTAATGTTTCTAATCTTTCATATTTTATCATGGCATTGTATTAAAATCTTTTCTTGGACGAATCTTGTATTTCACAAAAGCAAATATACAGAGGTAATCATGTAAACACTGAATATACTCCGCATCACTTAAAGTAGAAACATGATCTTGTCTGACTGAAGAACACAGCGGATGCTGAATTTATTTTCTATCGCTGCACGTGGCATCTAGTTACAAGAACAAAGACTTGTATTGTTCTAGAACAGGAAGTTCCAGCGACCAGACGGATTCTGTTTCAGGAACTAGAGAGCAGCATTATCATCGGCAATGTATTGCGGGGAATCTACCATATTATTATTATCATAATCAGACGCAATAACAACAAAGTATGTTTACGACACAAGATTCTTTACGCTTGTACATCGTATTTACAAGATTTTAGAACATTTTCTCATTAGAAAGAAAACGTCGGGCCGGTGGCCTGATTCAAGAACATAGCCTGAAACTGTTAACATATTTTTTATCAGCCGTTCACCATCTTGTTAACATTTAAGCATTACAAAATCTTTGTGGTTCGCTTGTTAATTTTCCTGTTTGCTTCGTGGCAAAGAAAAGTGCCCAGGTTTTGCTTCTCCATTAAGCACGATCTTTCGCCAAGTCTTCCAAACCTCGCGGTTGATAAAATTATTCTCAGACAAATGCCTAGCAGATTTTCGTGTATAACAGTTTTTGTCTGCCAGATGGCGCACTAGTGACAGAGGAACTGGCACTACCAGTGTGGGAGATGACGCACTAGTGACAGAGGGACTGGCACTACCAGTGTGGGAGATGACGCACTAGTGACAGAGGGACTGGCACTACCAGTGTGGGAGATGACGCACTAGTGACAGAGGGACTGGCACTACCAGTGTGGGAGATCATGCACTAGTGACAGAGGGACTGGCACTACCAGTTTGGGAGATCATGCACTAGTGACAGAGGGACTGGCACTACCAGTGTGGGAGATGACGCACTAGTGACAGAGGGACTGGCACTACCTCTGTGGGAGATGACGTACCAGTGACAGTTGGACTGGCACTACCAGTGTGGGAGATGATGCACCAGTCACAATGAGACTGGCAATACCAATGTGGGAGATGACGCACTAGTGACAGAGGAACTGGCACTACCTCTGTGGGAGATGACGCACTAGTGACAGAGGAACTGGCACTACCTCTGTGGGAGATGACGTACCAGTGACAGTTGGACTGGCACTACCAGTGTGGGAGATGATGCACCAGTCACAATGAGACTGGCAATACCAATGTGGGAGATGATGCACCAGTCACAATGAGACTGGCAATACCAATGTGGGAGATGATGCACCAGTCACAATGAGACTGGCAATATCAATGTGGGAGATGATGCACCAGTCACAATGAGACTGGCAATACCAATGTGGGAGATGATGCACCAGTCACAATGAGACTGGCAATACCAATGTGGGAGATGATGCACCAGTCACAATGAGACTGGCACTACCAGTGTCGCTGTTGGCGAGATTTTTAAGCTGCCGTGCGTGGAGCGGTGCTCCTCCCGGCCAATGAAGAAAGGTACAAATGAGGTTGC
Organism: Achatina immaculata; assembly: GCA_009760885.1. Lineage (NCBI taxonomy): Eukaryota > Metazoa > Mollusca > Gastropoda > Stylommatophora > Achatinidae > Lissachatina > Lissachatina immaculata. Next base: position 33,980,778 of record CM019720.1, read on the forward strand.
CGCGCAGCATCACTGCGGAAAAGGTGGTAAAAAGGATAAAGCGAAGCAAACAGTCAAATCACGGCACCCCTGGTCTGGAGATAGGCCATGTCCTGAGTGCAGTCATGTCGGGTGAAATGCATGAACCGGCTTGTCTCACTGCTGGCGAGACTCTTCAAATGCCGTGCGTGGAGTGAAGCTCCTCCCGGTTAAGGAAGTAAATGCGGAAAAGAAATAAAGATTGCTGTGCGGAGCCGATGGGAAAAGGTGGTGGAAAGTGAAGTTTAACTGGTATGTCCAGTAGTATCGCTACGAGAGCTATACCACGGCACCTCTGCTCTAGAGGCCAGCCACGTCCGAAATACACCTACACTGGTGAAATATGCCTAAACCGGCACACACCAGGGGTGGAACTTGATGGCTAGACATGTCATGCCACCTCCGCTCTAGAGGTCGGTAACGCCTGATAAACACCCATACTGGTGAATTTTGCCTAAACCGGCTCATACCAGGGGTGAATCTTGAAGGCTATGCATGTCACAGTACCTTTGCTCTAGAGGTCGGTCCCGTCCCAAACACGCCCATACTGATGCCTAAACCGGCTCAACCCAGGGGTAGAAGTCACTAGTGGCGAGGATTCGTCCTCCTGGACAAAAGCTCCATCCTGGTCACAACTAGGAAGCGCAAAATGCTGAAGTCGGAGACACTGGACCAGGGAAGTCTAGATAGGCAACCACCTCTCACCCGGCGGGGATGTTTGCGTATCCTAATCACGCTGAGGTTTTCCGGTGAGAAAGTCCAACTCTGGCCTGGGTGGGCTATCGCCTCTCACCCAGCGGGGATGCACTGATATCCTAAACACGTCGAGGTCTTCTGGTGAGAAAGTCCAACCCTAGACTAAACTGGTGCAATGAAAACCACGGTGTCACGCAATCCCGCTTCCGAGACCCACCAAGAATACAGGCTCAAGCACTGTGACACTCTGAATCTCTTGTGGTCCTTTCGTGGATCTCGTGTGGTCTATTTTGGACCACACAGGGGACCACGGGACCTAACGAGGGCCACAGGCATGAATTCAGTAGGTGCACAGTGCGGTTTTTGGTGGTAGAAGTGAACGAAGAAGAAGAAGAAGACTACCAGTGTGGGAGATGGGCGACAGGTTTGACAGAAGGCGAGAGAGCTCCCTGCCCCCACCTCTCCCCCATCCCCCTCCCTCCGTTAGTTATATAATGTTTAAATTATATAACCAAGTTTAAGAGTGTAAATTATAAGTAAGTCAGTCAGTCAGTCATTTGCATGTCCCTTGCGGAACTTTGCCTCCCTAACATTTCTCCTGTAGGCCTCTCGGTTGTGAGCAAGATGTCCTTCTGCTTATGCAACCATTTGCAGATTATCAACGATGTTTTGCAGCCATCTTCGCCTTGGTCTTCCTCTTTTTCTATTTTTAAATTATAAGTACAAGAATGAAAACACAAGGGAGGACGAGCTGAAGTCAGCAGAAAAAGAGGCTGTAGAAATAATGAAGTGTTTTGCTCGTGCGAGAGTTGGCAGCAGAGATAGGTTTGTGAGAAAGCTAACACTGTCCTCAGAACCAGCAATGCTTACAGAATCAAAATCCAACTTCCACTTTTAATCTGATCATAAAATAGACGGCGATAGTTCAGGCTAACGAATCTAATGGCCAGAGGTCAAGCTTTCTAAAAGGCATTTAAGACAACGATGACAGCTACGATGACAGTTACGATGACAGCTACGATGACAGCTACGACGACAGCTCCGACGACAGCTACGATGACAGCTGAGGAGTGTTGAACTAAAGGCAATTAAAACGAGAACACAAAAGAAAGGAAATAAAAATAAATAATTACACCCACATGATCTTGTTTCGTAGCTGCGAGTTTTGTGATTTTAAACTACTGAAAAATCTGAACAGGCATCCTGTCAGTTCCTGTGGTAAAACATGGCGGACGAAATGTTTGATTACAAAATGTGTTGGTATAGCTTGGTTGTTTTCAGTAAAGTTAGATGTAATTAATGCTGTAAGAAAACTCTTTCAAGTTTTTATAAGGCTTGGAAACATTTTTAAAAAAAATAACTCAGTTAAACAGAAAAAGAGCCAGAGGAAGGCGAAATGAGAAGATCATGAACAGTCTGACACGGTGGCACAACAGATGGTCAGTTTTTCTGCTGCCGGAAAAGATCACAGATCAAAGTCTGTCGAAAATTCTGGCAATGCCAATTTTTTTGGTACATGATGATGATGATGATGATGATGAACGAAGCAGGGATTGTCGTGTTCTCTTCATGGTAGTAGAGCTTGTTGGAAAACATTTTATGGACACCTAATCCGGGAACGTTTAAAAAAAATATTCCGTCGAAAGAAAATTCTCATTTCATTATTTTGTTTACATTATATACACTATCACGGCCACAACAACTACAAAGAATTTCAGCTCATCCCAGCAGAGAGATATAGCCAGAAGAGCAACAATAGCAACTGCAACAACCATTTGTTATCATTAATCATGTGAATAATAGCCACCATGATTATCTCTAGTTGCGTCATGGAGAGATATGAGGAGAAACCGTTTTTTCTCTCCTGGAGGAGATGTTTCACGCTAAGTGTAATCCTATGTTTGTTCAGTTTGGACTGATGCTGCCCATAAATCTTAGTGCTAGACTCCCAGTCCTTAGTTTTGTCTTCTATTCTTGGATGTCCATGCTGGTGGTTGGATGGTTGGTATTGTCGCCATGGGAGACAAATCACTTCCTCAGTTGCTATTTGTACTTACAGTCACCTCAGGTGGCTTTCCTCCCCCCTCGAGAACCCTCGAATGTGATTACTTCTGTTTCTGTGTTTACCTTGACTATCAGTACTTTTGTTCCTGTTTACTTTGATTGTCAATGTTTCTGTGTCTACGCTGACTTCACAGACATAATAACAAATATAACAGTAACCTTTCCATTTCCCTATTTGTGAGGTAAAAAAAGCGAAGTTCAAGGGGCACAAAAGGAGAAATCTGAGCACGTTTAGAGAAAGGAAAATTATTAAAATATTTATTTTCTTTCCAGCGCTGTTCTTTAGTTCTCCATATTCAAAACCAAATAAAGGAAACTTTCCTCAGGGCACGCCGGCCCAGACAAAAGTTCTGCCTCCGTCACTCAACTTGCGCTATGCAAATATTTGCTTTAGTACAGGTATAGTAAGTGCATAATATTGTACACAGTAAGAATAACTTTTATATAAAAATTATATATATATTAATATATATATATATATTAATATATATATATATAAACATGTATAACCGGTGTTAACAGAGGCAAATCTCTCTCTCTCTCTCTCTCTCTCTCTCTCTCTCTCTCTCTGTGTATGTATGTATGTACGTAAGTACAAGGGTCATACCGAAAGTTGTGAGCAAATTATTTTTTTAAGAATCAGAATTTATAGACAGAGAAAATATAAATGTATCACTTTATCTGCATCCTTTTTTCACTTTTCAACATAATCTCCATTTCTCTGCACATATTTTTCCCATCGTTCTACAAGTTTAAAAATACCCTCCACGGAGAATCCCGTTCCAGATGACCGACGGCACAGACGCACTGCTTTCTGGACGTTCTCTCCTGTGGGACCCTGCGGGCACAAACTTTTCCATAGTCTAGGGTTTCAATCATTTCCTGTTCTGCATTATGTCCTATTCCAAGATTTACAGCGATTTCACATACTGTGACACGCCTGTCTTCTTTAATGGTGTCAACCGTTTCCACGTTGCGTTCAGTGGAGGCAGTTCGAGGGCGACCGCTGGGAGGATATCTTAAATGCTCATGTTTGCATCTTTGAAATTTTTCACCCGCCTTCTAACACTGCTAGCACCCATACACACATCTCTATAAGCAAGTTGAAATCTTTGGTGAATTTCAGCAGCGGGGACTTCCTCTTTAACGAGGAACTCAATAACAGCACGTTGGCGAAACGAAACTTCAGTAACCGGTATTTTATTTATTCTCCGTGTGGTCACGTGACACATGATGGTGACCTCTATATGAAGTGCAAAGGATGCAGATAAAATGATGCATTTATATTTTCTCTGTCTATAAATGTCGATTTAAAAAAAAAATTTGCTCACCACTTTTGTATGACCCTCGTATGAATGTAAATGTTCTTTCTAAGATGCGCGGCTGCGCACAATACTTTCTGTACGCGCAAAACACATTTGCAATAATAATAATTTTTTGTCTCTCAGAATTTCTTGACATTCCTCTGTGCTATATTCGTGCTATATATATCTCTGTGATACATTCGTGCTATATGTATCTCTGTGTTATATTCGCGTTGAATAAAAATGTGGTAGCGCTGCGTGAATGTTTTCTGAATTTTGTTTATACCTATCAGAGGCTTACGTTCTACTCGTTCATTTAACATTTCTTACTGCGTTAGTTTGAGCACATTTTCTTAAGATATATATACATATAGGTTGAACGTTTTGCCCACAAACAGCAAACACAATCTTACGGTGCATATTGGTGTGTGTATGTGTGTGCGCGCGTCCATGTATATGTGTGTGCATTTGCGCGAGTGTGTGTATGTGTCGATGGGTTATCTGGTAGATAAATGTTTTAATTTTCTCTTACGACTAATCGACTGATCAAATGCTATAAGAATTTTCCATTCCGTCTTTAAATGCTATCGTTCTGTTACTGGGATGTTATTTGTACAGAGAAGTTTAGCTGTGCAAATATTCTTATTCGTTTTACTTATGATTAAGATTACTTACGTTCATTGGTTATTTACCAGCAGAAACTATCGCAAGAGCCCTGGTTTATTTCATTATTATTTCTCAAATAATTAACACAAAACTGAAGCGATAATTTGCATCAGTCAGTCATTTGCATGTCCCTTATGGAAATTTGCCTCCCTAACAGCTCTCCTCTAGGCCTCTCGATTGTAAGCAAGATGGCCTGCTGCTGATGCATCCATTTGCAGATCATCAACGATGTCTTGCAGCCATCTTCGCCTTGGTCTTCCTCTCTTTCTTTTTCCCATTATGTACCCTTCTAAGACGATCTTCTCTAGATTCTTTTGACATTTATTGTGTCCAAAATGTTTAAGTTTTCTCTGTTTAATCTTCTTTACTAGCCAGCCTTCTTCAACATTAAGTTCTTGTAGTATGGATATCTTTGTTCTTTTTTGTGTCCATGATATTTGAAAACCTCTTCTGTACCATTTACATTAAAAGCCATTTATGTGTTTCTCAGTTATTTTGTTAAGTGTCCAGGTCTCACAGGCATATGTTGCTATGGGAACGATGCATGCCTTTAAAAATCTTATTTTTGTAGTTCTGTCCGTACCTCTTCACAGATTCTTTAGTTGTTTTACTTTCTGAAGAGCGATAGATGCCCTCCTTTTAATTTCCCTCATTGTATCTCAATTATTATTTAGTAATGATCCAAGACATTCAAAAATTCTCCACCTCTTCCAAGTTTTAGTCATTGATACATATTTCAGCTGCCTTAATTGTTTTGTCAGTTGTCATCAATTTAGTTTTCTTCGCATTAAGATAGAGGTTTTGCTCTTCACTATTCTTATGGACTGGCAGAATTAATTTTTCCATTCCATTTTGTGTTGTGGACAGTAATATTGTGTCATCAGCATATCTAATCTCTGGTATTTCATAACCTCCAATTGTTATAACATCTTAATATTCTTTGTCTACGTCTTCTCTAACATTTTTCTTTAAATTTCCACTATATAAGTTAAATAAGTAAGGCGACAGTTTGCACCTCTGACGGAACCCTTGTTTTATATCAAACCCAATTGTTGTTCCACATAATTTGCCTGTTATGACTATTATCAAATTTCTGACCAGCCTTGTTCTTAAATCAGCCTTGTTATCGACAGATCTCATCAATTAACGGTAACTTCTCATCAGCCAGACAGGACTAGAAGAAAGTAGCAGGGACCCCAAAATACCAACGATCCCATATATAACATTTCTGTTGGTCGGGTCTTAGGTTTTGGACAGGAAAGTTGATGGAGAAATAACCTCCCAACAATTCCAGATAGTTCGGACCAGGAAGAAGAAATCTATTCAGTGTTTCTCCACATTTTCATCACATAGATCCCCTATCATGTTTAACTTTCATATTTAAACCGCCAGATGACGAATAAACTTTACCGCTACGATAATATAAACATTAACAGTTTGAAAATGTTAACATTACAAGCGTGAAAATACGAGGTTATTCCAAAATAAATTTTCGACCGGCTGGCAAAGAAAAAGTAAAAATTTAGCAAAAATATTTATTACACGCAAAAACTATATACATAATGTTTTACTTTATCATGTGATCGCCACCCAAATTCCTGTTCTTCTCGTACTGTGGCACCAGCTTTTGCAGTCTATCGTCACAGAACGGCACCGCCAGGGTATCCAGCCAGTTAATTACTCCATTTATGAGCTCCTCGTTGATTCTGAAGTTCTGGCTGGTCAGGTAGACCTTCGTCTTGCTGAAGGGATGGTAATAGCTTGGCGCCAAGTCCGGACTGTAAGGGGAGCGCTCGACTAATGTCTGTGTGTGGTCACGTTTTCGTGATGGGCCTCTCGTTGTCATGAAGGAGAACTATGTCCTTGGTAAGCATTCCACACTTTTGTTGTGGATCCACCTCCGAAGTTACTCAGCCCTTTACAGTAAACCTCTGACATTATTCTTGCTTCTGATGCCCGTTAGATATGCTGAATGAATGAATGAATGAATGAATGAATGAATGAATGGTGCTCATTACAGTCCCATGACACTGTAGTCACATCTGGCGGGAATGGCGATTATAGGGTCCATGTTTACTCGGTTGTTATTCATGCACAGCTGAACAAAATGATCTGTGGACTGACATTTAGCCAGACAACACTTTACATTTGCTACAGAAAACGTATCTCGCCGCCATGGCAATCGGTTCATTTTTTTTTTTTATCAGACAGTCGGAGATAGATTTAGAAATTGCCCGTGTATTAATCTTGTCTCAAACTAGAGTGCTAAAATAGCATTTCTTTTTCCTGTTCTTCAAAAACTACAGAATTTTAAAGTTCACGCAGAAATTAGGATGTCTGGAGCAATGTCTGAAGTTAAGATAATTTTGTTTTTCCACATCATCTCCGGACTTTCAAGGAATTATAAAAAGTCTTTGTTGGAAATCACTTCGAAAATAGTACTGCCATTTACTTCTTTAACTTCTTCCGAAGAAAAAAATAAACAACATAAAAAAGGGTGCGGAGGTTGCGTGGGGAGGGGGAGTGGTACGGGGTGTGGATATAAATGAAGAAATAAGAATGCTATGGATCAGAGTTTTTTTTTTTCTTTTTCTTTTTAAAGGAATTCTGTGGATAATATTTAGTTTTACAACTTATCGTTAGTTAAAGATGATATGATTAACCAAGGAATTAGTTTATTAAGAATCCAAAAGTCTAATGCTGGGTGAAAGTTTAGAATCTGAACGCAAAGTTACGCTCAATCACTGAACAAGAAATGTAGGGAAGGTTAAGAGAGAAGATAATTGTTAGCATGCGTCTAGGGGTCATCTGGAGAAGACAGGCAGATAAGAATGTTTAAGACTCTCAGACAGATGAACACACACACAGAGAGAGAGAGAGAGAGAGAGAGAGAGAGAGAGAGAGAGAGAGAGAGAACTAATAAACGAAAGAACGGCCATTATTTTCAAAGTGTGAAGAATTGGGCACGCAGGCCCTTTGGACATTTTGCCCTTTATCATACAACGTTCTGGACGATCTGGACAATCCACATCAGATAGCAGTCTGGAGGGGGCGGGGGGGGGGAGAGGAGGGGAAGGGGTTGTCACAGATAAACATTTAGATTGAACAGAACCAGGCTTAAAGATAAACATAATCTCCGGATGTTGGTCAAACATTTCCGTTCACTCGTACAGAGCTCGCTGGTTGTCTCGTCTTTATATCACGTATTTGTAATGCTTTAACTTCACGGTGTACTATCTACTGTGGTATGGTATGGCCTGCCCTGCAGGAGGATATAACACATTTCTGTGACAGTTCACCAGACACAAGCGTATCAGGGACATATTTCTACACCTGGCTTTGCTGAGTTATGTCAGAAGATGAACTGACGAAGATCTTGTCCCACACATTCACGCCTCCGTCTGCACCGTTCCATCAGCCAGCCTGGCTAACAGGGGGAAGGGTTCCATGTGGCCTTCTTGGTAGTGGAGACCGTTGATTAGCCTGCTTCTTTAAAAGTCACTGTCAGCCACTCCATATCCGAGACGGTAAGTATCCTTCAAGGCCTTCGCAATATTCAACCAAAAGATTGGAATTGTTCGAAGTTAAAAATAACATTTAAACAATAAAGAAGAAGAGCAACTATACTATCACTACTAATACTATTACTACGACTACGACTACTACTACAACTACTACTACTACTACTACTATCAATAATAATAATAATAATAATAATAATAATAATAATATGCAGGAAACGCTCCACTGTAGAAAGCGAAACAAGAACACAACTCCTTCAGATCATCAGAGGAAGTTCTCAATGGTTCTTTCTCATGTTCCACAGCCAGCAAAAGGCGTTTTCTGCTGTTTCTGAAAGGCTTTTCAATGCCCTTGCTCTTGCTTGTCCCTTTGTGCCCAGTTGCTTACATAGGTCGTATGCAGGTGTTGCTACGAACCCCGTAGCTCCCACTTCTAACTTCTATATAGTAATAATAACTGCCTGCTGGATTCAAAGAAATATGGACTGGATGGAAGAAAAGAATACACATCTGTTTCCCAGCCTTTAAAACGGTCAGCGCATGAAAGAAAGAAAAAAAAAACAGAACCATAAATTATTAATACAGCAAGACGGAAATATCTCCAGAGATCACGACGCGCAGTAATACATGGACGGCACGGAAGCAGCCGATTGGCTGATAGTTGCTATTGTAGGTCGCTCTAACTACCCGGATGTTCTTTTTAAAAAAAAAAGTCGAAGATCGATCGACGAGAAAAGGAAGACAAGGAAATTTCTGACCTTGGGTTTAAAGTAAAATGTCAAAGTATTTGCCTAGTACAAACAAGCAAAACTGACGTCAGACCAGGACGGTGCACAGAAATATCCATAAATTTAAAATTAGAGTAAATTACCAGAACAAGGTAGCTGACAAAGACGCTCGTGTTGGCAAGATTAGAGCGTGCTTGGACTGAGCTTGTGACATTTGTTTTGCTGAGACTTTAGTTATAGAAATAAGCGGATTTTGATTGCTAAAATAATAATAATAATATTAAAATTCTAACAGTGTCATTAATGCGTTGTTGGAGATGAGCAGTTCGTAGCGAATTGTTCTCTCATACAAAGCCTTCCAACAGATCCGGCTGGAAAACCTGGGTACCTGACATATCAGGATCGGGAAATTTGGCCTTGAAGATTGAGAATCTCTGCTTGCAAGACCAGGTGCACTGGATGAACAGATACACATGCTGATAGTTTAAAAAGCCATAAACTGTCACACACAATTTAATCTCATAAATGTGAGACTACATTCAGATTTTCAGAAGATGAAAAAAAAAACACTGGGTCAAGTCACAACCTGAACAAATATAAAATAATAAACACAAAAAAAACACTGGGTCAAGTCACAACCTGAACAAATATAAAATAATAAACAGAAAAAAAAACACTGGGTCAAGTCACAACCTGAACAAATATAAAATAATAAACAGAAAAAAAACACTGGGTCAAGTCACAACCTGACCAAATACAAAATGATAAACAGAAAAAAAACACTGGGTCAAGTCACAACCTGAACAAATATAAAATAATAAACAGAAAAAAAACACTGGGTCAAGTCACAACCTGACCAAATACAAAATGATAAACAGAAAAAAAACACTGGGTCAAGTCACAACCTGAACAAATATAAAATAATAAACAGAAAAAAAACACTGGGTCAAGTCACAACCTGAACAAATATAAAATAATAAACAGAAAAAAAACACTGGGTCAAGTCACAACCTGACCAAATACAAAATGATAAACAGTAAGCCGGGAAAAAAGCAAGAAACAAAAAAACGTTTACCTTACAATACTTAATGAACGAACGAACGAACATACTTTATCTTCAAAGGGTTAAGAATTGGGCCCGCAAGCCCGTCTAACATTCATCATACATCTTTCACTCAGTCACAGTCATTCAGCAGTTGTTAAAGAGAACAATAATCATGGAGACACAATTTGAAGGCACACACTCAGTGAAGAGTGGTCAGAACATGTAACAATTTATGTAGTCGTATTTTTTATGCGGGATTCAAAGATCTTTTCATAAATAACTGACACGGCATTATAGAACCTGAAGTCATTGTGAAAGTAAATAAGCCATAAGAGTAACCAGACCATAGAACAGAAGTCTACAACTAAGACTTAGCACAGCTAGCACGAGTGCAGATTAACAGTAAAATAGCGTATATATTCTTCTATGTAGAATATATCTGTTTGGTACGTATAATCTGTCGACTAGTATGTAGTAGTTTATGTGAAATTATATGTGGTTTAAATAAGAAAAATTTGGCTTTTTTTCCTTCCAACAACCTTTGCAATATTTTTCGTTAAAAATCATGTCATACATACTGGAAAATCACAAGGGTTAGTAACGAACAAAATTTATGTGCAAAGTTTGAAGAATTAGGCGCGCAGGCCCGTCTGACATTCTGCCATTTATCATATAACTTTCATACTATCAAGGCATTCTACATCAGTTAGTATAAACATCTTGTCCGCGTAAAAAATGTATTTCAAAAGGTTGTTAAGTTTCACTCTTACCCAAGCCATCAATACAGAAAATAAACACATATTTACAACTAGGTTACTCTGGCAATCTTTATCTTATATCTTATATCCTTCCCGTGCCGTTAAACGTCACATAGGGCTCGCAAAGTAGTTCGCCAATTTTTCCTGCCTTCGGCGAGTCTTTCAACCTCATCAAAGGATTTTATGCCTGTTAATTTGGCCTCTCTTAATAATGTCCTCTTCAGAGTTTCACGCGGTCTGCCTCTTTTTCTTCGGCCTGTTGTGTTCCACTTGATAGCTTGTTTTGGGATTCTCTGATCATTTCTTCTCATCAAGTGACCAACATATGTCCATCTCCTTTTCGTGATCACCAGTGATACTGGTTGTTGTTCAGTCACCTGTCTTATCTCTGCATTGTTCTTGAATTCATTTCACTTGATGCAGAGTATTTTCCTTAGGCATTTGTTTTCAAAAGAGTCTAATTTCTGTTCTATTTCTTTAGTTGTTTTCCAGCTTTCGCATGCATAAATGAGGGTGGATATTACATTTGAATTGAACAGTCTTAACTTGGTTTTTGTGCTTACAACTCTTGAATTCCATATGTTCTCAAGATTCTTGAAGATTGATGCTGCTTTTGCAATTCTGATCCTAACTTCCTTTCTATTGTTACCATCTTGGTCTATGTAGCTGCCAAGGTATGCAAATTGATTGACTTCTTTAATATCTGTCCCTTCTATGTGTATTTTTCCATTTTGATTGAGAGGAATTTTCATTATTTTTGTTTTGTCCTTGTTAATTTCAAGTCCTATTTTGCTAGCCAGTGAAGACAGGCTATCTGTTTTTTCTTGCATGGAATTCACATTATTACTGATAAGAGTTATGTCATCAGCAAAATCAAGATCATCTTCTAGTTGGGTCCCATGTACCCAGTCAATACCTGTGTTACCTGTGCAGCATTTTTTCATTATGAAGTCTATTGTAATCCCCAAAAGTAAAGGAGACAGTATACATCCTTGCTTCACGCCTGTTTCAATCTGGAACCATTCACTCATCTCTTCTTCTGTCCCGACCGCACAAACATATCCATTGTATAAGTCCTTAATCTTTAACTGGCAATCTTTAACTTACAGAAAATAAACACATACTTACAATTAGGTTACTCTGGCAATCTTTTACTTACAGAAAATAACCACATACTTACAAATAAGTTACTCTGGCAATCTTGTATTTTAAAGAAAATCTACCCAAAAAACTGGGCAGTAAGAAGATTCAGTTTATAATTATTCACATTTAGGTCATAAAATAATAGTCTAAATTCGTGTGTAATGTTTAAGATTGACACCATGAAGATACCAGTGAAGACTGACACCAGGAAGATACCAGTGAAGACTGACACCATGAAGATACCAGTGAAGACTGACACCATGAAGTTACCAGTGAAGACTGACACCAGGAAGATACCAGTGAAGGCTGACACCATGAAGATACCAGTGAAGACTGACACCACGAAGATACCAGTGAAGACTGACACCAGGAAGATACCAGTGAAGACTGACACCACGAAGATACCAGTGAAGACTGACACCAGGAAGATACCAGTGAAGACTGACACCACGAAGATACCAGTGAAGACTGACACCAGGAAGATACCAGTGAAGACTGACACCACGAAGATACCAATGAAGGAAGCAGCATCACAGATTTCAGATCTACAGACACGGCTACTCTGCTAGCGAGAGTGGATAACTAGAAAAGCTGACGAAACGTTTACAACAAATTATAACGACAATAAGCACACAATAGATTATGCTCGAGATCATCCTGCTGTAGCCATCTGTGATTGCTGATTTCATTTGCTGAAAACCATCTTGTATCAATACAACCGAAGAGAGTTGATTTATTTTTTTTTTCGCAGAATTTCTCAACATTACAACAAAGATACATGTTTCTCATCAAGTTCAGCCAACATCAAGTGTACATCAACAACTACCCTCGCAAGCCAGGATGGAAAGTCACACAACAGCCTTTTGGGTCTTGCTTAGGAATAAGTTGAGGTCTTGACCAGATAGGGACCATTGACCTTAATGACACTGTCATAAATCTCGATTTGTCATCTGTACACGGGGGCCCAAATTAGAAATAATCCAGATCAGCTCACGTGACCTGTTTTCTAACTTCCAGGAGCCATTTTTCCGTCTCTACCTACTTTTCTACTTGAACTTGTATACGAGTATGTGGTTAAATTCACGAGAAACAAAAGCTAAAGTTTCACGGCCTGATTATGGGAGACATCGGTTAAACTTCACAGCAGAATGTGTGGGATAAATGTGAAACATGAAGAGAAACACAAGAACGACAGTCCAAAGAAAGGAAAAGATGTAAAACATAAAAGAGGGGGAGAGAGAGAGAGAAAGAGAGAGAGAGAGAGAGAAAGAGAGAGAGAGAGAGAAAGAGAGAGAGAGAGAGAGAAAGAGAGAAGAGGAGTGACGACCTCATTACAACTGGTCCTAGTGATGAAGGTAGACAGAGATGTGTGGTCCAGTTTTACACAAGAAAAAAAGATAGAAAGAGTGAGGAAAGTGAGCAGAAATATAATAGCACAAAGGAAAACGAGCACGTATAAATGAACAACATACAACAATCCAATATTTAGGAAAGCCTTTTTCAAGTATCACATAAAAAAAAGAACACAACATAAATTTGAAAGAAAACCCACACCAAAAACAGAAGTAAAATCAAACAACCTATTTGGTATCCTCTTTGTAACAAAGACCGGTACAACAATCGTATAGTTTTTATATATATTTTCCTTGAAAAAATGTTTTTCCGAAATATTGGATTGTTGCATGTTCTTATTTTATTTTCTGCCAGTCTTCCTGCATCCAACTCTTTCGTCACTCCATCTTTTTGTAAAACTGAACCATACAGCTCCATCTACTTCAAAAGCTGAACTGGAGTTTCAGGAACTAGGCTATGGAAGAAATAAAACAGGGTTGTGGCTATAAAGAGCATAATTAGGAGGATAAAGATCTGAAAGGAGATGAATGGAGGACTTGAACCAACGGAAGGAAACTTGATAATCCCAACGCTTCTCTGTGGACCAGAAAATCATAAAACTTTCTAACAAATGCTTCCCTTTCCGTCAAATCTTTATTTTATGAGTCTGGTTGAGAGTGTCGCATCAAAACACATTAGCTGGATGATCTGTATGAATCCTGTTACTTCTTTTCTTACTATCTATCTATCTATCTATCTATCTATCTATCTATCTATCTATCTATCTATCTATCTATCTATCTATCTATCTATCTATCTATCTATCTATCTATCTATCTATCTATCTATCTATCTATCTATCTATCTATCTATATGTTCGTCCGTCCATCCGTCTGTATGTCTGTCTACTGTTCTAAACAGCAAAACTGCCATCATTAACGTTACAAAATCACACAACATCGTTTATGAGTCTGATATCAGTGTGACATCAGTATAACATCATGTAGCAGTATGACATCATGTATCAATGTGACATCATGTATCAGTATGACATTATATATCAGTATGATATCAGTTTGACATCATGTATCAGTCTGATATCATGTATCAGTGTGACATCAGTATAACACCATGAATCAATATGATATCATGTATCAGTGTGACATCAGTATAACACCATGAATCAATATGATATCATGTATCAGTGTGACATCAGCGTGACATCATGTATCAGTTTGTTACATCAGTGTGACATCATATATCACATAAAGTTAAAGTTTACCTACACAAAGATATTTTATTGATTATAGTAATGATTTGATGAAGCGGAAAATAAGACTGTACATACTAAACGGTGTTATCAAGATAATGCACCAAGAATCACCGTGATCACGTGCACAACGAAGATAACAAAGAGCGCAAGTTCGTCAGCAGCTGCCGCCAGCTTTCAGATATAGAAAAACATCCAAATATTTGGGACAGAAAACTCAGGAAAACAAATAGTTAGGAGAGAAAACTCAAGAAAATAAATATTTAGGGGAGAAAACTCAAGAAAACACATTTTTAGGGGAGAAAACTCAAGAAAATAGATATTTAGGGGAGAGAAATCAAGAAAACAAAAACAGTATTAGAGTGAAGAAAAAAATCACCCAGAGCAGTGAAAAGAAAAATCACCAAACACGTACAAAAGGTGAACACAATGAAGAAAGCCAGGAAGCATACATTAGAGCATAGTTCAACGATTTAATGATTTCTTCACAAATTATTTAGTAGCTAAAACAACAAAAACAATCAATAAAATTACACAAGAGCAATGAAAAGAGCCATACATCCACTAGCTACAGTCGTTTTGTACGCGTTCAGTTCACGAATCTGCTATGACGAGTACTCTACTAGAGATTTGTATGGGAAGACAGACTGTCTTTCTCGCAAATTTTCTGATAATTTTCGCGTAAAATTCTCATTTCATTTGAAAGTTGTGTTCTCTTATCTTAAAGCTTTCTCAAAGATGTGGATTCATTTCTGCACATCTCTTTGAACAGCTCATACTGGGCAGATATTTTCTGACTGTTACATTTTTTTCTTGCTCACTTCTCTAAAACTGAAAAAAAAAGATCCGCACAAAAGTCTCTTTAATCTCATTCTGCAGTTACTACTTCAAGCACACATTTGTTACTTCCCCTTTTAAGATCCCAAATAAGCCAGTGATTCTCAGACTTTTTAGAGCTGAACCCTAAAAAACAGTGCTGACACATTAAAAAAAATACACACACACACACAAAACCATTATTTCAATGAAAAAAGAAGCATAATTTTTTTTAAATTTTAATTTAGTATCTAGGTTGAAAACATAAAATTAATACGGTTTGGTTCAAAGCCTATAATTTATTATTATTATTATTATTATTATTATTATACTAAAAGCATAATGTTTCATAATATAATAATATTTCTCATAATATTTCTCGCGACCCTACCTCAGTCTCTCCTAATTCGGGTCGCAACTAAAGATTTGGAACCGCTGAAAAACATGGATAAAGCGAACAAGTCCACGAATCACAGCTTTACATAATCTCCAGAAAACCACATAAAATAAAGGAGCTGTCAGATGAGAGAAAGTTAGAGGGAAAATAACGTGAAATAATGGTCCGTACCATGCAAAATACGGGGGATCCTCGGTGCCCGTCGCAGCTAACTTCTTTAAAAAAGGAATGTATATCGAAATGGCGTACATCGGACGTGAATTGTAGAAATGTGAAAGATACGTTCTAGGCGTAAGTAAAACATTTCAGTTTTCGGTGGAGTTGTATAGGTCTATAAATAGAAAATACGTATTTGTTTCTACCTTGAGCTGTAACATAGTGTATTTTATAGTAATTACTAAATGGTATATTTTATAGTAAGATGTCAAGTGGAGCACAACAGGCCGAAGAAAAAGAGGTCGACCACGTGTAACTCTAAAGAAGACATTGTTAAGAGAAGCCAGTTTAGTGGGCATAACATCCCTTGATGAAGTTGAAAGACTCGACGAGAACAGGAAAAACTTAGCAAACAACTATGCGAGCCTATGTGACGTTTAACGGCACGGGAAGGATGTAATGCGGAAGCCCCATGTGCCCTGGGCACTTAAGATTCAGATATATATATATATATATATATATATATATATATATATATATATATATATATATATATATATATACTTTATAGTAATTACTAGATGGTATGTTTTACAGTAATTACTATATTCATTCATTCATTTGCATGTCCCTTGCGGAACTTTACCTCCCTAACAGCACTCCTGTAGGCCTCTCGGTTGTGAGCAAGATGGCCTGCTGCTGATGCATCCATTTGCAGATCATCAACGGTGTCTTGCAGCCATCTTCGCCTTGGTCTTCCTCTTTTTCTTTTTCGTATTATGTACCCTTCCGAGACAGTTTTCTCTAGATTTTCATGACGTTTAATATGTCCAAAATATTTAAGTTTTCTCTCTTTAATCCTCTTTACTAGCCAGCCTTCTTCAATATTAAGTTCTTGTAGTATGGATATATTTGTTATTTTTTTGTCCATGGTATTTGAAGAACTCTTCTATAGCATTTACATTAAAAGGCATTTATGTTTCTCAGCTGTTTTGTTAAGTGTCCAGGTTTCACAGGCATATGTTGCGATGGGAAAGATGCATCCCCTTAACAATCTCATTTTTGTAGTTCTGTCTGCTCCTCTCCACAGACTCCCCAGCTCTTTTCTTGATATATATAACAATTACAAAATGCACTTTGAAATAAGTAATACAACTTGAAAATATATATCTTAACATTTTTCTTATTATAGTTCTAGAATTTACTTCACGTATGTTATGTACGTTTACATTTTGGTATATATTTTCTGATATTATAGTTCACAGTGATCTATCATATACAATAATGAATATACAATTTCTTTTTGAAAATCTACATTCTATCTTAAATATTTAATGCACGCTTATTACTGTGCTTATATTTTAATACATACTGTATATGTGTATATATTACATACACTTTGTGTATGAGTGAAGTTATTAACTGAAATACAGAAGACAGAGAAACATTCCTCTGCTTCTTCCAAACATTCCTCTGTTTCTTTCAAAACATTCCTCTGCTTCTTTTAAAACATTCCTCTGTTTCTCTCAAAACATTCCTCTGCTTCTTTTAAAACATTCCTCTGCTTCTTTTAAAACATTCCTCTGCTTATTTCAAAACATTCCTCTGCTTATTTTAAAACATTCCTCTGCTTATTTTAAAACATTCCTCTGTTTCTTTCAAAACAATCCTCTGCTTCTTTTAAAACATTCCTCTGTTTCTTTCAAAACATTCCTCTGCTTATTTTAAAACATTCCTCTGTTTCTTTCAAAACATTCCTCTGCTTCTTTCAAAACTTTCCTGTGCTTCTTTAAAACGATTACGATGAAGATTTATTCAGCGTGTATCATTCATTCATTCATTCATTCCTTTGCATGTCCCTTGCGGAACTTTGCCTCCCAAACAGCACTCCTGTAGGCCTCTCGGTTGTGAGCAAGATGGCCTGCTGCTGCTGCATCCATTTCCAGATCATCAACGATGTCTTGCAGCCATCTTCGTTTCGGTCTTCCTCTTTTTCTTTTTCCCATTATGTATCCTTCCAATACGGTCTTCTCTAAATTATCATGACGTTTAATGTGGCCAAAATATTTAAGTTTTCTCTCTTTAATCGTGTATCAGGTTGGTGAAAACAACCGTATACCGGAGGGACGTATATCGGAGATCTGCTGTAAGGAGTATGCCGCCCAACGAGCATGAAAGAGTTCTGAGGTACTTGCTTACGCTGAGCCGTTTCACGTGCACTACCAAGCGCTGTCAGGTGGCACCGCTGTCGGGGGAAACAGGAAGATTAGCAGAGAAGTTCTGCTGCACCATGTAGGTAAACTGCCAGCGCGTTCACACATACAAACGAGGCTTTTCTAGAGAGACTTTACAAGCGGGTACACAACTCAGCACCCACCCCTTACCCCTCCCACCCCCACCACCCACCGCGTATCTTTTCTCATCTATTCTAGGCACCTGAAGCCCTCCACCGCCATCCTTAAAACAGTGAAAACCATCTGGGCCCCCGCAGTAATGCACCGACGGGGCCCCCTTTTGTAGGGCTTAGGGCCTGCCAAGACATGCTATACACAAACTTTTAATATAGAGAGAAGAAAGTGAAAGAAACTTTATTTTTAAATTTGAAGAACAAAGGACAGAGATGGAAAGACAACATAGAAGAGGATATGAAGGAAACCTGAGTCAGCAACTGGAGAGAGAAGATTAGGAACAGAGAGGAATGGAGGCGAACTTTATCTGCAGCAATGAGCCTTATTGGCTTGGAAAGAAGAAGACTGTACTTTAGTACAGACAGAAGCAAGAGAAAATTTCCAAATTGGTAAAACTCTGACAGACAGACAGACAGGCAGGTAGGCAGATAGAACGAACGAACGAACGAACGAACGACCGAACGAATGAACATATATTTTCAAAGGGTTAAGAATTGGGCACGCAGGCCCGTCTGACATTCTGTCCTTCATTATACAGCTTTCACTCAGTCACAGTCAATCAGCATTTGTTAATGAGCATAATAATCATGAAGACACATTAAATGATAACATAAATAAATAATAAACTTATCTCATGTCCATACACTCTACACTGTGATTCACGCAACAACATGAAATATACTTGCATTCTTACATTCATTCAAAACTAACAAATTTATAGAAAAGCAGTATTTTATAAAATTACAACACTCAAGCCATACTTTAAACTACTTTAAACTATGCTTAGGGAGGCATATAGTCCATATCAAACAAATGCTGACAACGTTTAAAGTTATAAGAATGAATATTACTTATAAGTTTTACGTGAACTGGTAGGGCATTCCAAAGATGGGCAGCTGAGTAAGATAAGCTTTTTTTAAACATGTCAAGCCTTGGTTTTGGGAGAGTACAATTGCTTAAGCGTTGACTGTGTTTTGAGGTGGATTTGAACAACGACCACAGATAGGGTGGAGTATTGTGTGATAGAATTTTATGAATTAACTTGACCTTGTTGAAAAGAAATCTCTTCTTGAGGGGTAGAATATCAAGATGTTTGTCCTTATTTGTAATACGTGCTACATGTTTGTCATCTATAAGCTTTACTGCTCGTTTTTGAAGTGAGTAAAGTCTTTTCATGTTTGACATGGAACAACCATCCCAGACTGTGGAACAGTAGTCCAAGTGTGTTTGTATCTGTGACATGTAGTACATTTGTCTGGTGTCTGTGTCAAGAAAGTGTTTTAATTTTAGTAAATTGGTAAACGTTTTGTGCAATGAGTTTGGTTAGATTGTCTACATGATGATTCCAGCTAAGGTGGTGGTCAATCATGAGACATAGAGTTTTATGTCCACTAACATTCTCTATCTGTGAAGTTCCAGCATGGAGCTGTAGTATTGTTGTTGTTATAGATAGATAGACAGACAGACAGACAGACAGACAGACAGACAGACAGACAGACAGATAGATAGATAGATAGATAGATAGATAGATAGATAGATAGATAGATAGATAGATAGATAGATAGATAGATAGATAGATAGATAGATAGATAGATAGATTACCTTATTAATAAACTAGATTACAAGTAAAATGTTTGTAGCATTAAGTACAAAGAAATAAATCCTGTAACGACCATGGGAGAAAGAAATATGGCAACGGGTTTCTCCATTGTATTTTTTTAAAGTACAGGAAACCTTGAAATAAAAACCTTGACCTAAATACCTGACGTTTACTGTATGTGCGGATCCAGTTAATTACGGCTGCCATTATCGAGAAATCTTTCTGGCGGATCTCTACCGCGGGAGTATGGACAGATCTCTACCGCGGGAGTATGGACAGATCTCTACCGAGGGAGTATGGACAGATCTCTACCGAGGGAGTATGGACAGATCTCTACCGAGGGAGTATGGACAGATCTCTACCGCGGGAGTATGGACAGATCTCTACAGCGGGAGTATGGACAGATCTCTACCGCGGGAATATGGACAGATCTCTACCGAGGGAGTATGGACAGATCTCTACCGAGGGAGTATGGACAGATCTCTACCGCGGGAGTATGGACAGATGAAACTTTATTTTGTTGGACTTCTGAGACTGCTCCGCTACGTGCAAGAAGGTCAGCATTATCGACTACATATCGTGCTGCTGGTGTTCTCTCTGAACTGGTTTTGTCAGTTTATCATATTTTTTTGTACAATGCATGTACGAGTTTCCATAGTTTTTGTCTGCGGCAACACCTGTTCGACTTGGACGGTGTACGGTTTGTGTTTGTCTATTTTTATGTTTGTTCAAACTTTCACATTTCTTTTTCAGCCCTGTACATAATTTATTTACTTTTTTTTCAACACAAGTAGTGGATTTAACTTATATAGAAAAATATAATAAAGACTGAGCGTAGTTCTATAGTGTAGTTCTTGGTGGGTTCTTGTACACTGCAGAAGTCGGTGATTCAATTCGGGCCAGAGATTGGGTAAGTTTTTTTTTTGTTGTTGTTGCTTGGGAAGTAAAATAGTCCAGGGTCACGCTGATAACATCATCCTCTAGTGTGCCCACAGGTACAAGAAAACATGGGCACTACATGACCTCTAGTGCATCAACTCTACAAGTGACTCTATTTTTGTGAAAGAAATGTTTGTTTTTTTCTTACATATGTCAATCAGTCAGTCATTTGCATGTCCCTTGCGGAACTTTGCCTCCCTAACAGCTCTCCCCTGTAGGCCTCTCGGTTCTGAGCAAGATAGTCTGCTGCTGATGCATCCAGTTGCAGATCATCAACGATGTCTTGCAGCGATCTTCTCCTTGGTCTTCCTCTCTTTCTTTTTCCTATTATGTATCCTTCCAAGACGGTTTTCTCTAAATTTTCATGACATTTAATATGTCCAAAATATTTAAGTTTTCTCTGTTTAATCTTCCTTACTAGCCAACCTTCTTCAGTATTAAGTTCTTGTAGTATGAATATATTTGTTCTTTTTTGTGTCCATGATATTTGAAGGACTCGTCTATAGCATTTACATTCAAAGATATTTATGTGTTTCTCAGCTATTTTATTAAGTGTCCAGGTCTCATAGGCATATATCGGAAAGATGCATGCCCTTAAAAATCTTATTTCTGTATAGGGTCCAGCATAAAGCATAACTGTATTTTTAAAATGGAAAATAAATAAGCGCTATACATGTTTTTGGTAAAAAAAAAAAGTGAAATGAAACTAAGAAAAGAGGATATTTAATAAAAATACTCTCTTTTCTGAGTTTCATTTCATTTTTTTTTTATTATTATTACTGACAACCATATTTAGGTTTTGAAAATTACGCCGGTTAGATGACCGCCATTACATTTGATACATTCAGCCAGGCGTCTGGAAAATTCCTGCATAACATCATTTAACATATTCAAAGGGGTATTTTGAATGCAGTGTCGGATTCGATCTTTTAGGTCAGCAACTGACTGTGGCCGACTGGCATACACCGTGTTCTTGAGATACCCCCACAAAAAGAAGTCTGCAACTGATTGTGGTCGACTAGCATACACCGTGTTCTTGAGATACTCCCACAAAAAGAAGTCTGCAACTGACTGTGGTCGACTAGCATACACCGTGTTCTTGAGACACCCCTACAAAAAGAAGTCTGCGGCCGATAAATCCGGTGACCTTGCCGGCCAATGAATATCCCCAAATATGGAAATAAGACGATTGAGAATTGCTTGCCGCAGCATGGCCATTGACTGAATGGCTGTGTGGGCAGTTGCTCTATCTTGTTGAAACCGTATTAACTCTTATTTCTACTGACCTAGTCTGGAATGAAGTATTCAGTTAGCATCTGCACATAAAGATCACTATTAACAGTAAGAGGATGCCAGGTGCCAAAGCGTTCCTAACAGCTGATCGCCTAGGGCTACTCAGCAATGTGTTGCAGACTTCTTGAATTTGTTCAGGTGTCTGTTGAGTTCTTGGACGACCAGTAGACTTGTTATTAAGGCAGTTAGCAATTTCCTTAAATTTTTTGACACATCTCAAAATTGTTTTGTCCTTCGATCGGGAACATTATCACAGGAATGCAACTCAAAATGGCGACGAAACTTTCGTTGTACAGTAATAGACGATTCTCCACTTTTAAAATAAGTTTCAACTGTGAATGCGCGATGTTGTGTTTGCCAAGAAGCCATTGTTAAAAATGACCGTTTGTCTGCTTCATCTCTGACGTCATGCTTTTTTTTCACACGTATTCAGTTTATGCGCACTACGTCAGTTAAATCTAGCTATGCTTTATGTCGGACCCTGTAGTTCTGTCTGTTCCTAACCACAGAATCTTTAGTTATACTTTCTGAAGATCGATAGATATCCTCCTTTTAATTTTCCTCATTGTATCTCCATTATTAGTTAGTAATGATCCAAAATATTTAAAACTCTCCACCTCTTCTAATTTTTCCTAATTAATACATGTATCCTTATTTGTTGTGTCATTTTAAAATATGTAGTTACATTTAAAATTGCGCCTCATAAGGGAGGAGTATAAACCAAACCATACCATTCAGTCACTATCTCATATTAAATCAAAGTGATGCCATTATGTGACCTTTAGCGTACCGTCTTCTGTTGACTTTTGGCTTTTATTAGTTTATGGTATTCTGAAATTTCTCTGAATAAACTAGTTTTATGTACGATATATTTTAGAACTATAATGATGCAGTAAAATGCTTTTTTCTTTCTTTCTGAAACTAGATTCTTTGTTTTTTTTTTATGTTCTGCAGTTGGTAGTATGTTAGAGCAGCCATAATGTGTTTGAGAGGCCAGCCTGTTTGCTTGCTGGACATTTGAGTGTTCAGTCTACTCTCTGCTGGAATTTGTCTTAATACCAGAGACAAGAAAACAGAGAAAACAAGAATTTCAGACAGTTAAAAAATACACACAAAAAACCAGGTGATAGCGCCTTGTTTTCCAGTGTCACAGTGATGTGAGACAGGGCGCCATATCCTGCATAAGTCACAGTAATATGAGACAGGGCGCCATGTATTCCATAAGTCACAGTAGTGTGAGACACGGCGCTATGTCCTCCATTACTCACAGTAGTGTTAGGTACGGCGCCATGTCCACCATAAGTCACTGTTATGTGAGACAGGGCGCCATGTATTCCATAAGTCACAGTAGTATACGACACGGTGCCATGTCCACCATAAGTCACTGTTATGTGAGACAGGGCGCCATGTATTCCATAAGTCACAGTAGTATACGGCACGGTGCCATGTCCACCATAAGTCTAGTATGTTACACGGGGCGCCATGTATTCCATACATCATAATAGTGTGAGACAGGGCGCCATGTCCTCCATAAGTCACTGTAGTGTGAGACAGGGTGCCATGTCCTCCATAAGTCACTGTAGTGTGAGACAGGGTGCCATGTCTCCTGCAAATTACAGTAGTGTGAGACAGGGCGCCATGTCCTCCATAAGTCACAGTGGTGTGAGACAGGGCGCCATGTCCTCCATACGTCACAGTGGTGCGATGTCTCCTACAAATCCTGTGATGTGTTACAGGCCTCCATGTTGGCTATAAATCACGAAAAAAGTCAAAGAAAGTCAGCCCCTCGCACCATACCCCCTGTATATGTCAGCGACATCAGGCATGCCATGGAAAATCGGACCCTGATAAGACATCCCCAGTGCACTTCGCCAGACAACAACAGAACACAGTCAAATGTATAAGTCTCTGTTTGTAGTGGTTTTTTCCCTTCAAGACAACCAACTTGTCAACTGATCTACGCTACCAGTAAGTACGAGCATACCATAATGTACGCTACCAGTAAGTACTAGCATACCATAATGTACGCTACCAGTAAGAACAAGCATACCGTGATCTACGCTACCAGTAAGAACAAGCATACCGTGATCTACGCTAACAGTAAGTATGAGCATCCGTACAGACGGTAGGCCCTTGGAGGAGTAAGTAATTATAAACAAATAATCTCACACACACGACGAAACAAATAATCTCACACACACGACGAAACAAATAATCTCAAACACACACACGACGAAACAAATAATCTCACAGACACGACGAAACAAATAATCTCACACACACACGACGAAACAAATAATCTCACACACACGACGAAACAAATAATCTCACACACACACGACGAAACAAATAATCTCACACACACGGAGAAACAAATAATCTCACACACACGACGAAACAAATAATCTCACAGACACGGAGAAACAAATAATCTCACACACACGACGAAACAAATAATCTCACACACACGACGAAACAAGTATAAAATTTCTGACAAACACGATGAAACATATACAAAATATCTGACATATATAACTGAAATCCGATCATGAAGATATTATATACAACAGTCTTTTACGATATAATAGGGATTACAAATAAGAGAATAAAATTATCAAACAGTTGTTGGGGGAAATGGCCCTGCTCTACTCTCTTGTGAAATGTGAATATTTATTTTAAATGACCAGTTAAACAAAACTTAAGAACGATATGGATATGGATTATTTTAAATGACCAGTTAAACAAAACTTAAGAACGATATGGATATGGATTAAATATGATATAGGCATTAAAAGATCAGAAAAAAAAGCAATGAAGCTCTCAGAAGTTGTATAACGCAGCCAGCATAACAGCACCGTAACAGGAATGCGTGGCACGATATGTCAGGAAATATCTGCGAGTTTCAGACAAAACAGAAACAAAGTCAAGATACAATGGAAGAGAGAAATAGTTGAACAAGTAAGTTCTCTGCACAGATTTCTTCGGGCAAAACACATCAAACATCTCGCTATATAGTGTAAATATAGCGTACAACATTTATCATTACGACACCTTTTTTTTTCATAAATAGAAAACAACGAGGCTTTCGTATGGTAAAGTAAGAGAACACAATTTTCCTAGGTCTAATCTTACAAAATTGTGTTCTCTTACTTTATCATTACGACACCTGATGTTAGCGATGATAAATTAAAACGATATTATACGCAAAAATATACATAGATAACGCGGCATATAACAGAAGAAATTCTTACAGAAGGAACATATTAACATGGACCAAATCGCTACATAAATGTTTCTTTATGATCTACAAAACAAAAAAAAAAAAAAAAACGAAAATCTGTGCAGAAATGTAATGATGCAAATAACGTTGAAATCGTGTACTCACTTTAGGAAGACACGCAGACAAAAAGTGTACAGATCTTCTCGTAATCCCCGCGCCGCCAACCCCACTGTGGCAACATGACAACCTTGCTGAGCAGCTTATCGATGTTTACTCTCTCTCCTACCAGCCAACTCACAAACGTCAGCATGAGTACCTGATTATAATGTGAGAGAGCGAGTTGGCGAGATTTACTACCACAGAATCCCAGATTCTTGCTCAACAAATCCTGCACATCCACACACTGCACATCCACATATTGCACATCCACATACAGTACATTCATTCATTGCGTGTACAGAAACTGCACATCCGTGATCCACGCATCCACATACTGTAAATCCATATTCTGGGAATTAACAAGTTGGATATCAACAAACTGCATACTGTACACCCACACTTTAAACATGTGCCACACACTTAGGTTAGCACAGTCACACATACAGTAGATAGACACACACACACACAATCCGATCTCTTTCTTTTCATATCCACACACAGTACATGCATGTACCACAAATCCAAGTTCAGCACATCCACAAACAGTACTTCCACACACAGGATATTAACACAGCACATCCACCAACTGTACAGCCACATAGGACATTAATATAGCAGATCAACGAAAAGTATATTAACACAGCACATCCACCAACTGTACAGCCACATAGGACATTAATATAGCAGATCAACGAAAAGTATATTAACACAGCACATCCACCAACTGTACAGCCACATAGGACATTAATATAGCAGATCAACGAAAAGTATATTAACACAGCACATCCACCAACTGTACAGCCACATAGGACATTAATATAGCAGATCAACGAAAAGTATATTAACACAGCACATCCACCAACTGTACAGCCACATAGGACATTAATATAGCAGATCAACGAAAAGTATGGCCACACGGCACATTAATACAGCACATACACCAATAGGACAGCCGCACACAACACATTAAAACAACACATCAACTAACAGTACAGCCACATACGGCACGTCCATAAGCTGTACACCAAAGTGCTCCAAATCCACAAGCTTCCTATGTTTAAAATATTTCAGCGTCATTTTCCGCTTATTAAATACGACATGGCGTTAGCGAAGTTTGTCTTCGATTTCCCGTCGATTTTGTCGACTGATGTCCCAGTATCTTGTCTTCTCCTTCATGTAGGATCACGACTTTGTAGACATCTATATTTCATCTTCTTCTGTCATAATTGCCTATTTTTGTATAAAACTTCTTCATCATCGTCGATTACGCAGACAGCGATGGCAATCTCTCTCATAAATGCCGTAGTTTGTCACTTGTTTTCAGTATCACAGCTTCGGAGAGAGAGGTTCTAGAAGTATTACTCTACTTCAGGGGAGATATAAGCAGAGAATTGCCTTGTTTTCTGCCATAGCAGTAATTACTTCTGAGCTAACAAATTAGAGACCTCGTCTAACCTTTGAACATCGGTACTCATTAGAGCCATGCCCTAGTCACATTTTTCGCACCAGTGCACCTGCAATTTTTTTTTCCAGTTCATCAGTGTCTCGAATAACTGATGATTGTGCTACAAATTTACTTTTTTTCAATCGTATAAATAAATAAAATGAAGAACAGAAAGCAATATATATCTAAATATATAAATTTGTCAAAATATAGTTTGTTTTTTGCCGAGTATGAAAACTAAGCTCATCGCTACCAACTGTTTACGTTTAAGAAAGTCAGTAACCCAGTAGTACCCGCTTTCTGACAGGCCGTGTTTAACAATAACAATATTTCCAAATGCAGAAAACACTCTCTCACTTGCTACATTTGTGTCTTGAACTGTCAAATAGTGTTTTGTGAAAGTGCTCAATCTCTTGAAGTGTATTTGTTTTCCACCAGATAAGAGAGTCATTTACGTTAAGTATGGGTTGTAACAGATACAGAAATAGTTTCTCTGTATTTGATACAGGCTGAGATGGGGAAAGATTTATAGAGTTTAGTTTAAAGTTGGTCGAGTGGATTTGTTTATTTGTTTGGGGAAAAACGGCCTTCGATCTTACTCTACCATTCTAGCGAATTCACGTTTTCTCCTTTACTGTAAATTTTCCAGAAATATTCAGTTGCTGGTTTCTTTTGTCCGTCAGTCAGGAGAGAAAGTTCATTAAATCTGGGACTCAGCATAGCTGCACAAATCAAAGGAAAATCCAGGAGCTTAACATTTGACATCATTTCTCTAATCCGTGAACAAATATATTATATAAATGTTCACACTTTTGTGGAAGTTGCTCTTTCTTTCTATTTTTTCTGTGACGAGCTGAAGAAAGCATGGCAGAAAAAAGAGACACTAAATCGTATGTTTCGCCACTGAAAGCTTCTGTTGCCAGTTGAAATGGTTTAACATCACGAACCAAATCTCCAGTTTGTTGCCTATTCCCATTCGTTACTTCTAAATCATTTTGGACTGCTTGTGAGACAGCAGTGATCACCAGCCTTTGTTCTGCAAGGTGTTCCAATATTCCGCTACACCAACGCCGTCTAGTTATGGTGTCTTGTAGAAGCCGGTGTTCTGGTAACTCCAATGTGGCTCTGCCAGTTTTCCAAAGATTTAGTTGCTGGAGAGCTGTGTGTAAAGTGATCGATCAACTTGAGACATTTTTCACTCCGCTCATTCATTACCTGAAGACCTTTTAACATGATTACATGAAGAATGTGAGGAGCGTAGACATGTTTTGGAAGACTCAGGTTTCGAAAAAAAAATAATTGGAAAGCCATTTTTGACGGCATATGCTCCAGATAGAGGGAAAAAGAAGGCATGGATGGATGGATGGATGGATGGATGGACGGATGGATGTTTCGAAGTGTGAAATGGGTGTTAAGGGCATTGTCAACAACGACAGCAGCAATCTTTTTATCCACGTCCCATTCTAACATACAAAGTCCAACAATTAAGTAATGAGATTAATTACATTTTAAAAAAAATAAAATAAACAACAGTTGAACATATAACCTGTATTTAATTCAAAGTAAGTCCTTTGTGCATTGATCTTCTTCTTCTTCTTCTTTCTTCTTCTTCTTCTTCGTTCGCTTCTACCACCAAGACCGCCCTGTGATCCCACTGAATTTACGCCTGTGGTCTTCGTTAAGTCCCGTGGTCCCCCATGTGGTCCCCGAAAGGACCACACCTGATCCCCGAGAGGACCACAAGAGGTTCAGAGTATCGCAGGGCTTGAGCCTGTATTCTTGATGGTCTCAGAAGCGGGATTGCGTGACACCGTGGTTTTCGTTGCACCAGTTTAGTCTAGAGTTAGACTTTCTCACCGGAAAACCTCGACGTGGTTTGGATATCAGTATATCCCCGCTGGATGAGAGGTGGTTGCCCATCCAGTCCAGTGTTGGACTTTCTCACCGGAAAACCTCAGTGTGATTAGGATACGCATACATCCCCGCCGGGTGAGAGGTGGTTGCCTATCTAGACTGCCCTGGTCCAGTGTCTCCGACTTCAGTATTTTGTGGTCGTGGCCACTACCCTTCCTAGTTGTTACCAGGATGGAGCTTTTGTTCAGGACGACGAATCCTCGCCACTAATGACTTCCACCCCTGGGTTGAACCGGTTTAGGCATATTATCCCAGTATGGGCGTGTTTGGGACGTGACCGACCTCTAGAGCAGAGGTACCGTGACATGCGTAGCCTTCAAGTTTCACCCTTGGTGTGAGCCGGTTTAGGCATATTTTACCAATATGAATGTATATCGGGCGTGACCGACCTCTAGACCGGAGGTGGCGTGACATGCCTAGCCATCACGTTTCACCCCTGGTGTATGCCGGTCTAGGCATATTTCACCAGTGTAAGTGTATTTCGGACGTGGCCGGCCTCTACAGCAGAGGCGCCGTGGTATGTGTAGCTCTCGCAGCGTTACTACTGGACATACCGATTAAACTTCACTTGATCCTTTCCTTCACCTTTTCACATCGGCGCCACACAACAACCCTTATTTCTTTTCCGCAGTTTCTTCCTTGACCGGGAGAAGCTTCACTCCACGCGCGGCATCGGAAGAATCTCACCAGCAGTGTATGTGCATTGATATAGCGAGCTGCATTATCTAACAAACACTGGAACGACCTCTGTAGTTCTTCTGTTGGTATGGCCCTTAACTCTATTTTACGGCCCTTTGGATATCATCAGTATCGTAAAAGAAGCGTCCTTTCAATAGTAACTTTAATTTTGGGAATAGGAAATGATCGTAGGGAGAAAAACCTGGGGAACAGGGTGGATGGTTGAGAACACACACTTGTTTTTGGGCCAAAAATTCCTGTACAACTACCGCCCAGTGAGCCGGTGCATTATCACGAAGAAGGAAAAACCTGCCAGGTGTTGAATACTCGGGTCGGACTCTGAGAATTCTTTTCATTAGGCGTTTCAAAATACTTAAATAAACTTTGGCAGTGACAGTCTGTCTCTCTGGAATAAATTCTTTGTGAATAACTCCTTTGCCGTCATAGAAGTACATCAACATTTTCTTCACTTTAGACTTTTGAAGACGAAATTTTTTTTCCTTTTGGTGATGATGATGACTTCCACTGAGCACTTTGTCGTTTAGTTGTGGGATCATAGCGAAAAATCCCTGTTTTATCTCTGCAACAATCAAATGTAAGAAATGTTTATTTCTGCGATGTGTTTTGATGATGTCTTTTGCGTACTCACCACGCTAATGTTTTTGGTCATTAGACAACGAATGTGGTACAAACCGGCAAGCAAGTTTTTTTCTTGCCCAAATCTTCCACTAACATTTTATGAATGGTCTCTCGGTTAACAGCAGATTCATCTGCCATCATCCTCAGAGTAAAACAACGATCTTCTTGTATCCATTTTCTGACTTTTGCAATGAGTTCCTCATTATGAACAGAAAGTGGGCGTACTTGTCTAGTTGCATTTGTAATAGTTTCCACACCACTTTTGAATCGTGAATACCACCTGAATATTTGTGCGCGAGATAAACAATTATCCCCATAAACTTGTTGCATCAATTCAGCTGTCTCAACGGCACTTTTCCGAGTTTTAAATAGAATTTAATGTTAGCTTTTGCTCCACGCTGATTACGTAACAATGCGCCTCTGACTAGGTCAACAAAATGGGGTCTTGTTTGCCACCTGCTTATTGGGCGGCGATGAAAAGTTGCCAGATCATAGATGAAACTTGCCTCTTTAGATTCTATGCTTTGCTTCATAGATGTCACTTTTGTCTTGGCCATAATGAAATCAGTTGCATTACTTAATTGTCGGACATTGTAAATTCTCTGAGCTTTGTACCGATGTTCATTCCAGTGTGTGATTCACTGAATTCTAACATAAGTTCTCTGAGCTTTGCACCCATGCTCAGTCCAATATATGATTCACTGAATTAACTAGTAGCGAGCAGGCGTGAGTGATAAATCCATCGTGAGTAACAAAGTGAGCAGTCATCATCATCATCATCATTTCGTGCCGTTTCCCCATGGGAGATTTTCTGCATTGAACCTCCACTCTCTTTCTTGTCCTCGTAGCGCACTCGGCCCAGCTTGTCCCTGTCTGTCTCTTGATGTTATCCACCCATCTATGTCGCTGTCGTCCTCTTATTCTTTTCCCTTCGATCTTACCCTCAAGAAGGGTCTTCAGTACAGCAGTGTGCCTCTTAACATCCCCAGAGTATCTTAGCTGTCTTGTTTTTTATGATTTTCAATATCTCTCCTTTCATTCCTAGTTAGTTTGGCACTCAGTTTTTGTCTTCTTTTCTGGCCATAGAATACGTCCTATTCTTCTGGATGTCCACATTTCAAGGGCCTGGATTTTCTTCTCTGTTGTCTTTATTCAAGGGCCAGGCTTCTACATCATAAAGTGAGCAGTAAGAGAAAGAACACCCGCTACATGGTGTCTACTTATCCATTTTGAAGACAACCTTGCCCGTTCTTTTTCATTCAATCTCAGTTGAATCTTTCAAGGATCTTTCCTAGAAAAACAGACGCTATTAGTTGCATGTACTTTTCCTCCGGAAACTTACATTTGAGAATTATCAACGTGGATTACTTTCTTGAGCAGCGGTTGAGTCCGCATGCAACAGAATCCCCGCACATATTTAGCAATAAATTTGGCGACTGACATTTTAAACTTATCGGGTTGATCTGCACAAACTTTCTTTGGGAGAAAGCAATCCACTGTGGATTGTTTCGACGTTGGTGACTGTTGCTGATTATCTGGAAGGCACTGAGAATGTATTCGTTGCACCTGATTTCACACTCTTCGTCCTTCATGCCGCACGAACCCACAGACTGCACACATTGCACTGGACTTTTTCATCCTTCAGACTACTTTTACTGAAAACTTTCCCATCCTTCGGACTACTTTTATTGAAAACTTTCCCATCCTTCGGACTACTTTTATTGAAAACTTTCCCATCCTTCGGACTACTTTTATTGAAAACTTTCCCATCCTTCGGACTACTTTTATTGAAAACTTTCCCATCCTTCGGACTACTTTTATTGAAAACTTTCCCATCCTTCAGACTACTTTTATTGAAAACTTTCTCATCCTTCAGACTACTTTTATTGAAAAATTTCCCGTCCTTCAGAATACTTTTATTGAAAACTTTCCCATCCTTCAAACTACTTTTATTCAAAACTTTCTACACTTCTCCCTCTCTTCTTCTTATGTTTTTGTAATTTTGTGAAGCCGCCTACAGTGTAGGTGGTTCCATGAGTGTTTCCCGGGCAGCGCTCTCATCAAACTCAGGAAATGGGAAAAGATTATGGAATCAGTTTCACTTTTTAAGCATTTTGATAAAAGGTTCCAATAAAATAACTTTTCTGATTTGTTCTAATTTTAGAACAGGGTTTTTCGGGATCTAATTTTAGATGTAGTGAATGTGCATATACCTTTATGTTTGTAGTGATGACACACTACCTAGCTGTCTCCATTCTAAGAGAGACAGAAAACCTGCACAAGTTCCAGAGAATGAATAGAAACAATAATCACTATATTAAAACTAGTCTTAACAAACAAAGTATAACCAGATAAAGACTTACATTTAAAAAGACTTCGCTTGGTACACTTAATTTGCCGTGGTATGGGGCCGTTGTGCAGTGAACATCTGACTTCTGCTTCTGGTGGGCCTGAACTTACCTCCCCCCCCCCTATTCCCCTGCCCCACACACAGCTTAACATTCGATGCACCGTTCTTCAAATAGACAACCCTTACTATAACCTGTTCACCGGTGCGCCTCTCTCTGCTCTAAAGTTCACATATCCATGGTTTCCTCAAGACAGTTGCCAGCAGATCACAGTACAAACCTTCAGAGTTGTAGTCAGCAGATCACTGTATAAACCTTCAGAGTTGTAGTCAGCAGATCACTGTATGAACATTCAGAGTTGTAGTCAGCAGATCATAGTATAAACATTCAGAGTTGTAGTCAGCAGATCATAGTATAAACCTTCAGAGCTGTAGTCAGCAGATCATAGTATAAACCTTCAGAGCTGTAGTCAGCAGATCACTGTATAAACCTTCAGAATTGTAGTCAGCAGATCATAGTATAAACCTTCAGAGCTGTAGTCAGCAGATTATAGTATAAACCTTCAGAGCTGTAGTCAGCAGATCATAGTATAAACCTTCAGAGCTGTAGTCAGCAGATCATAGTATAAACCTTCAGAGCTGTAGTCAGCAGATCTTAGTATAAACCTTCAGAATTGTAGTCAGCAGATCATAGTATAAACCTTCAGAGCTGTAGTCAGCAGATCATAGTATAAACCTTCAGAGCTGTAGTCAGCAGATCATAGTATAAACCTTCAGAGCTGTAGTCAGCAGATCATAGTATAAACCTTCAGAATTGTAGTCAGCAGATCATAGTATAAACCTTCAGAGCTGTAGTCAGCAGATCATAGTATAAACCTTCAGAATTGTAGTCAGCAGATCATAGTATAAACCTTCAGAGCTGTAGTCAGCAGATCATAGTATAAACCTTCAGAATTGTAGTCAGCAGATCATAGTATAAACCTTCAGAATTGTAGTCAGCAGATCATAGTATAAACCTTCAGAATTGTAGTCAGCAGATCATAGTATAAACCTTCAGAGCTGTAGTCAGCAGATCATAGTATAAACCTTCAGAATTGTAGTCAGCAGATCATAGTATAAACCTTCAGAGCTGTAGTCAGCAGATTATAGTATAAACCTTCAGAGCTGTAGTCAGCAGATCATAGTATAAACCTTCAGAGCTGTAGTCAGCAGATCATAGTATAAACCTTCAGAGCTGTAGTCAGCAGATCTTAGTATAAACCTTCAGAATTGTAGTCAGCAGATCATAGTATAAACCTTCAGAGCTGTAGTCAGCAGATCATAGTATAAACCTTCAGAGCTGTAGTCAGCAGATCATAGTATAAACCTTCAGAGCTGTAGTCAGCAGATCATAGTATAAACCTTCAGAATTGTAGTCAGCAGATCATAGTATAAACCTTCAGAGCTGTAGTCAGCAGATCATAGTATAAACCTTCAGAATTGTAGTCAGCAGATCATAGTATAAACCTTCAGAGCTGTAGTCAGCAGATCATAGTATAAACCTTCAGAATTGTAGTCAGCAGATCATAGTATAAACCTTCAGAATTGTAGTCAGCAGATCATAGTATAAACCTTCAGAATTGTAGTCAGCAGATCATAGTATAAACCTTCAGAGCTGTAGTCAGCAGATCATAGTATAAACCTTCAGAATTGTAGTCAGCAGATCATAGTATAAACCTTCAGAATTGTAGTCAGCAGATCATAGTATAAACCTTCAGAATTGTAGTCATCAGATCACAGTATAAACTTTCAGAGCTGTAGTCAGCAAATTTCAGCGCACATTATTACCTATAATTTCTCAGTTTTTTTTTCTTACAAAAGGCCATCTCTTTCTTTGAGCTGATTGTAAGTTCTATCTTATTTCAGCTGCCACAGTGGCAGTTAAAAGCGAAACAGTAAAGTAGCAGAACAAAATGTTGCATGAGTAGACCTGGAAAAATGTTGCATGAGTAGACATGGAAAAATGTTGTATGAGTAGACATGGAAAAATGTTGTATGAGTAGACATGGAAAAATAGTAAGCGTGGGAGAAAGAAAAATCACAAGAAAATTACCTGGGACTCGAACCATGAACTCCGCGAGGACTAGCAGCCGTCTACTCACAAGATAACATAGTATTAACGAGCTTAGCTATCTGGCACCCGATCTAGCATCTAAGTGTCACGATTTTCGTCTGGGCAGGTATTGATGACTTCCCAAGCTGTGACTGAAAGCGAAGCTCGTTAATACGCTGTTCTGTGAGAGTAGACTGCTGCTAGACCTAACGAGGTCTAATCATACAACACTCTGTTCTTTATTGTACGAAAGTTTCGTTGTTTCCTATTTGCAAAATTTGTATCTTAAGAGCGAAATTATCTTAAGGGTATTGACCATATGTCTTCGATGTGTATTTACACATTTCTTTCTTATTTGATTTGATTTTATTGCGAATATATTTGTGTCTGCGTGTGTTTAGTGTATTTTCAGCTTCACAAATGTCGTCAATGGACGCTTTAACCGACAATTACAGGTAAATTACCGATTAAAAAAGAGAAAAACCGAAACTTTTGGAGGTCGTCGATTACTGTCGCCAGTTTATATTATAAAGAACCTAGTGAAAAGCAACCAGAGAAATCGGTTGGAGGATAATCAGGCCAGTAAGTTGATGACACTGTATTTAATCAGGCCTGCAGGTTGATGACGCTGTATTTAATCAGGTCAGAAGGTTTATGACGCTGTATTTAATCAGGCCAGTAGGTTTATGACGCTGTATTTAATCAGGCCTGCAGGTTTATGACGCTGTATTTAATCAGGCCTGCCGGTTGATGACGCTGTATTTAATCAGGCCAGTAGGTTAATGACGCTGTATATAATCAGGCCACCAGGTTGATGACGCTGTATTTAATCATGCCAGTAAGTTGATGACACTGTATTTAATCAGGCCTGCAGGTTGATGACGCTGTATTTAATCATGCCAGCAGGTTTATGACGCTGTATTTAATCAGGCCACTACGTTGATGACGCTGTATTTAATCAGGCCAGCAGGTTGATGACGCTGTATTTAATCAGACCAGTAAGTTGATGACGCTGTATTTAATCAGACCAATATGTTGATGACGCTGTATTTAATGAGGCCACCAGGTTGATGACGCTGTATTTAATGAGGCCACCAGGTTGATGACGCTGTATTTAATGAGGCCACCAGGTTGAAGACGCTGTATTTAATGAGGCCACCAGGTTGACGACGCTGTATTTAATCAGACCAGTGTGTTGATGACGCTGTATTTAATCAGACCAGTATGTTGACGACGCTGTATTTAATCAGGCCACCAGTTTGATGACGCTGTATTTAATGAGGCCACCAGATTGATGACGCTGTATTTAATCAGACCAATAATTTGATGACGCTTTATTTAATGAGGCCACCAGGTTGATGACGCTGTATTTAATGAGGCCACCAGGTTGATGACGCTGTATTTAATGAGGCCACCAGGTTGATGACGCTGTATTTAATCAGACCAGTAAGTTGATGACGCTGTATTTAATCAGGCCAGTTAGTTGATGACGCTGTATTTAATGAGGCCACCAGGTTGATGACGCTGTATTTAATGAGGCCACCAGGTTGATGACGCTGTATTTAATGAGGCCACTACGTTGATGACGCTGTATTTAATGAGGCCACCAGGTTGATGACGCTGTATTTAATAAGACCAGTAAGTTGATGACGCTGTAATTAATCAGACCACCAGGTTTATGACGCTGTATTTAATCAGACCAGTAAGTTGATGACGCTGTATTTAATCCGGCCAGTAAGTTGATGGCGCTGTGTTTAATCAGGACAGTAGGTTGGTGACGCTGTATTTAATCAGGCCAGTAAATTGATGACGCTGTATTTAATCAGGCCAGTAAATTGATGACGCTGTATTTAATCTGGCCAGTAAGTTGATGACGCTGTAATTAATCAGACTACCAGTTTGATGACGCTGTATTTAATCAGGACAGTAAGTTAATGACGCTGTATTTAATCAGGCCAGTAAGTTGATGGCGCTGTATTTAATCAGGACAGTAAGTTGATGACGGTGTATTTAATCAGGCCAGTAAGTTGATGACGCTGTAATTAATCAGACTAGTAAGTTGATGACACTGTATTTACTCAGGCCAGTAAGTTGATGACGCTGTAATTAATCAGACCGCCAGGTTGATGACGCTGTATTTAATCAGACCAGTAAGTCGATGACGCTGTATTTAATCAGGCCAGTAAGTTGATGACGCTGTAATTAATCAGACTACCAGTTTGATGACGCTGTATTTAATCAGGCCAGTAAGTTGATGACACTGTATTTAATCAGACCAGTAAGTTGATGACGCTGTATTTAATCTGGCCAGTAAGTTGATGACGCTGTAATTAATCAGACTACCAGTTTGATGACGCTGTATTTAATCAGGACAGTAAGTTAATGACGCTGTATTTAATCAGGCCAGTAAGTTGATGACGCTCTATTTAATCAGGCCAGTAAGTTGATGGCGCTGTATTTAATCAGGACAGTAAGTTGATGACGGTGTATTTAATCAGGCCAGTAAGTTGATGACGCTGTATTTAATCAGACCAGTAAGTTGATGACGCTGTAATTAATCAGACTAGTAAGTTGATGACGGTGTATTTAATCAGACCACCAGGTTGATGACGCCGTATTTAATCAGACCAGTAAGTTGATGACGCTGTATTTAATCTGGCCAGTAAGTTGATGACGCTGTAATTAATCAGACTACCAGTTTGATGACGCTGTATTTAATCAGGCCAGTAAGTTGATGACGCTGCATTTAATCAGACCAGTAGGTTGATGACGCTGTATTTAATCAGGCCAAGATGTTGATGACGCTGCATTTAATCAGACCAGTATGTTGATGACGCTGTATTTAATCACTCCAGTAAGTTAATGACGCTGCATTTAATCAGACCAGTAGGTTGATGACGCTGTATTTAATCAGGCCAAGATTTTGATGACGCTGCATTTAATCAGGACAGTAGGTTGATGACGCTGCATTTAATCAGGACAATAGGTTGATGACGCTGCATTTAATCAGGACAGTAGGTTGATGACGCTGTATTTACATGGAGAAGAATGAGAAAGTTTTGACTTTGGTTCAGCATGTCAGCATTGTGTAAATAGTAAACCTCGCCTCAGATAGGACAGTATACCTTGTACTCTCACCAACATTTACTTTCCGGTGACGTTTGAAAAGTGTGCTTAATTTTACGCGAAAAAAGGTATAAAATGTGGAATGTTGTATTGACAAAACAGGTATGTATGAGTTCAGACAAGATCACATACAGGTACATTTTTACCGGTTTCAAAAATTCGTAACACCGTCACTGATTATCTTTCAGTGGCAGTAACTTTTCACTATCTTTCTACAATAAAAATGTTTTCACGAATTTTGAAATTTCACTGCAAACTGTTTGTAAATATGTCTGTGGGTATGTGCAAGTGTCTGGGGGTATGTGCAAGTGTCTGGGGGTATGTGCAAGTGTCTGGGGGTATGTACAAGTGTCTGGGGGTCTGTGCAAGTGTCTAGGGGTATGTGCAAGTGTCTGGGGGTATGTGCAAGTGTCTAGGGGTATGTGCAAGTGTCTGGGGGTATGTACAGGTTTCTGGGGGTATGTGCAATTGTCTGGGGGTATGTGCAAGTGTTTAGGGGTATGTGCAAGTGTCTAGGGGTATGTGCAAGTGTCTGGGGGTATGTGTAAGTTTCTGGGGGTATGTGCAAGTGTCTGGGGGTATATGCAACTGTCTGGCGGTATATGCAAGTGTCTGGGGGTATATGCAAGTGTCTGGGGGTGTGTGCAAGTGTCTTGGGGTATATGCAAGTGTCTGCGGGTATGTGCATGTATATGGGGGTATGTGCAAGTGTCTGGGGGTATATGCAAGTGTCTGTGGGTATGTGCAAGTGTCTGGGGGTATGTACAGGTTTCTGGGGGTATGTGCAATTGTCTGGGGGTATGTGCAAGTGTTTAGGGGTATGTGCAAGTGTCTAGGGGTATGTGCAAGTGTCTGGGGGTATGTGTAAGTTTCTGGGGGTATGTGCAAGTGTCTGGGGGTATATGCAACTGTCTGGCGGTATATGCAAGTGTCTGGGGTATATGCAAGTGTCTGGGGGTGTGTGCAAGTGTCTTGGGGTATATGCAAGTGTCTGCGGGTATGTGCATGTATATGGGGGTATGTGCAAGTGTCTGGGGGTATATGCAAGTGTCTGTGGGTATATGCAAGTGTCTGGGGGTATGTGCAAGTGTCTTGGGATATGTGCAAGTGTCTGGGGGTATATGCAAGTGTCTAGGGGTATGTACAAGTGTCTGGGGTATGTGCAAGTGTCTGGGGATATGATGTGCCCGTGCTTTCATGTTTGTACGTCGCAGCATTGTGAGGTGGTCCTTGCTGTATTTGCTTTCCCAGGACAACCTCAGACACCCATTTCTTGAGGCTGAGTCGACACTGGTGCTTGTCGGTCAGAATAAAAATCCCCCCCCCCCCCAGTGAGGAAATGAACCCAGGACCTTCTAATAACCAGGTGAGTGCACTACCTGCTACACCACTGTACCACCCCCGTAGTTTACATTAATCCAGATGTAGTCAGGAAGGTTTCACAACGACGATAAGAGAAGATTATTTAGATACAAAAAAAAAAGAAACAAGAACAAATAGAAACTCTAACAAAGATTTCCGGGATGTTCTATTCAAAGTCTTTAATACATTGAGTGTTCTCCCTACGCTGTGTAAGGTCAGGATGGTAGGAGTAAAATACCAGATATTATCTCCCCCTAGTTTCTGTCCGAGGTCGAAATATTTATTGATCACTTAATAAGCGTATACAAATAGGGGAACAAACATGAAACTATACACTTAAGACACGCGCTTAATGATTTCCTAACTTTAGCCTTCACTTCATAGATTTGTGAGGGATGATTTCACAAGGGAATGAAGGTACGGCCGTAGTTTCATTTTGCTTTCCCGTCGGTTTGTAAATAGTTTCCTCCGGTAGTCTTTGTCTAGAGTAACCTGTAAGGCAGGCGGTACCTGTTTTGGCCTGCTGTTGTTTTATCAGTTTGAAATGATCCAAAGAAATACAGACCATGCAGAATGAAGAAGCGCTGTCTGCAACAACATCCAGTACCTCAACTAATGTAAGTATTCATTTTATTTTCTCTTCTCTTTTATTTCATCTATATCTTTTCATCATTGCTAGTTTTATCAGATATAATGACGAACGGTTTTGTCGATGATGATGATGATGATGATATGTCCCATCCTTGGAATTTCTAATGAAAGCAGTTGTTTCCCTCACCCACGCCACTTCAGATATATATATATATATATATATATATATATATATATATATATATATATCTGTCACCCTGATTTATTGTTTACCTCAAGTTTTCCAGTGATTGCTAGGTTCTCTAACTTCAACCGTGTTATGACAAGCAAAGAAAACAGACCAGTTGTGCCTTATGTTTGTGTATGTAGGGAAAAAAAAACTTTTACAGGGAGAGAATTTTACATATACACGTACACACATATATAGACACATTCACACACATACGCACACGTGGTCTCCTGCAAATATATGCTGCATCCCATCAACAACAGTTTGTCTTTGTTGCCTGTATACAGGCAGCGTGGCTGAAAGGAATGATACAGTATAAGCCTAGGTATAACTCTCTCTCTACCTGTTACGACTTTGATGAGCCATTCATCCACTAAACTACACCCCTTCTCACCTTTTTCCTCCCTCTTTTCCCCGAACAGAGGAAGCCCTCCCTTACAACAGAGGATAGAGGAAGCCCTCCTTTACAACAGAGGATAGAGTAAGCCTTCCTTTACAACAGGAGATAGAGGAAGCCTTCCCTTACAACAGAGGATAGAGTAAGCCCTCTTTTACAACAGAGGATAGAGGAAGCCCTCCTTTACAACAGAGGATAGAGAAATCCCTCCTTTACAACAGAGGATAGAGGAAGCCCTCCTTTACAACAGAGGATAGAGGAATCCCTCCTTTACAACAGAGGATAGAGGAATCCCTCCTTTACAACAGAGTAAGCCCTCCTTTACAACAGAGGATAGAGGAAACCCTCCTTTACAACAGAGGATAGAGTAAGCCCTCCTTTACAGCAGAGGATAGAGGAAGCCCTCCTTTACAACAGAGGATAGAGTAAGCCCTCCTTTACAAGAGGATAGAGGATTCCCTCCTTTACAACAGAGGATAGAGGAAGCCCTTCCTTACAATAGAGGATAGAAGAAGCTATCTTTTACAGCAGAGGAAAGAGGAAGCTCTCTCTTACTACAGAGGATAGAGAAAGCTCTCTCGTACAACAGAGGATAGAGGAAGGTCTCCCTTACAACAGAGGATAGAGGAAGGTCTCCCTTACAACAGAGGATAGAGGATGCTCTGCGTTAAAAAAGAGGAAAGAGGAAACTGTCCCTTACAACAGAAGATAGAGGAAGTTGTACCCTTACAAAAGAGGAAAAAGGAAGCCCTCCTTCTCTTACAAAAGAGGAAACAGGAACCCCTCCCTTACAAAAAAGAAAAGAGGAAGATATCCCTTACAACAGAGGATAGAGAAAGCTCTCCCTTACAACAGAGGATAGAGTAAGCTCTCCCTTACAATATAGGATAGATGAAGCTCTCCCTTACAAAAGGGGAAAGAAGAAGCCCTCCCTTATAAAAGAGGAAAGAGGAAGCCCTCCCTTACAGCAGAGGAGAGAGGAAGCCATCTGAACCCCAAGCAATGGACCGCTCCACCACCCCCCACCCACAACCTCCTTGGCACAGCCCACCAGTAGAAAACCTACATTGTTCTTACATTTGCCTGTGTGTAAGCATCTTTCTTTACAAATAACCTAAAAATCACATAAAAGTGTATTTCTGGAACTTCATGTGGAAAAAAAAAATTGATTTCCAGTAGCAAGTCTCCATGTTTGCGTAACCTGGTTCCTGTTGCTGGGTGTGACGGCGTGAGTCACACGTGGAAGATTTGTAATCTCCGGTATCTTTGTACAGGGAGGTCATTGAACAGAGCAGCCTCGACAGAAACAAGCACCTCAGAGGTGAGAGTGAGAGAACATAGCAAGAAAATAAGTGGGAGAGGAACCCT
This sequence comes from Achatina immaculata, assembly GCA_009760885.1. Classification (NCBI taxonomy): domain Eukaryota; kingdom Metazoa; phylum Mollusca; class Gastropoda; order Stylommatophora; family Achatinidae; genus Lissachatina; species Lissachatina immaculata. The sequence goes on from CM019720.1 coordinate 34,022,498, forward strand.
GAACTTGAATAGGGCAAGCTACCGCCTAACCGCGAGAAGACAGGCAACCCCAGGAGTATTGCATGGCCGAGTGGTTAGAGCGTTTAGCTTCTTGTGACAAAGCGATACTCGTCCTGCTGTAACGTAGGGTTTAATTCACTCTCTTAAGTTTCTCTTTCTCTCAGCTTAAGAGAATCCTAAGTTCCAGTGTTATTCTTTCTCTCAGCTTAAGAGAATCCTAAGTTCCAGTGTTCTTCCTTCTCTCAGCCTAAAAGAATTCTTAGTTCTAGTGTTAGTTCTTCTTTCTCTCAGCTTAAGAGAATCCTTAGTTTCAGTGTTAGTTCTTCTTTCTCTCAGCCTAAGAGATTCCTTATTTTCAGTGTTAGTTCTTATTTCTCTCAGCCTACGAGAATACTTAGTTCCAGTGTTAGTTCGTACATACTTCACTCTCAGTCTGTGGCACACAAACTTGCTTACTGACAGTTGTACTAAGTATTCTTTAAGGAAGTGAAAACCAGCACAAAAATGACGTTATTCCTCGTTCTACGCTAGATGATGTTATGAAATGGTCGAAGCACATAAGGAAACACTGGAAGATATACCGAAATAGTCGAAGCATATAAGGAAACACTACAGGATATAGCGAAGTGGTGAAAGCATATAAGGAAACACTACAGGATATAGCGAAATGGTGAAAGCATATAAGGAAACACTACAGGATATAGCGAAGTGGTGAAAGCATATAAGGAAACACTACAGGATATAGCGAAGTGGTGAAAGCATATAAGGAAACACTACAGGATATAGCGAAATTGTCCGATTAAGGTTGCCTCAAAACGAGATGTGAAAACTGAACAAGCCGTAACTGTGAGTTATTCTGTAACTGGACGCTTGTTACTAGCTCGGTCAGTAACATTCTCCCGCCACGAGAGAGTATTTCTCCCGAGCCGGCATAAAACAGACATAAACTCTGATAAAGCTCGTCAGGTTCTTCTGTCATAAGTTTGATGATATATGGTCGCCATACTGTAGAGTGACAAGGTCACAAACTATCTTATGCAAGCTTTAGTGAGAAGGCGGTATAGGCTGGGCCGGTACATGAATATGGGGATGACTTTTATTGTAAAGAAGAAGCCCCTATTTCTTGGTGCGACATCATGAGTTAGGAAATAATCATTTATATCATTTTTCTGAGGCAGGCTATTTTTTACAAAGTGATTTAAACGGGTCCCCATAAGACCACAGACTGGTTTCATGCTTTTCTAACACAATCTTTAGACTTAAATCCTTCTTCTTATTCAACTTTCCCAGCCATTAAGGCTCATTGCTGCAGATAAAGTTCGCCTCCATTCCTCTCTATTCTTAATCTTCTCTCTCCAGTTGGTGACACCAATTTCTTTTATATCCTCTTCTATGTTGTCTTTCTATCTCTGTCTTGGTCTACCCCTTGGTCTTGTTTCCCTCATCTCTTGTTCATCCATCATTTTCTTTTGCCTGTTCTCTTCCATTCTTTCTACATGCCCCAGCCAGCGTAGTCTGTTCAGTTTCAAGACTTTTATAATTCGATGGGATTTAAATAAACTGTTCATTTCAGTATTCTTTCTAGCTCTTCATTCTCCACTGTTGATATCTTTTATCAGCCCAAAGATTCTTCTTAGGATCTTGTTCTCAAAGATCTGCAGTTGCTGTTCATCTGTCTTTGTTGTACTCCACGTTTCTGATCCATACGTGACGGCTTGTCTATTATAGTTTTGTAGATTGTTATTTTGGTGTTTTGGGACAGGAGTTTGGATTTTAACAGGTGTTGCAAGGCAAAGTATATTTTATTCCATATCTGTACTCTGCTTTTAATTTCGTCGCATAAATACATTGTCTGATTAATTATACAGAAGAAAGATTAAGGATTACACCAAATCCAGAGATGAAAAATAGAAAAAAAACGAGATATCCATATCAACTCTTTGTTCAGGATGTTGCGAATTTGATTGCTGGTCTGTCGTGGGAGAGATGTCACATTTTAACTATCTGGGTGTCTAGTAAAAACAGCAGAACCAGTCAGTCATTTTCATCTGGACGGTCATTCATTTAGTCATTATAATCTGGACGGTCATTCAGTTAATCATTATAATCTGGACTGTCATTCAGTTAGTCATTTTCATCTGGACGGTCAGTCATTTATTTTAAACTGGATTGTCAGTTGGTCTTTTTAATCTGGACCGTCAGTCAGTCAATCATTATAATCCGGATGGTCAGTTGACCATTTTAATCTGAACCGCCAGTTAGTCAGTTAATCTAATCTGGATGGCCAGGCGCTCGGTCATTTTAATGTGGACTGTCATTTAGACGCCCAGTTAATCTATTCTGGACGGTCATTTAGTCATTTTAATCTGGAGGATCAGTTAGTCTGGGATGTGTCTGAATCAGTCAGACTGATCACAACGTGCAACGTATACAGATGAGAGAGAAAGCAGAGAAGAAGGAAAACTGCTATACTGCAATGTGTGACATGTCAAACAAAATTGTTTGGAATTTAAAATCAGTAGTTCTCATGTCATTATTTGTCATCCTTCTTTCTTCTATTCGTCTTTTTTTTTCTTATTCTTTGCCGTCTTCGTCGTCGTTCGCCCCGACATCGACGCCCAGTTTTATCCCACAAACAAGGCCTCTCAAGGGAACGTCCTAACCTGGTACACAAGTATTCTCCCACTCTCCCCCCCCCCGCTTATATTTTGTTTTCATTTACTATGTATCCACCCCCCCCCCCCCCGGGTTCTTTCTTAAAATAGAGTAAGACTTTTGGGCCCCTGAGAAACACACTGGCTGCCCCCCCCCCCCGTACTTGGCCTGCTCACAAACGCGGCAGTTGGTGCCTGAATTTATTATTGCAAACCCGAGATAAGAAAAATGATAACAGTTTTTTAGATCACGAGCCAGTGATATGTACAGTGTGTGTTTCTTGAAATAAGAATGACTGGATCCTGCGTTCTGTTCGCCCCCTCCTACGTGTAGGGCGTGGCGTAGTGGGGGCATGTGGGATGACTCTTGTTGTAAGCAGTGACAGCCCAACATACAACAACATTCATACAACAAAGAACACTTCACGTTGACTTTGATTGTTACTTGGGAACGAGCTATACATTGATGAATGAATGAATGAATGGTCTTTATTTTTAAAGGGTAAAGACTTAGGCACGCGGGCCCGTCTTACATTCTGCCCTTCATCACTCCATCTTTCATTCTTCCCACACACTCGATTTAATACACATATACAAATTACATTAGGAAAAAAAAGAATGTAAGATTAAACTGTTACATTCAAAGTAAAAGAGAAGGAGTAATTAACCTAATAAAATAGCACTCACACACACATACACGCGCGCACACAGACATATACATAAACAAAAATACATTGTCAGTACAGATCTTCTAACATATGTTTTTAACAAACATTAAAATAATTTCTAACAATATCTAACAAGTTACTTTTCGAACTATGTTATTTTAGTACTTGATTGCTGGTCTGTCGTGGGAGAGATGTCACATTTTAACTATCTGGGTGTCTAGTAAAAACAGCAGAACCAGTCAGTCATTTTCATCTGGACGGTCATTCATTTAGTCATTATAATCTGGACGGTCATTCAGTTAATCATTATAATCTGGACTGTCATTCAGTTAGTCATTTTCATCTGGACGGTCAGTCATTTATTTTAAACTGGATTGTCAGTTGGTCTTTTTAATCTGGACCGTCAGTCAGTCAATCATTATAATCCGGATGGTCAGTTGACCATTTTAATCTGAACCGCCAGTTAGTCAGTTAATCTAATCTGGATGGCCAGGCGCTCGGTCATTTTAATGTGGACTGTCATTTAGACGCCCAGTTAATCTATTCTGGACGGTCATTTAGTCATTTTAATCTGGAGGATCAGTTAGTCTGGGATGTGTCTGAATCAGTCAGACTGATCACAACGTGCAACGTATACAGATGAGAGAGAAAGCAGAGAAGAAGGAAAACTGCTATACTGCAATGTGTGACATGTCAAACAAAATTGTTTGGAATTTAAAATCAGTAGTTCTCATGTCATTATTTGTCATCCTTCTTTCTTCTATTCGTCTTTTTTTTTCTTATTCTTTGCCGTCTTCGTCGTCGTTCGCCCCGACATCGACGCCCAGTTTTATCCCACAAACAAGGCCTCTCAAGGGAACGTCCTAACCTGGTACACAAGTATTCTCCCACTCTCCCCCCCCCCGCTTATATTTTGTTTTCATTTACTATGTATCCACCCCCCCCCCCCCCGGGTTCTTTCTTAAAATAGAGTAAGACTTTTGGGCCCCTGAGAAACACACTGGCTGCCCCCCCCCCCCGTACTTGGCCTGCTCACAAACGCGGCAGTTGGTGCCTGAATTTATTATTGCAAACCCGAGATAAGAAAAATGATAACAGTTTTTTAGATCACGAGCCAGTGATATGTACAGTGTGTGTTTCTTGAAATAAGAATGACTGGATCCTGCGTTCTGTTCGCCCCCTCCTACGTGTAGGGCGTGGCGTAGTGGGGGCATGTGGGATGACTCTTGTTGTAAGCAGTGACAGCCCAACATACAACAACATTCATACAACAAAGAACACTTCACGTTGACTTTGATTGTTACTTGGGAACGAGCTATACATTGATGAATGAATGAATGAATGGTCTTTATTTTTAAAGGGTAAAGACTTAGGCACGCGGGCCCGTCTTACATTCTGCCCTTCATCACTCCATCTTTCATTCTTCCCACACACTCGATTTAATACACATATACAAATTACATTAGGAAAAAAAAGAATGTAAGATTAAACTGTTACATTCAAAGTAAAAGAGAAGGAGTAATTAACCTAATAAAATAGCACTCACACACACATACACGCGCGCACACAGACATATACATAAACAAAAATACATTGTCAGTACAGATCTTCTAACATATGTTTTTAACAAACATTAAAATAATTTCTAACAATATCTAACAAGTTACTTTTCGAACTATGTTATTTTAGTACTTGATGGCTGGTGAGTCGTGGGTTGAGAGAGTGTTGGTTATTCTACGGAGGCATATAATTACAAGCAAGTAAATAATGAAATAGGTTTGAGTTAAAGGATGAAGTATTACTAATGGGTTTTAAATACTAGGGAAGGGTGTTCCGGAGCTGTACTGCAGAGTATGCAAGGCTTTTCTTGTACAGATCAATCCTGGGTTTAGGAAGAAGACAATATTTTTAACGCTGGCCATGTCTAGTGTTATATGTAAACAGTGACCACAAGTAAGACGGAGCATTGTGCGACAGAATTCTGTGAACAAACTTAACTTTGTTAAAAATGACTGTATATTTGAGGTGTAGAATTTTGAGTTGTTTGTGCTGATCTACAGCTGGCTGTTTGTCATAAATCAGATTTAATGCTCGTCTGTGAAGTGAGTGGAGCCTTTTTTGTGTTTGAGACTGAGCATCCATCCCAGATTGTGGAACAGTAATCTGTGTGTTTATATGTAAGAAGAGGTGCAAGCACAAGTTCAGCTCCAACATCTTGTATATACGCCCGGGTTTAATCATCTCATCGCTCATTTAGGCAGATAAAGACCCCGCATACCTCCATCCTCCAGCTTTCACACAGCTTTTCTCTCTCCCAGAAGTCCTGCCTCTGTCAGCTCTTTGCCACTCTCAGACCCAGAAAGAATTAACCTTTTTTTCAGATTGACATTTGGTAACGTCAAGAAGTAACGGGCTAGTGTGAGAGTTGGAGACTGACGTGTGACTGACGTGAGATTGACGTGAGACTTACTTGAGACTGACGTGAGACTGACGTGAGATTGACGTGAGACTGACTTGAGACTGACATGAGACTGACGTGAGACTGACATGAGACTGACATGAGATTGACGTGAGACTGACGTGAGATTGACGTGATACTGACTTGAGACTGACGTGAGACTGACGTGAGATTGACATGAGACTGACGTGAGATTGACGTGAGACTGACTTGAGACTGACATGAGACTGACGTGAGACTGACGTGAGACTGACGTGAGACTGACATGAGACTGACATGAGACTGACATGAGACTGACATGAGACTGACGTGAGACTGACATGAGACTGACGTGAGACTGACGTGAGACTGACATGAGACTGACGTGAGACTGACATGAGACTGACGTGAGACTGACATGAGACTGACGTGAGACTGACATGAGACTGACTTGAGACTGACGTGAGACTGACATGAGACTGACTTGAGACTGACGTGAGACTGACATGAGACTGACGTGAGACTGACATGAGACTGACATGAGACTGACGTGGAGCAGCGGAAGAGACACGTGGCTGCGACAAATGCCGACCTGCAGTTTGAGGTCTCTGAAAGTCCCCAATGAATAAGGATGTTCCCAGTCGTCAGGACTATAAATAGACCCTTACCAAAAGTCAGCGATCCGTGAAGGAATAGGAAAATCGTCTTTGGGTCCACTTGAGGTAATGAGAGACCTGTATTTGAATCTTTATCAGGTTTCGCTTGTCCTTGGGTCTTTGCGTAGGCTGTACCTGTTGTGAAAGATTCACCCGCAGGGCACGCTGACCTGAGAACGGCCAGTATTTAGTAAGAAATCTGAGACAATTTTCATTCTTGTTCACTGAGAGTAAACTGTATTTTGTTATTGTCACAAGACTGATTTTGTTTTAAAAAAAAATTAAATTTGGAGTTCGGAAATTTCCAGAGCGAGAGAGAGAGAGAGAGAGAGAGAGGGAGAAAGAAAGAAAGAGCGAGAGAGATGGAGAGCGACAGAGAGATGGAAAGCGAGGAAGAGATGGAGAGAGCGAGATAGAGAAAGAAAGAGAGAGTAAGAGTGAAAGAGAGAGAGCGAGAGAGGGTTGGAGAGAGATGAAGAGACCGAGAGTGAGAGAGAGATGGAGAGCGAGAGAGAGATGGAGAGAGAGCGAGAGATGGAGAGAGAGATTAACGCCTTCCTGTTTTCTCTTCATCGTATCATCTTTTCTCCGTACCTGTTCGCACAAATGTCGCTCGTGCTCTACACAACATCACGGACTTAACATCTACACAACATCACAGACTTAACATCTACACAACATCACGGAATTAACATCTACACAACATCACGGAATTAACATCTACACAACATCACGGACGCCCACGCCTCTCGTGTGACCAAGTTCAGTAACAACTCAGTCACGTGAACAGATAGCCAACGTTCACGCTGTCACTTACATGATCGTGCGATGTACAGTAAACTAAGACCCGAGAAGTCAAGACAATCCTAGTAATAAATATGCTGCCTTACATATACACCATGTTACAGAGCAAGTTAATATGTTACAGAGCAAGTTAAGAGCATTTTACAGAGCATTTTAAGGAGCACATTTGATTTTCTTTATTTATTATTATTTAATTTATTTTCAAATTACTTGTACATGATTATAAAGAGTATATAATGTATGTACAGTATATACTGTATAATAATATGCAATATATATATATATATAGTATATATCATAAAAAAAGGTAAAGTTAATCCTGTCATGCCTTAGAGGCACATAGGCATATGGTGTTAGTGCCCATATTTTCCTTGACCTGTTAGCACACCAGAGGGTGATATGGTCTGTATCACTACCAGCCTGTCTTTCCTTTCCCAACTCCAGAAGAAGTCAGGTGCTCATTTCTACAGCTATCTCCGGCCGGATTCGAACCCCTGACCTTCGCCATGAGAGACCAGTGCACTAACCACTTCGCCACTCAGACACCAACCAATATATCGTAATATACAGTAAAATCCAGTAGTATATTTTTATAAGTGAAGACTTGTAGAAGTTTTTGAGATACAAATTATGTTCTAATTAGATGCAGCTGTCTCACTGACAAGTACGTTTATTCTCGTTGCTATGTTCAATTTATAGAACATAGTTTCATTCATGAATAGAATTATTCATACCGATTATTTACCCATACCTGCCATTACATGCTCTTATTTATTATTTACCGCTGTACTTGTCGTTATATACTATTTTTTTTATTATTTACTCCTATACATGACATTATTTCCAAACATATTTTGGACATTTTAATATGATAATTTAGAGAAAACCGTCTTGGAAGGGTACATAATGGGAAAAAGAGAGAGAGAGAAGAAGACCAAGGTGAAGATGGCTGTAAGACATCGTTGATGATCTGCGAATGGTAGCATCAGTGGCAAGGGATCTTGCTCAGAACTGACTGCCCTACAGGAATGCTGTTAGGGAGGCAAAGTTCCGCAAAGTTTACCCCTATACCTGGCATTATATACTCTTATTTATTAATTACCCCTATACCTGGCATTATATACTCTTATTTATTATTTATCCCTATACTTATCATTATATACATTTAATTATTATTTACCCCTATACCTGGCATTATATACTCTTATTTATTATTTATCCCTATACCTGGCGTTATATACTCTTATTTATTAATTACCCCTATACCTGGCATTATATACTCTTATTTATTATTTACCCCTATACCTGGCATTATATACTCTTATTTATTAATTACCCCTATACCTGGCATTATATACTCTTATTTATTAATTACCCCTATACCTGGCATTATACTCTTATTTATTAATTACCCCTATACCTGGCATTATATACTCTTATTTATTAATTACCCCTATACCTGGCATTATATACTCTTATTTATTAATTACCCCTATACCTGGCATTATATACTCTTATTTATTAATTACCCCTATACCTGGCATTATATACTCTTATTTATTAATTACCCCTATACCTGGCATTATATACTCTTATTTATTAATTACCCCTATACCTGGCATTATATACTCTTATTTATTAATTACCCCTATACCTGGCATTATATACTCTTATTTATTATTTACCCCTATACCTGGCATTATATACTCTTATTTATTAATTACCCCTATACCTGGCATTATATACTCTTATTTATTAATTACCCCTATACGTGGCATTATATACTCCTGTTTATAGATATATTTATACTTAGTATACTTAATATTTCGTGTATAAACGAACCACTCTAAAGCCGGATAATAGAATTGTAAGAAAAAAAATGGCACCAACACATAAATGGCACCAACACATAAATGACACCAACGCATCAATGGCACCAACACATACATGGCACCAACACATAAATGGCACCAACACATAAATGACACCAACGCATCAATGGCACCAACACATACATGGCACCAACACATAAATGACACCAACACATACATGGCACCAACACATAAATGGCACCAACACATACATGACACCAACACATAAATGGCACCAACACATACATGGCACCAACGCATCAATGGCACCAACACATACATGGCACCAACACATAAATGGCACCAACACATAAATGGCACCAACACATAAATGGCACCAACACATAAATGACACCAACACATAAATGACACCAACACATAAATGGCACCAACACATAAATGGCACCAACACATACATGGCACCAACACATACATGGCACCAACACATACATGGCACCAACACATAAATGGCACCAACACATAAATGACACCAACACATAAATGGCACCAACACATAAATGGCACTAACGAGCGGAGTAGCCACTCTTTAACCTGTTAGTTAAGACTTTCAGCATCCTACAGCTTTCTCTAACTTCGTCTCTGTAACTATAACCTACTCTAGCATCGTCTGTTTGATAGTTTGCCCGTTGTAAAACACAATGAAGCAATTCCATTCCTCTATGTAAGCTATTTATAGCTATTTACATTACGAACAATATCCTTTCTAAGCGGGTGCTTAACATCTTAACATCTTGAACATCCTCCAAGAAAATGCAGTCCATTAGCTTTCCTGCACAGCACACACCATTAGCCTCAGCCATTCTTCTGGTAAACATGGAGACAAAGCGATGTATAAATAACATTTGTGTATTTGACACTTTGAACACTGAACCTAACTGCAGAAAAATCACCGCAGAAACCAGGCAGATTCTAAAGGAAAGCAGTTTATGTGTAGTTTCGTGTTTTTCCTAATTTCTCTTTGTTATAAATTAGATGTACTTTTGTTTATTATACACACTTATTCACTTATGAAATTAGATGTACTTTTGTTTATTATACACACTTATTCACTTATGAAATTAGATGTACTTTTGCTTATTATACACACTTATTCACTTATGAAATTAGAACATTTATTAACTCTGAGGCTTCTTGAATGTTTTCTGTCTATCTATCTATCTATCTATCTATCTATCTATCTATCTATCTATCTATCTATCTATCTATCTATCTATCTATCTATCTATCTATCTGTCTATCTGTCTATCTATCTATCTATCTATCTATCTATCTATCTATCTATCTATCTATCTATCTATCTATCTATCTATCTGTCTGTCTATCTGTCTGTCTATCTGTCTATCTATCTGTCTATCTATCTATCTATCTATCTATCTATCTATCTATCTATCTATCTGTCTGTCTGTCTATCTGTCTGTCTGTCTGTCTATCTATCTATCTATCTATCTATCTATCTATCTATCTATGTATCTGTCCGTCCGTCCGTCCGTCCGTCCATCCATCCATCCATCCATTCATCCACCAACCCACCCACCCACATAATAATTGTATGTTTTTCATGCATATTATGTTCAATAACAAATGCTGAATATCTGTGACTGAATGAAAGTTGTATGATGAAGGGCAGAATGGTAGACGGGCCTGCGTCCCCAATTCTTAACCTTTTGAAAATATAGTATGTTCGTTCTATCTGTCTGTATGTATGTCTGTCTGTATGTGTCTATACTTCCTTTTCATCCATACTCCTTTACTATTTCTTTAAGTTTTTTGATGATGTAGATGATGATGTTGGTGATGATGTTGGCTGTAGCAGCTTGTCAAAGCTGTCCCATTTTTCTGAAGCGTACACAGGAAGATGGGAACAATCTTTTCCTGATTAAAGAAAGACTGCTCAGTTATTTCCATCATGGCGAGGACCACCATAATTTATATGTAACATGATGATGATGCGAGAAACGTGCCATGAAGAAAAAAAATACATACATATTAAGCACAGATTTGAGAAAAGGCAACCCCCCCCCCCCCCTCCAATAAAACATGTAAACAAAGGAAATGTTTATTCATTGTGTCATCGTTTCTTTATGTTTCAAATAAAGGCCTGGTGTGTTCTTTCCCGTATTATGTGTCAGATCCACACACACACACAGAAAGAGAGAGAGAAAGAGAGAGAATGAATAAATGAATGAATGAATGAATAATCTTTATTTTTAAAGGGTAAAGAATTGGACACGCAGAAAAAGAGAGAGAAAGAAAGAGAGAGAAAGAAAGAGAAAAAGAGAGAGAGAAAAAGAGATTGATTGATTGATTGATTTATCTTTATTTCAAAAGGGTTAAGAATTGGGCACGCAGGCACGTCTGACATTCTGCCCTTTATCATACATCTTTCACTCTATTCCAGACATTCTATAAATATGCTGTTCATGTAACAAACATAATCAACGTTGAAGCTGAGAGACATAAAATAAAATATAACATTTACGTTTCGCTCTTATCCATTCACTCAGTACAGAAGTAACTACATACCTATATAAATGACTATCTACTAAACAAAAATTTCGGGACTATTCAGAATAAACAATTACCTGTATTTGGTGTCTGTAAGAGCAGTCTAAAACAATTTTTAAGTTTTATGATTCGTGGGGGCATGTAGTCCACATCAAATAGATATTTGGAAAGTTTATAATTGTAGGAAGAAGTATAATTTATAATTTTTAACTACAGGATGGGAGGGTATTCCAAAGATGACCAGCAGAATAAGTAAAGCTTTTCTTGTCTAGGTTTTGGAAGACTTACGTTGTTTAAGCGTTGGCTGCACTCTGGGCTAAATTTAAACATGTTCCATAGATAAGGCGGGGCATGCCGTGAAAGAATTTGATGTACTAACTTCTAGAGAGAGAGAGGGAGAGAGAGAGAGAGAACTGATGGTTACTAAACAGACACCCTCAGCAGTTACTCAGCTTAGACATCTTAAAGTAGGTCAAATTTAAACTTTGACTGGGGGTGAAGACACCCGATAAGGTAATCAGCTACCCACAACTGATATGCCAGCGTCAGGGTTAGCGACCCATAGCTTAACAAGACCCTGTCCCACCTCTCCGTGGTACCCCAGTAACAGGCATAGCCTGGCTAACGGGACAGGGATCGTCATAGTCCCCATGGTGGTGGAGTCTGCTAAAGAAGCATTGCACACCCCCTGCTTTTTAGCTGTACTCCGGAACTGAAAGAGTAGCCGCCATAACCCGCTCCCACGCCGATACGATGCTGTGCCTCAACATCTCTACAGCATCGGCTGCAAAGAACAACAGCTCGCAGTTACGGGGAGTTCGTACAAGTTAAACTTTGAATACCGGGAATAATTTTCAAAGAGTTCATTCTCACAACGGAAGCGTGATCAATAACAACGTTATTATACGGTAGTAGGAACAAAACTTAGAACATTACTATGCTGTAGTATGAATAAAACTTAGAACATTACTATATGGTAGTAGGAACAAAACTTAGAACATTAATATACGGTAGTAGGAGCAAACTTAGAACATTACTGTAATAGGAACAAAACTATAGTACTAAAGTAGGAACAAAATTTGAGAACTGAGCACGAGAACAGGGCCTATTTTAACTCTTCAGACTACCAAACGGCATCCAAGGCACATGAACATTTGTTGTTATCATTAATAACAGCTCCCCATGTCTGACTAGGCAATGACGAAAAGCTTCATTTGAACGGTTACAGGAGAGTAACATTTCTAAACTCCCAAACATAGAACGAAAACATTTTTACTGCGGAGATTATTATTATTATTATTATATTATTATTATTATCGAATAAGAGCCATTTAAACGGCTACAACCAAAATGTCCACGTGTAACGCTTTAACTCTCATGATCCCATGTAGAGCTACTGGACCGTAGGCTGAGATTGTGGTCAGGTTGTGAACGCGTAACGGAAATATAATTTAGCGATCTGGAAGGCGCCCAGTCGCTGATTGACTTTAGAGCCCCATTAATATTGCAAACAAAAAGGGCCCCTGGATCCTTCTGGATTTGACAGTTTCCCGGTCCCTGGCTTTTTTTATTCACAACTTTTCTAACAGAGTTCCCGGGAATCTGCAGACAGCAATAATGACTAGATCGGGTGTGTTCTTCGGGTCCTTTTGTGTGTTTGTTCTTCTGGTGAGTTTGAAATACGAGAGTGAGCCCAAAAAGTAACTTCAGGTTTTTTTTTTCTTTAAACAGAATGTGTAAAAAATGACTGAAAATTCCTTATAATTTTTTAACAGAGTCCACCACCAAGTTCAATTCAGGTCTGCCACGGCTTCACAATTGCTTTGATTCATCGAGGAAAAAAAATCTTCTAACTGGCTCTGTAGCCTACTCGTAGGAATATTTGAGGGGGGGGGAATTTAAGTATATATTTATACATCTTACATCCTTCCCGTGCCATTAAACGTCACATAGGACCCACATGGTAGTTTGCCAAGATGTCCTGTCTTCGGCGAGTTTTTCAACCTCATCAAGGGATGTTATGCCCACCGAATTGGTTTCTCTTATCAATGACCTCTTCAGAGTTTCAAGTGGTCGACCTCTTTTTCTTCGGCCTGTTGTGTTCCATTTGATAGCTTGTTTGGGGATTCTCTGATTGATTCTTCCCATCACATGACCGACATATATCCATCTCCTTTTCCTGATCACCCATGAGACTGGTTGTTGTTCAGTCATCTGTCTTATCTCCGCATTGTTCTTGAATTCGTTCCACTTGATGTCGAGTATTTTCCTTAGGCATTTATTTTCAAAAGATCTAATTTATTGTCTATTTCTTTAGTTTTTTTCCAGCTTTCGCATGCACAAATGAGGGTGAATATTACATTTGAATTGAATAGTCTTAACTTGGTTTTTGTGCTTATAACTTTTTAATGGCATATTTTGCTTTTGCAATTCTAATTCTAATTTCCTTTCTGGCTTCCTTTCCATCCTGGTCTATATAGCTGCCAAGGTATGAAAATTGATTGACTTCTTCAACATCTGTCCCTTCTACGTGTATTTTTCCATTTTGATTAATGAGAAGTTTCATTATTTTTGTTTTGTCCTTGTTAATTTCAAGTCCTATTTGCTATCCATTGAAGACAGGATATCTGTTTTTTCTTGTATGGAATTCACATTGTTACTGATAAGAGTTATGTCATCAGCAAAATCAAGATCTTCTAGTTGGGTCCCATGTACCCAATCAAAACCTATGTTACCTGTGCAGCATATTTTTATTATGAAGTCTATTGCAATTACAAAAAAGCAAAGGAGACAGTATACATCCTTGTTTCATGCCTGTTTCAATCTGGAACCATTCGCTCATTCCTTCTTCTGTTTTGACTGTACAAACATATCCATTGTAGAAGTCCTTAATGATGTTGACAGTTTTAGATGGTATTCCATATAGACTTAAAATTCTCCGTAATGAATCTCTGTGTATGCTATCAAATGCCTTTTTAAAGTCTATGAAGTTCAGTATTAATGGTTTCTGCTTTTCAATATGTTCTTCAAGTATTATTCTTAGAGTAAAGATTTGGTCGAGACAGCTTCTCCCTTTTCGAAATCCTGCTTGTTCGTCTCTCATTGTGGTATCCACTATATCTTTAAGCCTATTCAAAATGACCTTGCAAAATACTTTTAACACAATTTATATTAAGGTTACTCCTCTCCAATTGTTACAGTCACTAAGGTTGTCTTTTTTTTTGGGGGGGGGGGGGGGGGAGGTATTTTAACAATGATTCCTTTTTACCATTTGGAAGGAACCTTTTCTTCTTTCCAAATCTTATTAAACATTCTCTGTAGTTGTCTCACGTTGTCATTATTGATAGCTTTGAACATTTCGGATGTTATTTCATCTTCACCTGCAACTTTGTTGTTAGCCATTAAATTCACTGCTGTTTCAATTTCATATAATTTAATTTCATTAAGGTTGACATTTAGTTGTGGGGCTGGTAA
The DNA here is from genome assembly GCA_009760885.1 of Achatina immaculata. Classification (NCBI taxonomy): domain Eukaryota; kingdom Metazoa; phylum Mollusca; class Gastropoda; order Stylommatophora; family Achatinidae; genus Lissachatina; species Lissachatina immaculata. Next base: position 34,037,588 of record CM019720.1, read on the forward strand.
GTCGGTTTCAAGGTTTATCAATTCTTTTGGGTGTGGTCGATTAAGTATTTCTTGGAAGTGTCAAGCCCATCTTTGCTTTTGGTCTTTACTTGATGTTAATAGGGTTCTAGTTTTGCTAAGAATTGGTCTTTCTTTAGATGTAATAGTACCTGTTAGCCTCTTTTGTATGTTATATAAAGTCTTGCTGTCTCCTGTTTTTGCTGCTTTCTCTGCCTCTTTCGCCATATTGTCTATGTATTGTCATCTATCTCTTCTAGCTGAACTATATATATATATATATATATATATATATATATATATATATATATATATATATATATAACTATACATAAAGTCACAGAAGTTTCTATTTTATTTTAAATAGTTTTAAAATTCCATAGGCTACCAGGTGCTTGTTCTTTAATATCTTCGTCCACACTGAACTTTTTTTCCATCTAGCGCCTCTTTCAGGGGACCTGACACGTATTAATCACACTGTGCGAGGTTGGGTGAATATATAGGATGTGGAAGACACTCCGAACGCAGGTCCGTAGTTTGTTGAAGTTTTGCACCTGTTGTGTGAGGAGGCTCACTATCATGCTGTAACAAGGCACTACTACTGAGCAAACTGCGACGGTTTGATCTGATTCCAAGTTTCTTTACAGTCCCACAAGGGAAAGGCTATCAATTTTCCGCCCACTGGAGTTGCACTGAACTATTTTGGTTTCGGCGAAGAAGATTGTCGCTGCTCATTGCTGGCTCGCTTTATCTTTGTCTGGAGGTAATGTATCCAGAATTCGTCTCCAGTCACTGTACTATACGACTAATATGAAAACCATCTCCTTCAGTCTCAGAACGTCGTAAAATTGTCTCACAAACATCGTCACGACATCCTTTCACATAAGTGGGTGAGCTGTTTTGCTACCCACCTGGCAGAGACTTTTCGGCACTGCAGCACGTCATGAATGATGCGGTGAACCGAGCCATGACAAGTTTTTTAACTCCCCCAGCCACCTCGGGGCTGCTACTTGCCGCTTCTCGTGTCATCCATTCCAAGTGAGTGCGTCTGCCAAATTTGATATCCCACTTTCAGATTTTCTGTGCCTTTCATATACCTACTGAAGCGACAAACTGCCATAATGCTTCATCGTTCTGTGATTACTTAGAAAATATGCAACTTACTAGCTTGGGAAACGATTATGTTATGCACAAAGAGGACATGAAAGAACACTGGTTTGGAAATTCTTCTAAATTTTATTTCTGTGAGCAGACAAAATGTGCTTTCACTTCTATCATCATCATCATCATCATCATCATCATCATCATCATCATGTGTCGTCTTCGAAACGAAGGTTGGCGGTATTGAATCTCCAGTTCCCTCGGTCCCTCGCCTTACTGCTGCACTCAGACAGAGTGTATCCTGCCCACTCTCGTATGTTATCTTCCCATCTATTTCTCTGTCTACCTCTTGCTCTTTTTCCTTCTACCTTTCCTTCTAGTGTGGTCTTTATTATAGTGTTATGTCTTTTGATATGGCCAAAGTATTTTGTTTTCTTCATCTTTATTTCTTTGAGAAGTTCACATTGTACTTGGAGCTGTTCTAAAACTTGTGCATTTACTCTTTTCTTCCTCCTTGTTATATGACCTAGTTTTCTGTAGAACCACATTTCTGCTGCAATAATCTTTCTCTCCATCTTTTTGCTTAGAGTCCATATTTCTATTCCTTACAGTAAAACAGGAAAGAAAAAGCATTTTACTAGTTTCAGTTTTGTTTTTAATGTAAGATTCATGGATAACAGCACTGTCTTCATGGTTTAAGATAACAACACTGTCTTCATGGTTTAAGATAACAACACTGTCTTCATGGTTTAAGATAACAACACTGTCTTCATGGTTTAAGATAACAACACTGTCTTCATGGTTTAAGATAACAACACTGTCTTCATGGTTTAAGATAACAACACTGTCTTCATGGTTTAAGATAACAACACTGTCTTTATGGTTTAATATAACAACACTGTCTTTATGGTTTAAGATAACAACACTGTCTTCATGGTTTAAGATAACAACACTGTCTTCATGGTTTAAGATAACAGCACTGTCTTTATGGTTTAAGATAACAACACTGTCTTCATGGTTTAAGATAACAACACTGTCTTCATGGTTTAAGATAACAACACTGTCTTCATGGTTTAAGATAACAACACTGTCTTCATGGTTTAAGATAACAACACTGTCTTCATGGTTTAAGATAACAACACTGTCTTCATGGTTTAAGAACAACACTGTCTTCATGGTTTAAGATAACAACTGTCTTCATGGTTAAGATAACAACACTGTCTTTATGGTTTAAGATAAAACACTGTCTTTATGGTTTAAGATAACAACACTGTCTTCATGGTTTAAGATAACAACACTGTCTTCATGGTTAAGATAACAGCACTGTCTTTATGGTTTAAGATAACAACACTGTCTTCATGGTTTAAGATAACAACACTGTCTTCATGGTTAAGATAACAACACTGTCTTCATGGTTTAAGATAACAACACTGTCTTCATGGTTTAAGATAACACACTGTCTTTATGGTTTAAGATAACAACACTGTTTCATGGTTAAGATAACAACACTGTCTTCATGGTTTAAGATAACAGCACTGTCTTCATGGTTTAAGATAACAGCACTGTCTTTATGGTTTAAGATAACAACACTGTCTTTATGGTTTAAGATAACAACACTGTCTTCATGGTTTAAGATAACAACACTGTCTTTATGGTTTAAGATAACAGCACTGTCTTTATGGTTTAAGATAACAACACTGTCTTCATGGTTTAAGATAACAGCACTGTCTTTATGGTTTAAGATAACAACACTGTCTTCATGGTTTAAGATAACAGCACTGTCTTTATGGTTTAAGATAACAGCACTGTCTTCATGGTTTAAGATAACAGCACTGTCTTTATGGTTTAAGATAACAGCACTGTCTTTATGGTTTAAGATAACAGCACTGTCTTCATGGTTTAAGATAACAACACTGTCTTTATGGTTTAAGATAACAGCACTGTCTTTATGGTTTAAGATAACAACACTGTCTTCATGGTTTAAGATAACAGCACTGTCTTTATGGTTTAAGATAACAACACTGTCTTCATGGTTTAAGATAAGAACACTGTCTTTATGGTTTAAGATAACAACGCTGTCTTTATGGTTTAAGATAACAACACTGTCTTTATGGTTTAAGATAACAACACTGTCTTTATGGTTTAAGATAACAACACTGTCTTTATGGTTTAAGATAACAACACTGTCTTATGGTTTAAGATAACAACACTGTCTTTATGGTTTAAGATAACAACACTGTCTTTATGGTTTAAGATAACAACACTGTCTTTATGGTTTAAGATAACAACACTGTCTTCATGGTTTAAGATAACAACACTGTCTTTATGGTTAAGATAACAACACTGTCTTCATGGTTTAAGATAACAACACTGTCTTTATGGTTTAAGATAACAACACTGTTCATGGTTTAAGATAACAACACTGTCTTATGGTTTAAGATAACAACACTGTCTTCATGGTTTAAGATAACAACACTGTCTTTATGGTTAAGATAACAACACTGTCTTTATGGTTTAAGATAACAACACTGTCTTTATGGTTTAAGATAACAACACTGTCTTTATGGTTTAAGATAACAACACTGTCTTTATGGTTAAGATAACAACACTGTCTTTATGGTTTAAGATAACAACACTGTCTTTATGGTTTAAGATAACAACACTGTCTTTATGGTTTAAGATACAACACTGTCTTATGGTTTAAGATAACAGCACTGTCTTTATGGTTTAAGAAACAACACTGTCTTTATGGTTTAAGATAACAGCACTGTCTTATGGTTTAAGATAACAACACTGTCTTATGGTTAAGATAACAACACTGTCTTTATGGTTTAAGATAACAACACTGTCTTTATGGTTTAAGATAACAACACTGTCTTTATGGTTTAAGATAACAACACTGTCTTTATGGTTTAAGATAACAACACTGTCTTCATGGTTTAAGATAACAACACTGTCTTTATGGTTTAAGATAACAACACTGTCTTCATGGTTTAAGATAACAACACTGTCTTTATGGTTTAAGATAACAACACTGTCTTCATGGTTTAAGATAACAACACTGTCTTTATGGTTTAAGATAACAACACTGTCTTTATGGTTTAAGATAACAACACTGTCTTTATGGTTTAAGATAACAACACTGTCTTTATGGTTTAAGATAACAACACTGTCTTTATGGTTTAAGATAACAACACTGTCTTTATGGTTTAAGATAACAACACTGTCTTTATGGTTTAAGATAACAACACTGTCTTTATGGTTTAAGATAACAACACTGTCTTTATGGTTTAAGATAACAACACTGTCTTTATGGTTTAAGATAACAACACTGTCTTTATGATTTAAGATAACAACACTGTCTTTATGGTTTAAGATAACAACACTGTCTTCATGGTTTAAGATAACAACACTGTCTTCATGGTTTAAGATAACAACACTGTCTTCATGGTTTAAGATAACAACACTGTCTTTATGGTTTAAGATAACAACACTGTCTTTATGGTTTAAGATAACAACACTGTCTTTATGGTTTAAGATAACAACACTGTCTTTATGGTTTAAGATAACAACACTGTCTTTATGGTTTAAGATAACAACACTGTCTTTATGGTTTAAGATAACAACACTGTCTTTATGGTTTAAGATAACAACACTGTCTTTATGGTTTAAGATAACAACACTGTCTTTATGGTTTAAGATAACAACACTGTCTTCATGGTTTAAGATAACAACACTGTCTTTATGGTTTAAGATAACAACACTGTCTTTATGGTTTAACATAACAACACTGTCTTCATGGATTAAGATAACAGCACTGTTTCATGGTGTAAGATAACAGGACTGTCTTCATGGTGTAAGATAACAGGACTGTCTTCACAGTGTAAGATAACAGGACTGTCTTCATGGTGTAAGATAACAGTACTGTCTTCACAGTGTAAGCTAACAGCACTGTCTTCATGGTGTAAGATAACAGGACTGTCTCCGTGGTGCTGAATATATGTTTTGCCTTTCTTTTCTTCATCTCAATTTCACACCCCGTTCCTCAGTTAGTACCTGCTGGAGGTAGAAGAAGTTTGTCACTTGTTCAAGTTTCTTCTTGTTTAAAGTTTGTCACTTGTTCAAGTTTCTTCTTGTTTAAAGTTTGTCACTTGTTCAAGTTTCTTCTTGTTTAAAGTTTGTCACTTGTTCAAGTTTCTTCTTGTTTAAAGTTTGTCACTTGTTCAAGTTTCTTCTTGTTTAAAGTTTGTCACTTGTTCAAGTTTCTTCTTGTTTAAAGTTTGTCACTTGTTCAAGTTTCTTCTTGTTTAAAGTTTGTCACTTGTTCAAATTTCTTCTTGTTTACAGTTACATCCTGGTCCAGATCTTCCAGAATGTATAAACTAGGAAAAATGTAGGAACAGCTTTATTACTTAACGACTACAAAGGTGTGACGTTTCAGCGTGAGCCTTAATCATACAAAAACATACAGGACGAAGAAATAGAGAGAGGAGATGAAGTATAGGTTCACATGAAAACTAGTTTTTTGTTTAAATTTAAAAAATTAAATAGAGTACTTAGCTGTAAATTGTAAGATGTGGCTTGTCCGGCGGTGTGTATCAGGAATGGATTTAGTAGAACGTGGAGACTGTTTAAACGGAGACCTGTGACATGTGGTCGGTGGGTTGTAACTGGTGGATGGGGAACTGTGGAGGGGAGGGAGAGTGATACAATGTTGACCTACCCAGGAGAAGGTGAATTAGATGATTGGGGAAGAGGGGTTGCAAAGTGATGCTGTGAGGAGGTCTGACAAGTAAGAAGGGTTGGAGCTTAGTGGAGAGTTACTATAACGAATGAAGAGAGTGTTAAGTGTAGCTGCACAGCAATTTTAACCCGTGTGGCTCCAGCGTCCCATAATTTTGAATGCAGCGGTTCTCAAATCTTCCTCAGATATCTGTCGACTGACCGACCTTGAGCAAGGGGATAGCACTCACCTCGAGCGGATCCCTTTGGACCCCGGCAACGGTTATATCTCCCTGTAGATTCTGGTCTTTTCTGCTCAACACCATTGCTTTGGTCTTCTTGTATATTATCTCGTTCCCATTCTTGGCCTGTATTGTTTATCTTATCTGTTAAATTCTGTAGTTTCTATGGAATTTCGCTAGGACTGTGTTGTCTTTCTGCCATCTTTAAATAACTTCTAAAATGTAAGACAGGATGTAGCATTTTCATTGTAAGAATTATTTTCTTACAGTTGTTTGCAGGATATTACTGAGTTTGATTTTGTTGTTCTTCTCTCCTTCTGATTTATTCTGTCTGTCATATATTCTATATATCTCTATTGGCCTCTCTCTATCTCTCTCCCTCTCTCTATCTCTTACTCCCTATCTCTATCTCTCTATCTCTCTCCCTCTCTATCTCTATCTCTCTCTCTCCCTCCCTCTCTATCTCTCTCCCTCTCTCTCCCTGTCTCTCTCTCTCGATCTCTCTCCCTCTCTCTCTCCCTATCTCTCTCCTTCTATCTCTATCTCTCCCTCACCCTCACCCTCACCCTCTCTCTCTCTTCCTCTTTCTGTCAATCTCTCTCTATCTCTCCATCTTTCTCCCCCTCTATCTCTATATCTATATCTCTCTCCTCTCTCTCTCCCTCTATCTCTCTCTATCACTCTCCTTCTCTTTCTCTCTCTCCCTCTCTCTCGATCTCTCTAACTCTATCTCATCTCTCTCTATCTCCCTCTCTATCTCTTTCTCTCTCTCCCTCTCTCTCACATACTTTTCATCCCTCCTCCCCCCTATATATGTTCGCCTCTTGTGACGACGCAGTCCATTTTGGCAGTCAGATCTCCATAGCTGACACTCTGGCGTCAGTGCTGGCGAACCATAGCTGACACTCTGGCGTCAGTGCTGGCGAACCATAGCTGAGCAAGATCCATGTAACACGGCTAGCCCGCCTAACAGGGCAGGGATCACCATAGTCCCCAAGGTGGTGGAGTCTGCTAAAGAAGTATTGCACACCCCATGCTCTTTAACTATACTTAGGGGTTGAAAAAATAGTTGCCATGACCCGTTCCCAAGCTGACACGATGCTATGCTTCAACATCTCCACAGCATCGACTACAAAGAACACCAGCTGGAAGTTCCAGGAAGATGGAAGAAGATATGAAGAAGGCTAGGGCCGAAATGTCACATCGTTGTTAAAGTTGTTCCTACATTTTTCCTAGTTTATATACTTTGGTATCACAGCTTTACTGCAGTGCCTCGTGTATAGTTGTATGCTTATACACTAATTATTGTCTGTTACGAAGAAGATGCTCGTCCCATTGTTCTGTGTAAATATGTATGCACCAGGAAGTGTCTTACAAAAATAAACAATACACGAACAACAACAAAAAAATGAGCAACACCTGGTACTGGACACATCTGACACAAGAAACACCTGATATTTTTGTTTTATAACCAATTTATTTGCCACAGCTTTTCCCATGCAACCTCCAGTATACAGTCTCTCTCTCTCTCTCTCTCTCTCTCTCTCTCTCTCTTTCTTTCTTTCAATTAACAAATCTCTCTCATTAACAAATGCTGAATGACTGTGACTGAGTGAAAGCTGTATGATGAAGGGCAGAATGTTAGACGGACCTGCGTGCCCAATTCTTAACTCTTTGAAAATAAAGTATGTTCGTTCGTTTTATCTCTCTCTCTCTCTCTCTCTCTCTCTCCAATCTCCATATACACAGTATCAGTTTAGACACTCTCCCTTCACCCCATTGTGACCCCTTTCAGAAAATAGATGAGAGATACATTTGTTACGACGTGGATTCTACACATGTATATTGACAGTGTGTACATGTGTATACACATAAATGTACAGATACACACACTAGCTGTGGTCGTCATAAAATGATGGTGAAGACACGAAAATTATTATTTCTGAAATTAGTTACATTTCATCATGATAATGAAAGTTTATCATTTCCTAAAACAAAAAACTTCTAATAGGATCAAATCTCAACCTTTTGTGATAATTGCTGTCGAAAACCCAGTGACACGTTTTGCCATCTCTGCACACTACTTGCATATTACTACCACTTCTCTAGTAATGTGAAGAAGGACACAGGAACGTGTTCAGAACAAGCCAATCTTTTCAGGAACTCTCATTCTGTGATCTAGTGGAGGTAAACTGCTAAATCGAACTTAGAAAATTATGCTATTAAAGTATTATGGCCTATTATGGGGTAAGTGCATAGATGATGGCAGTCGTATTCATAAAGGTAATTTGTTTTTAATATGTACAAAGAACAAGTTTTTGGGTACAAGTATATATAAAGCCACTAATGTAAAACTGTCATAACAAATAATCATCATCACGTGCCATGCCGATATACATTGGCGGTAATGCTTGTCCACAGATCTCGGACCTTGATATCTCAGTGGGTGACTTTTTTGTTGTTATTGTGCCATGGAGTTATGACTGTCCATGATTTTATTTTTCTCTTCGTCTTCATCTGCCCCTCTTCTCATTTATCTTCCCCTTTTTTGTGATCATTTCAAAGCTCATCATTCTCATTTATATCCCATTTTGTTTTGATCATTCCAGTGCCCATCCTTCTCATTTATCTCCCCTTTTGTTTTGATCATTTCAATGCCCATCCTTCTCATTTATCTCCCCTTTGTTTTGACCATTTCAACACTCATCCTGATCTCCCCCTTTGTTTTGATCATTTCAAAGCTCATCCTTCTCATTTAGCTCCCCCTTTTTTGATCATTTCAATGTTCATCCTTCTCATTTATCTCCCCCTTTTTGATCATTTCAAAGGTCATCCTTCTCATTTATCTCCCCCTTTTTGATCATTTCAAAGCTCATCCTTCTCATTTATCTCCCCCTTTGTTTTGATCATTTCAATGCTCATCCTTCTCACTATATGTAAAGTAAATAATGATTGCCGTTCCCTTCTACATTAGCTTTTCTTAGACATTCACTGTTCGTTATCTTAGTTATCCATGACATTCTTTAACTTTCCTCTAAGAGACCACATCTCTGTTGCCTTTAGTGATCTCTGCATCGATCTGTCCAATGTTCATAACCAACTTCCATAATGTTCACTGTAGGATTTTCAAACTCTCTTTCTGATATTCCGTGGTAGAGATGCCTAGCACAAGCTACACATAGCATGGCATATTCTACTCTAGATTTCAAGATAACGAGTAAGGAGGCTTATAAGTTAGGAACTTAGCTCATTAACGAGCATACATTTCTAACGTTTCAGTTAACGTCTTATTCACACAAGAGCATACGGGACGAAGAAATAGGAAAAATAAGTTTGATTTGCGTGTATAACATGTAACAAATAAGAATGGACTGAGACACATTCGCAGACACAGTATCATACATTGCTTTTATATATGATCCTTGAAAAGGGCTTTTGCCGAAATACTGGATTGTTGTATGATCTTCATTTATATGTGTTCATCTTACTTTCTGCCATTCTTATTTCTGCCCACTTTCCGCATTCTTTCCTCCTTTTGTAAACCTGAACCATAGATCTCTATCTGTTTTACACATAACAAACGATAAGAGCCGCCGTTGTCTGCCATTGTCATATGTAATATGTCATACGTGTAAACTTTGTCTTTCTTCTTCTTTTTTATATGTATTTTATGAAAAAGCAGTAAGCCGAAACGCTGTAACTTTGTTAATGAACAAAACTGTTCTTCTTCTTTTTTTATGGCACTCTAACTATTCTTGTAAAATTTTAAGCGGTAAATTGAATTTGTTTTCTAAACGACCTTTTTTTCTAAATGGACGTTTCTATAGTTTATTGATAATTGTGATAAAGAAGTAAAAAAAAGGGGGGGGGGGGGGGGGGAATCAAAACAAATTCCAGTCCATGTTCAATACTAAAAAGAAGAAGAGATTATCTCACCAGTACAGATGGTCTCACATGAAAGGCAGACGTAGCTGAGCGCGCTGTCCACGTGTTCTGTTCAACTGTCTCGAATGAGTATACATTTGAAAAAGAGAGACTGTTGCTACTGTAGTAAATACACACTGTTTTAGAATGTTTGGAATCAAGACGTGATCACCAATAAACCTGCCGGCGGGCTATGGTGTGCCGCAGGGTAGTGTACAACTTTCGGAGAGCTTTTTTTTCGAAACTATTATTATTAATTATTTTCACAAATATTTTTATTTTCTACCGTTGGGTAAGACAACCATGTCGCAAATACAGCATTTTCTATACCTGCGTTCTTGAGTTCAGAATGTTGGAAAACTGTTGAACTAAAATGTCGACTTAAGATAAATTTAAGTTCTAGCTAATTACGGATCGATATTCCTCTTAGAGGATTGTTAAGAAGGACGTAGATATTAATTGTTCGTGGAACTTGCTGGGCAGCGTCTCTCATGGCTGATTCTTCCAATTTTCATTAGTCTTATCGACCACTGTACTTCACGTTGTGGATTTTTCGCGACGGACCACAGTAGGGCGGCAGGTCTGTTGATAATCCCTGGTCCGTTTAACAATTTTTTTTTTAATATGCGTTTGTGCCGCAAGGTCCTGCAAGTTTAAGAATCAAGATAACATTTTTTAAATGATAACAATCACATGACAAAGTAGACTGACTCTGTATTTATTATCTGCTGATGGCACAAACTGGACTGGCTCTATATTTCTTATCTATTTATGAAACAAACTGGACTGACTTGATATTTCTTATCTACTGATGACACAAGCTGGACTAACTCTATATTTCTTAACAATTTATGACACAAACTGGATTGGTTCTATATTTTTTTATCTATTAAGAACACAAATTGGACTGATTCTATATTTCTTATCCATTGATGACACACACTGGACTGACTTTTTATTTCTTATTCATTGATGACACAAACTGAACTGACTCTATATTTCTTATCTCTTGATTGACAGTCTTTGACGCAACGCCAATATCTCATCAGACCTCATAAAGTTGGTAATTAATGAGAGAAACCTAATTACACTTCTCCTACAGAACTGAATCCCAGACTTAAACTGTTCTCCTCAGACATTTCGTGGGTCATATATGGAGATAAATATCTTTCCGGTAAACAAAGCTAATATATATTTATAAATATATATTAGTCTTACAATATTTGCTTACATTATTTGCTATCTGTTTAAAAAAAATGATAAAACAGCTGCAATGAAAGGTGTGTGGACGAAAAAAAAACGACTTATGGTGTAGCACAAAACATAAAAAATTAACAAATTTGTAACATGTTATACAAACATGGCAAGAATTAATGCGAAGAATTAACGGCGTTAACTACAATCACGGTAAGAATTAATGGCGTTAACTGTGTGCAGGGGACATGACCGTGATGTCGGTTCTGTCACCGACAGCCTATGCATTACTCCCCTTGTCTAACGCATACGTAGTACTCAAGACACAATGTCCAGTTAAGTTACGGATAATGGAACATACAATCCACTTCAAATGTAGCCACCAAAACATATGCTATGTTGTTTTTTTTATTCATTTAGCGACTGTGTAAGTAATCTGCCTAAAGTTATATTTCACTTTAAGTAAGAAACAGTGAGAACAATAATTAACACTCTAAAGAGTTTCACCATCAAAATTCAAGGGCCTCCGTTTGCTGGTTTGAACATCCCGGACACACCACAGACTGCATTTCCTGCATCACTGGTTACCACAGTTTTAAAGAACACCACTCACTTGCAAGACTACTCCATGAACTCCGGCTTGATACCGCGAGGACCCCTATCTGATCTTGTGAGGACCCTCGCGTGATCCTGCAATGATCCCCTCCTGACTCAGCGAAGAACCCCCACCTGATCTTGCGAAAAAAAAACACTCCCACCTTATCCTGCGAGAACCACCAAGAATCCACTTATCTCAGTTTGAAAACCACTGTCTCTACCCGTGGCAGGAAAGACCATCATACACTTCTTCATAATGTGTTTTGAACCCTCTCAACTTCTAAGAGAGTGGGCCGCTATTACTATCCGAACCAAAACTCCATTCCCCCACCCCCTCCCCCCACTCCGCCCCGCTAAGATGGCTCCTACAGGCCTGTAGTTTTCCTTAAGGAGTTAAAACCCCAGTCTTTTCTGGAGCTGGGTCTTAAAAATAGTTCATCCACATTATCTTCCGCTGAACCCGATGTCTATCAACTATCTCCTCGTCTCCGCCAAAGCAGAACATCTTCTGTGTGTCGTCCAAGACTGCGCTATCAGCAGACAAGAGATAAAGAGTCAGTTTAGTCTGTACCATCAACAGCGGACTCCTTAGCTCGCTAGCGCGCGCGCACACACACAAACACACTCTCACTCACACACTCTCACACACATACTCACACACACTAGAACAAATGATGTGCCTGAAGCTCTGACCAGAATTTCTATATCCTTGTGGGAAGAAACATAGCCACCATCCCCATAGCAAATATCACCTTCTTCTTCTACTTCTTCTTCTTCTTCTTCATCTTCTTCTTCTGCTTCTTCTTCTTCTTCTTCTGCTTCTTCTGCTTCTTCTTCTTCTTCTGCTTCTTCTTCTTCTGCTTCTTCTTCTCCTTCTTCTTCTTCTTCTGCTTCTTCTTCTTCTTCTTGTTCTTCTTCTCCCTGGAACTGCAGCCGATGCCGTGAAGATGTCGACACGCAGCATCGTGTCAGTGTGGGAGTGGGTCATGATGGCTGTTTTGTCAGCCCCTGAGTCGAGCCAAAAAGCAGGGGGCGTGCAATACTTCTATATCAGACTCCACCACCATGGGGAATATGGCGATCCCTGCCCCATTAGCAAGACTAGGGACATTAGTGGCGGGACAGGGTCTTGGTCTGCTTTGGTTCGCCATGCTTGACGCCATCATGCCAGCTTTGGGTCTCTGATTGGCAGATCTGACAGCATCTTCCCTGGCAACATTCTGCTGTGACATACACATACAAGAACATGACTAGAAAGTGGCTCCTTGTCTTTAGCCGTGTGAGCTGAAGACAGACATAATATTCAACAATAATATTACATAAGCCACAAGACTACATTCATTGTATATAAAAAAAATCTTCAAGCTATTGTTAGTTATTTTTTTTGTACATAAAAATGATTAGATCACCAATATTGACAAAAACACTTCCCTGAAGAAAATCGTCCCTGTGGCCAACAGACCAAAACAACTGTTTTTTTTTTCTATGTTTACAATGACAGTAAACAGTTCTAAAAACACATAAATGCCTAAAAACAGCTTGTGCAAACAAACAAAAATGTGAGGACACACGAGTAGCACAGCGGTTAGTGTGCTTTTCTCTCATTGCGAAGGTCGGTCTCATGGAAATTAATGATGGATGTTTTGGGCCTCGCTAGTGACGTAGAAACAGGTACCTGGCACCCCCCTGGAGCTATGAAAGGAAAGGTGGCTGAATGTGAAACTGTCTACACGGCCCTGTAAACAGATCTGGGAAAATAAGGCAAGATTCCCGTACCCACATGAACTCTTAGACCCCAAAACACTATCAGGGATGATAAATTTTGCTTGCCTATAGCAATCAAAGTTCAGAGCGATAAAGTCTAAGTAAAGTGAAAAGTAGCACATTTATAACCCAATCTATGTTTTTAAACTATAGAGTGAAGATGTTCTTTCTACCAAAATGCTTCATTACATTTGTGTTTTCTGTCAGAGCATACAAGTGAACGATGTAATGGGATTTGTCAAATGGCCCTACTATTATTTTCTTTTAAGAACATGAAAACGTAAGCGATGCTGAAATAGCAAATAAAAACAAAATAAACCGCGACCTAAAATATTATATTAAGACAAGTGCAGGACTCAAATATTTTGATTAGAACCGATAAGACGACTAAACAGTGACACCAGAATAGTATCAAGCAGATAGTGATGTAATGTGTACCAGTTTCACTATCATGTACCGTATATCTTTATAAAGTTAACTGTAATGCCCCCCTCCAACTCATCTATTTCATTTCTTAATGATGTCCTACCCATCTACACTACTGTCGTCCTCTTCCTCTTTTTCCTTCCTAACTCTTCCCTCCTATAATTGCCTTCATTATTGTATCCTGCCTCTTAATTCTTTCTTTCCTGAATTTCCATGCACACCAGAATAAATTCTGAAGAGAAATTTTAGTAGAGAAAAAAACACTTGAAGAAAGTTACTGTATATTGTACAAATATGGAATGTGTTAGCAATGTGCTTGTTTTTTTTTCTTCTTCAGAATCTGCCTAAATATCGCTCTGAGCGCTGACTCGCACGGTCATCCAGAACCTACCAACAGTGCCAGAGCTGTTGTGGAGTGAAAGAGTTAAAACTGTGGAAACAAACTTCAGCTGACTGGTTCTGATGGTCTTTTCATGATGTATCTCTTCATTTTCAAATGATGTGATAATCTTCATTGGTTAAATTGTAATATAAAGACGGTACAGTTGTGAAGTAAGAATAAACATATTCTCAACTTCAGTAGAGTACATTCAGTCCTATCATTGTTCGTGTTAAACATGGACATTGTCTGGATCTGTGACTGGGTAAAGTGAAGAGAAAATCTCAACACAAAAAGTTGCCAGGGTAAACATCATTATGAGATGAACTGAGTTCAGCAGAAAGAACTCAGAGCCAAGAACTGAGTTCAGCAGAAAGAACTCAGAGCCAAGAACTGAGTTCAGCTGAAAGAACTCAGAGCCAAGAACTGAGTTCAGCAGAAAGAACTCAGAGCCAAGAACTGAGTTCAGCTGAAAGAACTCAGAGCCAAGAACTGAGTTCAGCAGAAAGAACTCAGAGCCAAGAACTGAGTTCAGCAGAAAGAACTCAGAGCCAAGAACTGAGTTCAGCTGAAAGAACTCAGAGCCAGGAATAATTCACCAACTGGAAAGAAAGGAAAAATCTGGTCGTGAACTGATTTCTCAAGTAAAAACCCAACGGAAGATTATTAACAAACTGAGAAGAGCTCAGATACAAAACAGATCAACAGGACATTGGCAGATCTTTAACCCTTGCGTAAGAAAACCTAGTAACAATTCCTTAGACGTGTAACGTGAAGACAGACGTTATATGATCTGATGATCACTGGAAAACTCAAAGGGAAAAGAGGGAAAACGTTTCCGAGAGGGTGTCCAGGCTAAAAAAAAAAATGAAGACAAAGGTACATGATTTGATCAGAAGCACCAAAGACTGCAGAAAGTGGTGAATCATGATCGTCAACACCTCCCTGTCCGACAGAGGAGAAATAAACGAGCAATGAAGCTATAACCAGCGCCGGAAAGGTGGAATTATTACACCGAGTATTGCTTTACAAAATTGGGAAGCGGGCTCGAACCAAGTTCCTTTGCAATGAGAAGCAACACTCTAACACGCCTCGAACTCAGAAGCTCAAATGAAACATTTCAGCGAATTTTAACGAATTCAGTAAAACTAGCTGTTAAAGAAATGTTACTGTTGAAATAATTAAAAAAATCAATCAGAGCATCAGACTTATACTAACGAAATAGTAACAAACCCAACTATAACAGAAACAGAAGCTTAACAGATAAAAATGACTGATTTAACAAACTTAACCGCTAGCGTGAAGCACATGTACATGAAGATAAAATTAGAGGGGGAAATTGGGGGGGGGGGCGTGTGATGCTAAAAAAGCAGAAAAATAAGCAGCAATAACACTTGCTTACACACAAAAAGTAGCTTTAATAGCCGGAACAAAACTGAATGAAACTATACAAAGATAGAGCATGGAACGAATAGTAATCAAGAAAATTAGGTTAAGCGAAAAAACGAGGCATTAATATTTAATAGAATAATAAAACAAAAGAGAAATAGCGACACCTTCAGGAAAAAAAAGATGCTAACTCAGTGGCCATTAGAGGGGAAAATTAGGTTAAACAACTACAGGTAGTTCTCGAGTTGCGGATAAATTCCGTTCCTAAGTCTGTACGTAAGTCGAATTTGTAACGTAAATTGGAACAGTTAGGTACGGTCCCTATCTAGTGTCATTTGTACAGATAATTAGGTATGGTTCCTATCTAGTGTCATTTATACAGATAGTTAGGTATAGTTCATATCTAGTGTCACTTATACAGATAGTTAGGTACGGTTAGTATCTAGTGTCAGTTATACAGATAGGTACTGTTCCTATCTAGTGTCAGTTATTCAGATAGTTAGGTATGGTTCATAACTAGTATCAGTTATATAGATAGTTAGGTACAGTTCATATCTAGTGTCAGTTATACAGATAGTTAAGTACAGTTCGTATCTAGTGTCAGTTATACAGATAGTTAGGTACGGTTCTTATCTAGTGTCAGTTATACAGATAGTTAGGTACGATTCATATCTGGTGTCAGTTATACAGATAGTTAGGTACGATTCATATCTAGTGTCAGTTATACAGATAAGCTGACAGTGTGTTTTTTTCTATGCACAGAAAACATTAACGAAACCGATGAACCGCTGTGGACGCGCAATGTTTTGATGCGCGTCGCAAAGTAGCACCCATTTGCTATTACGAACTATTGTTAGTAACTCAAGTTTTTAATATAATAGGACCTTACGAGGGTCGTTCGTAAGCGGTTGCACGCTAGTCGGACGTTCGTAACTCGGGGGACTACCTTAAAGAAATTTAAACCAAACAAAACAGAAAAGAAATACAACACAGCGAACAACAAAAAACAAAACAAAAAAAATAGCAGGAATAAACCGCAACACCAGCAACAAACCACACCAACAACCAGACGTCATTTAAGGCAACCCGAACCATCGAGGCTTAAGATGTGAGCACAGCTCCAGACATCACCTCCAGGCAAACCTTCTGCCGATGAGTTTGTACAAGCGTTCGTTGTGTGGTCTGAAAAACTTGTTAAGTTTGACAATGACCTTCTCGCTAATGTTGACATGCTTTCTGCCCTTGTTGGCACCCAGGCATTGCTCAGGAGCTGCCTTGGACCTCCGCATGCAGTAGAACCCGCGCGTGCTGTTGAAGTATAGGCTCTCTTGGTTAACCAGATGAGGCAAGTTCAGAAATGTTTCAAGTTTTCTAATTTCTGCTAAAGGATTTACTATGAGGTTGTCGCCATCAACAATGTGAAGGTTTCTTAGAGGAAACAGCTGCAGCCATCGGGATATATGCAGGTGGTACATGCTGATTTGGGTAGCCTTATAATCTGGGTTCACGTGACCTGTCTGCCTGTCCAAGGCGCGAATTTCGAAGGCCTCTGCTGTTTCATTCTTGGCTTGTTTGTTGGCGCAGATCTGGGTGTAGTCAGAGACAACCCGGGTGGTTGGATGTCTTAGAATGGCAACCAGCTTGATAGAGCTGTTCATACGGTGAATACGGCTTGGACTAATCTCAGAGATAAAGTATTTAGGTGTCTTCTCTATAGTGATCTGGTCTGGCAGTGATAGGGGCATTTTCTTGAGGTACCAGTCCAAGCCGAGCTGGTAGTTGGTATCGTTACTGAAGAAGTGCATCTCGTCGTTGGGGGAAATTATCTGCGGGTGAAGCTTGAGGAATTCAATGAGGGCGCGAGTGCCACATTTCCTAGCACCGACAATGATACAACCAGGCAACCGGTGCTGCAGAATGGAAACGTTTTGTCGGTCCTTATCCGAGTGGAGTTGGCCCTTCTCGAGTAGCTTACGAAATCCTTTGTTGCTGTTATCCATGCTGTCATCTGGAGGTGCGACTCCAAAAGTGACAGCTGCGAGAAGAGAACCGTCGTGGAACAAAGTGATGTAGACGAACAGTACAGCGGGGAAAGCAACCAAGCAAGACCTTGTCCATCGACGCAGTTGTCTCCTCATGCTTCTGTCACCGGCTCGGATTCTCCATTGTTCAACACAAAACACAGCAGATGCTTTAAGAGAGTGTTTCTGCTGGTGTGCTACGCATGTCCGGCTGCTCTTTCTTCCCTGCCACAGCTGTTGAGCGAATTATTTACACTGTTCTTGCTAATGATCTCCCAGGCTGACTAGCCGGCCTAGTCTTACATCTTAAACCGTGTCTGAGCCCGTATGAGCTGGCATTAACAGGTCTGGTGTCACCACAAAGTCTGGAATGAATGGCTTCACCACTGTTAAGTTGCAGACAAAGTAACGAGGACTTGTAACAGGTTTCCGTGACCACTGTGAGGCCACAAATCTTCGGTCGGCAGAAGCTCGCGAAAACAAGTCTCAGCGAAGACGGCTGGTGAGTGATACAGGTAGGAAAATAAGAGCATAGGTAGTGAGTGGCATTGCTGAGTGACAGTGTAACCTCTGACCTCTACGTTCACATTCCAACTGTGCACAGAAAGCCAGTTGTTCTGGGCAAAGATTGAGAGCTGACCTCTTTCTAGTGTGACGTGTAGAAAGCGTGCAGGAATGGATACAGAGCTCAAATCTTGGTTTAAAAAAAAAACTGCATGAAAATCTAACATTCAGTGGCTGTATTATATATTATTTCCAGTGGTGGAAGTTTTGTGCCATTTTCACATCTTTCAAAAATAACAGTCACGGATTACGTGTCTTTTATTCAGTGTTTTTGGTAAATAAAAAGATGAACGCAAATTTCAGTTGTGACATCATCAAAACTAGACAGAGGAAAAAAAAACAGATTTAACCGCTGAAAGTGCATCAAGTTTGCTGAAACTGAAATGCTGAAATTAAAAACCTCACACTTCCTGCCGCAGAATGGGCAGACAACTACGGCGAAGATCTGTCTCTTTGTGTCGAGGAGTGGAAGGAAACGTCGAAACAAAACTGCTATTTTCCTATTAAGACTCGCTTTTTCACAGTCATGAACTAACAATCACATCAACTTCACGCCATCTCAGGGAGGAAATCGTTTAGTCCAAATGCTGCTTGCAGGGACTCGTCAGATCCCATTCTCCCTGCCGCCCCACCTTGCCAGCGCCTCGTCACCTGGAAGGAAAGAAATCAAGGTAAGCATTACTGCGCAGGTAACTAAGATCGATACCATGATATCAGCTACGCTGGGCTGACTGCACATCCACACCAGAATAACAAACAACACAAAGTTCACATAAACAAAGCACTTTACAATAAACACGGGGTAATAGCACTTTTTTCTATTTCAGAGCACCATTAGCTAAATGAAGAGCACTTTTTTTTTCGCTGGCTTCCATTATATAACTTATTCTGGTTCAGTTAGAAATATCTACACTTCTTTCACTTGAAGATACAAACAGAAAACAGATTTAGATTGCGAAAGAAAGAAAAAAAAAAGAAAAGAAAGAAAGAAAGAACAAAAAGAAAGAAAGAAAGAAAGAACCAGACCAGCCTGGCATTCTGCTTTTAACTCTCTCACTCCGCCAATTCTTTGGTTTCTTTCTCATCGGAAGAGAAAGTTCACACGAACTGATTTACGGATCTTTTGTTCTGATCTACTCGAAGCTAAAAAATGCTTCTCTTTGCAGCAGACGCCCTTTTGATGCTGAATCAGGGATCAGATCCCGAGCTAATATCGGCAGATCTAGAAAAGATCAGAAAGAACTCTTGGCAGGCTGTGAACCAAAGTCTTGACTGAAAGGGCTCATCAGCGTATATATGACATGCTACATAATAAACCAACATGATCAGTTTGGGAGACTGTTATCAAGGATAAGGTAAATAATTCGCTTACAAGCTGGGGCTGAGAGAAAGAGCAGGCGGGCAACATTTTGTATCTCATCAGCAGAAACATTTTCACTAGCCATCTGCTCTGCTTTGCGTTGAACAATGGGGGATCTATTGCCTCACTTACAGCTTTTTTTTTCTTTGTTCACCTTTTCTTAAATGTACTCTCTCTCTCTCTCTCTCTCTCTCTCTCTCTCTCTCTCTCTCGTTTCGTTCTCATAAACCACTGACATTTACATGCATTATCCTAAGAGGTTTTCCTTTTTTTCGCCGATAGATCTTTTTCTTTCCACTGAGTTAATCAAACTAGGTCATCATTGATACCTTTGTTAAAACATCGATCAGACTTTTGAATTTCTTTGAAGTCGGTCCCAAATACGCCTCTTCTGTTTCTCTGAATAAAACATTTCTCTTTTGTTTTTGTTTTTTTTTTATATTGGAATTATTGCCCTCCTTTTCACTTCTAGCACATGATTTCCAATTCCCTTTTTATGTTTCATGTCTTATTTTTATTCTTTATTCCTGCATATTTTTTCAAAGTCCCCTTTTTTGTGATGATCTTTGATTTGGATATGTATTTTCAACTCTTATAAGACAAGCTAGCATTGCTTGGCTGTGAGATGTTAATGTTTACTGAATAATAATTTTGTTTAAAAGTTTCTACAATGGCTAATTATGCCACTGATTGTGTATCTGGCCACAGTATTAGTGACTGACCTTGAGTAATAAAAAAAAATTCTAAAGTTTAATTTTTCTGTTACTAAATTTAGCCAGTCTAGACAAATAATTAACAAAAATAAATTAATTTTGTGAAGTCAACATGACATAGCTAAGCTTTCCTTGACCCCATCTAAGGACTTTAACCATTTAGTCAAAGTACTAAAATTATCTTTGTTATATTCCTTAGATATAAAAGATCTATAATAACAAGTGCAGTATTTAAAAATACTGCCACACTTTCCTCTGTGCAGAAGTTAGCTAGATAATGCTTGCTAGGTGATACAGCTGTCATCCATTCTTGCTGCCACAAGTTAGCTAGATAATGCTTGCTGGGTGATACAGCTGTCATCCATTCTTGCTGCGTGTCCCAACCATCTCAACATTCTTGCTGCGTGTCCCAACCATCTCAACATTCTTGCTGCGTGTCCCAGTCATCTCAATATTCTTGATGCATGTAAAAACCATCTAAACATTCTTGATGCATGCCCCAACCATCTCAACATTTTTTCTGCATGTCCCAACCATCTCACCATTCTTGCTTTGTTTCTCAGCAATCTCAACATTCTGTTTCTGAATGTTGCCATCAGAAATGAAGGCGAAGCACCTCAGAACTTCCGAGATGACTTTTTAAAACCGTCATTTGTTGTTTATCATTCCGTGACAGATGTCAAAACTGAAACTAAATGTTGCTCATATCTTGAATATGTTGTGGATGTTTCAGGTATATATATGTGTGTGTGTGTGTGTGTGTGTACATACACATACATATACCAGTGCGAAACATGCAGGTCATATAAACCTGAAGGCTTTGTTTTGAGTGTTAACTTTCTACAGGTTATTAAGGCTTTGTTTTGAGTGTTAACTTTCTACAGGTTATCTCTCATGTCTTTTCCCATAATTTGCTATAAATGTGGTTGGTCTACTAGTCTGTTGATTTCATCGTCTAGAGAAAAGGTAGGTGGTGTTAGGAGCGTAAATGCCCTAGTTTGTTTTAAAATAGAATATGCACCTAAAATTGTTCGAAATTCTTTTTAGATTAATATATAGGATACCCCCGATTATTCATCATTTGGGGTTTAGATCATCATCATCATCATAATAATCATGTGCCGTGCCGACTGGCGTTGGCTTTTATGCTTCTCCATAATAAGAAGTACACGATCCTTCATGCAGGCCATCAACTCAGTTGGTGATCTCCTCTCACACCATCCCGTCAGACTTTCCAGTATCATTTTTCTTGGTCTTCCTCTTGATCTTCTTCCTTCTACTTTTCCTGTTGTTATAATATTTTCAATGCCCCCTCTTCTCATTGCATGTCCTATCAAAGTACATTTCTCTCTCTGATCTTTTTGACAAGATTTTTTTTGTCTCTCCAGCTCTTCTCATACATTCTTCATGAGTTATTTTTGCTGTCCAGGGGATTCGCAACATTCTTCTAATAAACCACATTTCTGCTGCTTTCAATGATTTTTATGCAGACTTTCCTATTGTCCATGATTCACTTCCATATAACAAGATATTTTTATAAGTCAGTTTAGAGCGTTAGTTTAATACCCCCCGATTATTCGTCAGTTAAGAGCTAAGGCACTGGCACAGAACACAAAATCGGCGAATAGCGAAGTATAAGCCTTTATTTAGCTTGAAAGTGCATTTTGCCCACTAAAAAACACAAATAACTCGCTATACAGGTGTGATCTGGGTCCGGTTATGTTCGGTCCAGGCAATCGTAAGTCGTTAAGTTCATCATTTTACATGGAGAGTCAAAAATGCAGCAAATAGTACAATAGTCTAAGCTAACCACACGGCGAGTGATTAGGAGCTGGTTATAAGTGAAAAGAGGCGAAAGAGCCAAGTGGCGAAAGGAGAGCGACGAAACGCGGGGGTGTCCTATACTTCAAAACACAGAAGAAATAATGTAAAATTTCCCCAGAGAAACGAATGCACAATGAATCCAAGTTAATGTAACGTGTGAAGGTAAATACAGATCTGCCAAATGATGGACTTGGGACGGAGATGAAACAAGAATGAGAACGGAAGAACAAAGTTTGTGAGCTGAGTGCATATTACAAACATACAAACCTGGCTGGAGTCTGACCCTGAACTGTCAGTCACTATTACATGACACATGCCATTACTGCGGAAGAACTTGGCTCGGTCTCTGCATTAAATATTTTCATCACGATAATTAATATCTGAACTCTCACCATCGCACCTGGCTATTATCACATACCACCTGGTCTCCAACTTTCACTGGAAAAGTCAGCGGTTAACAACCTTCATACCACCTGGCCTCCAACTTTCACTGGAAAAGTCAGCGGTTACCAACCTTCATACCACCTAGCCTCCAACTTTCACTGGAAAAGTCAGCGGTTACCAACCTTTCTGAGGTCCAGACACATGGATATACAAATTGTGGTATTCTTGTTTGACACAGGACTGACTTACAAAAATAACTCCTCAGTGAATGGATACTCCCTAACTTTCGCAGCACACCTACGGACTCTTCGTGGCATACTGTTGTCCCACGACACACTGGGTTATAATTGCTGAAATAAAGCGTTTTGTAAAGTATGCGCTGATAAATGAAGAAATTGTTACAATATATGGATAAGACAGGTTTCTTTGGACATGTCATAAGAAGACAATCGCCGAAAATGTATTGTGAAGAGTAAAGTTAGAGAACCTGACAATCATTTGATACGTCATGATAAGACGGAGTTTAGAGAACCTGACAATCACTGGATATATTATGAGAAGACCTGGCAATCACTAGATAACTCATGAGCAAAAGAATAATATAAGACCAAGGAGAAATAGCTTAACGGGCGATCAAGTGCCAGGGACAAATAAAGGCAATTAAACTGATTGTAAATATCAAGAACAACACAAAATAGAGTGAAACACAAAAATCCAAACACAGCACTTGATGTGCACATATCTTTCCTCTCTCTCTCTCTCTCTCTCACACACACACACATACACACACACACACCACATACCAACACACATACACATCGCCTAACACAGCCCCACACCAGACATTAACCACTACACATACTGAAGATAAAACACCTCTTCACAACCTATTTGGAAAATATCTCATTCATCAACAAAATACATCCTTGTCCTTGACCTTAATATCTTGTATGTGGTGTGTGTGTTTTAATATACATAAAAAGTGGAAATGGAGTAGTCGAATAAATGGCTTTTCTGCCATCTAAGCTGATTAGAAATCTCATTAGTTGGTAATCGATACTGCACGTTGCTTAGAGCCGATTCTGTCCTCATTTTTAAAGAGCAATAATCAATTATGTAAATTAGTTGAGAGAGAAGTAGGTCATTAATAATATAATTGGGACTAAATGTGACCTACTACCATTATACTTTGAATTATTGTTACTTATACAATGGCATTAGAGTTGCACGCATCAGGAGCATCTATTTGTACACGGAGTTATCAATGTCCAGGAATATAAACAAAAGGCACTGATAAAGGTTTTTAGTGCTCTAGGTGTTCAGGAATTCTAGTCTTGTTTAAGTTTTAGAAAGCTTGGTCATTTTGTAAGAATCAGAAAACGTAGTCTTGTAGAAAGAATCAGAAAACATAGTTAGAATCGGAAAACATACTCTTGTTGTAAGAATCAGAAAACAAAGTTATGTAGTTAGAATCAGAAAACATAATCTTGTAGCAAGAATCAGAAAACATAATCTTGTAGTTAGAATCATAAAACATGGCCTTATAGTAAGAACTGGAAAACATTGTCTTCTAATAAGAATCAGAAAACATTGTCTTATAGTAAGAATCAGAAAACATAGTCTTGTAATAAGAATCTTAAACATAATCTTGTAGTAAGAATAAAATAACATGGTCTTGTAGTAAGAGTCAGAAAACAGAGTCATGTAGTAAGAGTCAGAAAACAGAGTCATGTAGTAAGAATCAGAAAACATAGTCATGTAGTAAGAATCAGAAAACAGAGCCATGTAGTAAGAGTCAGAAAACAGAGTCATGTAGTAAGAGTCAGAAAACAGAGTCATGTAGTAAGAGTCAGAAAACATAATCATATAGTAAGAATCAGAAAACAGAGCCATGTAGTAAGAGTCAGAAAACAGAGTCATGTAGTAAGAATCAGAAAACGTGGCCCCCCCCCCCCCCATACCCCCACATTAAATACCCTACGTTATAGTTGTGTTTTATCTTACTAATTTTGAGATCAATAATTCATCCATAGTTTCAGTATTTCTCCGTCTGTTAACATAAAAAAAATAATGTTTACATTACAACAGGCACATGTTTATTTCTCTAACTGAATCAGATCTGGTATGTAGCACATCTAGTGACATAACGCCTTGAACCTGGAAAGTTCGCGACTCAACGATTCAGCCATCACAGGTAGGCCACCGTTTTAAAAGGCGCCACTTCCCAGATAAATGTTGTACCCGCCAAGTACACCCCGTGGCCCAGGTTTCTAACAGCGCTTCATTAACTTGTCAGCGTCGCCATGAATGTAACTTGTTTGCGCTATATATGCGCTATATAGGGGGGATAATTGTTTAAATGCTGGTTAATTGAGTCATCAAATAGCCCGATCAATATAACCAGATTTAGAATGTTCCAACTCTCTCGTTGTTTGATGTTGGCAACTCGATCTCTTTTACTTCGGCGGTTCCGCTAGAGGAGCAGCAAATCATCAAGTTTTTGTGTTGCTTGATTTTTTTTTTAAGCATTCACTTTTATTCTTTTAGTTGTCGGTCTCTCTTGTAAAGTGTCAAGTAAATGAGAAGGCTCATCTTGGTAACAGTGGATAAAGTGTTAATGTGGTCGCATGATATTGATCACAGAGGATAAAGTGTTAATGTGGTCGCATGATATTGACCATTCATTCATTCATTCATGTGCATGTCCCTTGCGGAACTTTGCCTCCCAAACAGCACTCCTGTAGGCCTCTCGGTTGTGAGCAAGATGGCCTGCTGCTGCTGCGTCCATCTGCAGATCGTCAACGATTTCTTGCAGCCATCTTCGTTTTGGTCTTCCTCTTTCTCTTTTTCCCATTATGTAACCTTCCAAAATGGTCTTCTCTAAATTATCATGACGTTTAATGTGTCCAAAATATTTAAGTTTTCTCTCTTTAATTCTCTTTACTAGCCAGCCTTCTTCAATATTAAGCTCTTGTAGTATAGATATATTTGTTCTTTTTTGTGTCCACGATATTTGAAGAACTCTTCTGTAGCATTTACATTCAAAGGCATTTATGTGTTTCTCAGCTGTTTTGTTAAGTGTCCAGGTCTCACAGGCATATGTTGCGATGGGAAAGATGCATGCCCTTAAAAATCTTATTTTTGTAGTTCTGTCTGCTCCTCTCCACAGATTCTTTATTTGTTTTACTTTCTGAAGAGCAACCTTTGTTCTCCTTTTAATTTCCCACATTGTATCTCCATTATTAGTTAGTAGTGATCCAAGATATTCAAAACTCTCCACTTCTTCCAATTTTTCCTCATTGATATATATTTCAGCTGCCTTGTTTGTTTTGTCAGTTGTCATCAATTTAGTTTTCTTTGCATTAAGATAGAGGTTCTGCTCTTCGCTATTCTTACGGACTGACATAATTAGTTTTTCAGTTCCTTTTTGTGTTGTGGATAGTAACACTGTGTCATCAGCATTTCTAATCTCTGGTATTTCATAACCTCCAATTGTTATGGCATCGTAATATTCTTTGTCTACATCTTCTCTAACATTCCTCATTATATTTTCAGTATACAAGTTAAATAAGTAGGGTGACAATATGCACCCCTGACGGACCCCTTGTTTTATGTCAAACCAAGTTGTTTCACTATTTATTCTTACTGCTGCTTGTTGGTCTAGATACAACAGTGATGTTAATTGTATCAAATGTGTTGGAAATCCCATTTTTTCCATTATTTCCCAAAGTTTCTGGTGTTGTACACAATCAAATGCCTTTGAATAGTCTATAAAAGATAAATATAGATTCACATTAAACTCTCTGCATTTCTCTATTATTAATCTTAGAGTGAATATATGATCTCTTGATCCTCTTCCTTGCCTGAAACCAGCTTGGACCATATTGACTTCTTCTTCTATTTTCTTACGACGTCTACCCATTACGATTTTTAACAGAATTTTACTGGCATGACTAATCAGGGCAACAGTTCTGTAGTTTGTGCATAATTTCAGGTTACCCTTTTTTGGCAGTGGTATGAATACAGTTCTTTTCCATTCTTCGGGGCCAAATACCTGAATGCCATATCTTCATGCACAGTGCATGATAGATTGTTGCACACTCCTTTCCTCCTGCTTTAATAAATTCAGCTGTTATCTCATCACATCCTCGTGATTTACCATTTTTCAGATTCTTTATTGCCCATAAAACTTCTATTGTCGGTTCAGGTTCTTTCTCCTCCAATAATAATTCACACTGTTGATTTCTGTTTCCACAGTCGGTTGTTTCATACATTCCTTTGCAATATTCCTTCCATCTTTCTAGAATTTCCTCTGTCTTTGTCAAAGTATTCCCCATCTCATCACAAATTACATTTAGCTTAGGTGTGACATTTCTCGTCAGTGTCTTCATTTCTTTAAACATTTCACTATCTCTTCCACACTTCTGATATTCGTCTATTTTTTCACAACAATCTTGTATGTATTGTTTTTTTGTCTTTTCTTATGTTTCTTCGTATTTCTTTTGTTAAAGTTGTATATTTCTCTTTGTTGTTGTTTGTCACTTTCCATTGCGTCTTCATTTCTCTACGTTGTTTTATCAGTTCTAGTGTACCTGCTGTAATCCATCTATTCTTTTGTGTTTTCTTTACTGGAACCATGTCTTTAGCTGTTGTTATTAAGATATCTTTGGCCTGCGTAGCCAATTCATCTGGTGTCATCTCCTCTTGTACAGCCATCAGGATTTCGAAACTGTTCTTCACTTCTATGCCGTATTGTTCTGGTATATTTGTAAGATCAAAGCGGAGTGGTCTTGATCCCTTAACTGTCTTTTTTATCTTTATCTTCATGTCTGCTATTAATAACTCATGGTCCGTGTCACAATCAGCACTTGGTAAAGTTTTTGCTGATGTTATGCTTGATCTCCACCTTCTTTGCACTAAAATGTAATCTATTTGATTCCTGGTTTTACCATCAGGTGATGTCCATGTGTAAAGTCTTCTTGGATGTTGTTTAAAAAGTGTGTTAGCGATCATTAGCTCATTTTCCATGCAAAACGCCATTAGATTGTCACCTGCCTCATTTCTATGTCCTATGCTAAATTTCCCTACAACATGTCCTTCATCTTCTGCTCTTTCTGTACCAATTTTTGCATTAAAATCATCCATTATTAATACAATATCATTTTTCCGTACCTGGTCTATTGTCGTTTGCAGTGTGTTATAATAGTTGTATACTTCCTCTTCTTCTGCTGCTGATGTAGATGCATATATCTGAATGATTGTTACATTTCTAGGAATGCCCTTAAGTCTGATTGTTAGGATTCTATCACTTACTGGATTGTAGCCTAGTAATGCTTTTGATGTTGATTTGTCCAAATAAAAAGCCACTCCATTCTTTCCTCCTACTTCTCCACCAGAGTATATAAAGATATTATCATTCTTGCTCTTAAAGTGTCCTGATCCTTTCCATCGATGTTCGCAGATTCCCAAAATGTGTATCCCCGTTCTTTTCATCTTGTCACTTATTACTTGATATGTTCCCTCATACATACTTCTTACATTCCATGTTCCTACTCTTTTTTTCTTTTTAGTTTGATACAGGGGTTTTCCTTGGTAACACCGTCAGGATTTTGTCCGTCATCACAATTACTAGTACTGACCTCTGTCTCACACTCTTCCCCAGTGTTAAAATTAGATCTATCTGGCCTGGGGGACTCACCACCAGATCTTTTTCCTATTTGACTTTCCATGATTGCTGTTTGGGTTTCTTGGTATATTTCCAGAAGATAGTTTACCATTGCTTTCCTTCCAGGCAGTGACTGTACTAGCCAGTGATCGTAGCCATTGTCCCTACATTGAGATCATCTGCCTACCATCATAGAGTGGTGACCATAACCAACATTATCTGTCAGCTGCTCTCCCATTCCATCCACCACCTGCTCCCATGGCTTCACGTCACCCTGATCGGGGGGCTATACGGGTACTCCACCTTGCCCAAGGGTGTCCCGTAGACTGACGGAGGTAAGGAGGCGTCTTAATTCTCCTTTGATACGGGACACCTCTACACCGCTAACTAAATTTTGTTGACCATAGAGGATAAAATTTTAATATGGTCGCATGATATTGACCATAGAGGACAAAGTGTTAATGTGGTCGCATGATATTGACCATAGAGGATAAAGTGTTAATGTGGTCGCATGATATTGACCATAGAGGATAAAGTGTTAATGTGGTCGCATGATATTGACCATAGAGGACAAAGTGTTAATATGGTCGCATGATCTTGACAGGAGAAGTCAGTCAGTCAGTCATTTGCATGTCCCTTGCGGAACTTTGCCTCCCTAACAGAACTCCTGTAGGACTCTCGGTTGTAAGCAAGATGCCCTGCTGCTGATGCATCCATTTCCAGATTATCAGCGATGTCTTGCAGCCATCTTCGGCTTGGTCTTCCTCTTTCTTTTTCCCATTATATACCCTTCCAAGACGGTCTTCTCTAAATTATCATGACGTTTAATATGTCCAAAATATTTAAGTTTTCTCTCTTTAATCCTCTTTACTAGCCAACCTTCTTCAATATTAAGTTCTTATGATATGGATATATTGGTTCTTCTCTGTGTCCATGATATTTGAAGAACTTTTCTGTAGCATTTACATTCAAAGGCATTTATGTGTTTCTCAGCTGCTTTGTTAAGTGTCCATACATGCATATGTTGCAATGGGAAAGATGCATGTCCCTAAAAATCTTATTTTTTGTAGTTCTGTCTGTTCCTCTCCACAGATTCTTTAGTTGTTTTATTTTCTAAAGAGCGATAGATGTCCTCCTTTTAATTCCCCGCATTGTATCTCTATTATTTGTTAATAGTGATTCAAGATATTCAAAACTCTCCACCTCTTCCAATTGTTCCTCATTGATACATATTTTAACTGCCTTATTTGTTTTGTCAGCTGTCATCAATTTAGTTTTCTTCGCATTAAGATAGAGGTTTTGCTCTTCACTATTCTTACAGACTGACATCATTAGTTTTTCCATTCCTTTTTTTGTGTTGTGGACAGTGCTACTGTGTTACTAGCATATATAATCTGTGGTAAAAAAGGCAGGAGAAGACAAAGTGTTAATGTGGTCGCCTAATATTGGCAGTAGAGGACAAAGTGATAATGTGGTTCCATAATCTTAACGACAGAGGACAAAATGCTAATGTGGTCCCATGATCTTGACAATAGATGACAAAATGTTAATGTGGTCGCCTGATACTGACTGTAGAAGACAAAGTGTTAACGTGGTCGCCTGATATTGACAGGAGATGACAAAATATTAATGTGGTCGCCTGATATTGACAATAAGGGACAAAATATTAATGTGGTCGCCTGATATTGACAGTAGAGGACAAAATGTTAAGGTGGTCGCCTGATATTGACAGTAGAGGACAAAGTTTTAAGGTGGTCGCCTGATATTGACAGTAGAGCACAAAATATTAATGTGGTCGCCTGATATTGACAGTAGAGCACAAAATATTAATGTGGTCGCCTGATATTGACAGTAGAGGACAAAATATTAATGTGGTCGCCTGATATTGACAGTAGAGGACAAAGTGTTAAGGTGGTCGCCTGATATTGACAGGAGAGGACAAAATATTAATGTGATCCCATAATCATGACAGTACAGGACAATGTCTTAATCCTGACAGAGCGCACAAAACATTAGCGATCAGTATAGGCAAGTGATCTTGATATCACCAGACAACGAGTTAACAATTAATCTTTTCCAGTGACCTTTGCCACCAAACAATGTTCCACAGATTAATTATCAGAAACAATGTTTCACAGATTAATTATCAGAAACAATGTTTCACAGATTAATTATCATAAACAGACAAATGTACCCACAGACCAATTTTCTCGAAAGATTTCAAATCTTCGCCATGACATATTGCTGTTGACACTAAGGTCAGAAGTGAATCCTCTCTATCACAAGCCTCACCGAGAAGTGAATGAGTAGTCCAGTAATACCTCGGTTAACGATGACTCACATAGCATTTCGTCGTTAAACGAGATTTTTAAAAATCTTCCTAATTTAACGCTGTACAAGAACAAATGTTTTGTTTTTATACGAAGATTCGTGTTCAGCTCAATCCTAACTGCTTGTAGAGGTTTAATATACAGTTACATTATTTCATTCATTTATGCTTCAATATTTCTCATCTTTATACCGTTGTGTGAATTATTCTAAAAGAATGTGACAACCGCATATGATAACCATTTTTATTCTTCGCTAGCTGTGAATTTAGAGATTGTTTTATGCTTGAAAATCTGTTTTTTCTTAATTCACTGGCGCATTTGAATTCGGATATGTACTCCAGTGTGCTTTTCTATGTAGGCTGATAAATCAGAATCAACTTTTCTAACATTTTTCAGGTATCAGTTTTTTGTTGTTTCTTTTTTTTTTCTTGTTTTAGTTCATTTGGTTGAAGTTATCACACAATTCATTACTTCACAATGAGAAGGATCTTGCGAGAATTGAATTTCCCAAACGCTCTTTATAATACTCAATAATAGATTAAAGCATTCAATAAGTTTCTTAATTAATCAGACATATTCATGCATAATACTTTTGTCTGTTTTCATTCAAAACAATTGTCTTTTATCAGAATCACGTGTCATGAATCACTTTGGATAATGGAACTCCATCCTTACTTACCACATGATGTGGAAAACAGAACTGCATTCCCAGCATAATTTGAAGAGCCGCGTGAGCGTGATGAAAGAGTTAATGGGAGAGTTAACTGAAGCATGGGAGTAAAGATAAGAGAGAGAAACTGGACCGGAGGAAACGTGATTTTCAGAAATAATGAAATAATAAATGCAGTAATGGGCCATAAGAGCCTGATATCACGTGACACGTGTTGTGAGTCCTGTCTTTGTCAGTGTACCAAAAACTGAAACGTTACACAAAAAAACATTCCGTGTCTGCTGGTCAAGACACCATCTTATATATCTGAAACGTTACACATAAAACATGCCGTGCCTGCTGGTCAAGACACCATCTTATATATCTGAAACGTTACACATAAAACATGCTGTGTGTGCTGGTCAAGACACTACCATAAAGAGCTGAAACACTACAAATATAAACACGCCGAGTCTGCTACCAAAACACCCCCTTATATAGCTGAAACGCTAAACTAAATCGACTGTCTGATAGTGAATATTCTGCTACATCAAACCCAAGTGCCCAGGGAAACAAACTAAGTCATAACAAGCTTAACGAACGGAAGGAGGGTGTAAAAAAAGGGGAGGGTGGGGGGGGGGTGCAGCGGAGCGTGCTGGGAAATCCAGATAATCATCGTTCTTCCTCACTATCATCATTATCCATCGTTATCATTATCATCATCCTTCTTCATTATTATCATCACTACTTTATTCTCCACTTTGACGATAGATAACCATCATTATTTTCACCTGTCGTCATCATTATCACCACTGTCATCAATTTTCTTTTCATCGTTATCATTGTCATCATATATCCTTGTCACTATCATCTTCTATTGTCATCATCATCATCATGAATAGACAGAACCACGTGATCTGTTACTATTGTTTTAAATATCTAAAATCTTTGTCGTCTTCTTCCTTCTTGATCTATTAACAATGGTAGATTCGCAGCGGAAACACTTTCAGCAAAATAAAAACAAAAACGGTAAGAAAAAATGTGGCGTTGACATCTGAACAAGAAGATCATGAGAACACCGGAGATGTATAGAGACGACCATTTCAGTTGGAGATGCGAGCCGGCAGGAAGACAAGATGGCTGACGTCAAACAACGAGCTATTTCGAGTCTCCTCCGTCTTGTGACGGTCACTAATAACAAGGACTGTCTGGCTCTGATTATGAAGCCTTTCTTGTACTGCTGATCCCAGGCTAAAAGACTCTTAAGTTATTAATAGTAACTGAAACTAAATGTTGACGAAAAGGTGAACAACAGCGCCATTAAGCTTTATAGTCAAACAACCATTTAAAAAAAAGCAGAGCAGTAAAAGCCGTATACCATCAGTCACAGCAAAGAACTATTTCGAAAAGCACAGAATGTTTCAAATAACTGGCGAAGTAACATGTCTTCAACTGGTCACAACTGATTTATTCAAGTCAGACGAATCCAAAGTTAACAAAATCAGTAACACAAATGTTACACATTTTTAACCATAAGAGGTTAGCCACTTGTAATATTTGGCTCTACTGTTCTGTGACTGAATGTTGTGTGACTGACTGTTGTGTAACTGAAAGGTATTTAGCTGACAGTTCTGTGATCGATTGTCGTGTGACTGACTGCTGTGTAGTTGATAGTTTTGTGACTCTATGTTGTGTGGCTAATTGCTGTGTGACTGTATGTTGTGTAACTGAATTTGTGTGACCGATAACTGTGTGACTCAATGATGTGTGACTGACCGCTTGATGGCTGACTGTTGTGTGACTAAATATTGTGTGTGACTGACTGTTGTGTGACTGACTGTTGTGTGACTGAATGTTGTGACTGTCTATTGCGTTGCTGACTGGTGTGTGAATAAATGCTATGACTTAAGTTGTATTAGATTGTTGTGTAGCTGTGTAACTGACTGTTGTGTAGCTGTGTGACTGATTGTTGTGTGACTAACTGTTGTGTAGCTGTGTGACTGACTGTTGTGTAGTTGTGTGATTGACTGTTGTGTAGCTGTGTGACTGATTGTTGTGTGACTAACTGTTGTGTAGCTGTGTGACTGACTGTTGTGTAGCTGTGTGATTGACTGTTATTACTGACTGTTATGTAGCTGTGTGACTGCCTGTTGTATGACTGACTGTTGTGTAGCTGAATGTTGTGTAGCTGTGTGACTGACCGTTGTGTAACTATGTGACTGACTGTTGTGCAGCTGTGTGACTGATTGTTGTGTAGCTTTGTGAATGATTGTTGTGTGACTGACCGTTGTGTAACTGTGTGACTGACTGTTGTGTAGCTGTGTGACTGATTGTTGTGTAGCTTTGTGACTGATTGTTGTGTGACTGACTAGTGTGTAGCTGTGTGGCTGCTTGTTGTGTGACTGACTGTTGCTTAGCTGTGTGACCGATTGTTGTTTAGCTGTGTGACTGACGTCATTCTATGAGAGAATAAAGTGGAGATGAATAATAAAGCAACCCCAGCCTTCATCTTGTCACTAATTTAATGATCGCCCACGGGGGGCGCCAGAGTGTTTCAGACGTATGTGTTGGAGATCATTACACTCTCTAGAGCGCGGAAGAGCTTGTGACGCTCCCTTGGCGCTTAGTTATGGGGACTCAAGTTCTAGGACTCGCTTACTCCGCACTCAATTATGTTTCCATGTTTTCCTTCTGTTGTTCTCCTCAGAAGCTCATGTTGAGAGGATTTTTCTTTTTTTTCTTCCCCCCAGACTTGAATCTGTCATGGGTTTGAGAGATGCTGAGTACGCAGCTGTCATTGTCTGACTGAGCTGTTGGCCTCGCCAAGAATGTGCTAATAGTTCGCGGGAGTTCTCCGTCTGTGAGACAGCTCTAAATCTGCATGGACGTGTTTCAGAAAAAACTGCAGCAATATTTTGCAACTTAGATTCGCAATAAACAATTCAAATGTATTCTGCATCGTCGAGTTTGGTCAATTTTTTACATACTACAACATATTTCGTATGACGCATTGGTCATGGACCTTATATTTACCATCTTCTGTACATCTAAATCTTGCCGAAGGTAGAGGGCCCAGTTGGTTCATTATAAAACCTTGTTCTGGAACTCTCTATCAGGGCGTTCATTAAATTCAGCAGCAGGAGATAGTCAGACATGAACACAGACAAGTGCAAGGAGACTGGAGGTTGAGAGGCTGCAATGTAAGCAAGGCAAAATAAGTCTTGAAAGGTACAATGAGCCACGGAAAATAGAATGAGCATGGAAAATAGAATGCGCCATGGAAGGTAGAATGAGCCATGGAGGGTACAATGAACCATGAAAGGTAGAATGAGCCATGAGAGAGTCATGGGGTGATGAAGGAAGTTGCTCCTCCAGATGGTGCTTGTCAAGCTCCACATAAATAGATAAGATATTTCCTTTAAAACTGTCTTCTCAGACAAAGTTTATCATGAAAAGCTGTTTTATAAGACAAAGTCACTATTTTACTATGAAGAACAATTTTATAACACAAAGTCACTATTTTACCATGAAAAGTCACTATTTTACAATGAGGAACAATTTTATAAGACAAAGCCACTATTTTACCATGAAAAGTCACTATTTTACAATGAGGAACAATTTTATAAGACAAAGCCACTATTTTACCAGGAAAAACCGTTTTATAAGACAAAGCCACTATTTTACCAGGAAAAACCGTTTTCTAAGACAAAGCCACTATTTTACCATGAAGAACAATTTTATAAGACAAAGCCACTATTTTACCATGAAGAACAATTTTATAAGACAAAGCCACTTTTTTACCACGCAAAACCGTTTTATAAGACAAAGCCACTATTTTACCATGAAGAACAATTTTATAAGACAAAGCCACTATTTTACCAGGAAAAACCGTTTTATAAGACAAAGTCACTATTTTACCAGGAAAAACCGTTTTATAAGACAAAGCCACTATTTTACCAGGAAAAACCGTTTTATAAGACAAAGTCACTATTTTACCAGGAAAAACCGTTTTATAAGACAAAGTCACTATTTTACCACGAAAAACCGTTTTATAAGACAAAGTCACTATTTTACCAGGAAAAACCGTTTTATAAGACAAAGTCACTATTTTACCAGGAAAAACCGTTTTATAAGACAAAGCCACTATTTTACCATGAAAAGTCACTATTTTACCACGAAAAACCGTTTTATAAGACAAAGTCACTATTTTACCAGGAAAAACCGTTTTATAAGACAAAGCCACTATTTTACCATGAAAAACCGTTTTATAAGACAAAGCCACTATTTTACCACGAAAAACCGTTTTATAAGACAAAGCCACTATTTTACCATGAAAAACCGTTTTATAAGACAAAGCCACTATTTTACCACGAAAAACCGTTTTATAAGACAAAGCCACTATTTTACCACGAAAAACCGTTTTATAAGACAAAGCCACTATTTTACCAGGAAAAACCGTTTTATAAGACAAAGCCACTATTTTACCAGGAAAAACCGTTTTATAAGACAAAGCCACTATTTTACCACGAAAAACCGTTTTATAAGACAAAGCCACTATTTTACCAGGAAAAACCGTTCTATAAGACAAAGTCACTATTTTACCAGGAAAAACCGTTTTATAAGACAAAGTCACTATTTTACTCTCAGGAAAAATTTTATAAGACAAAGCCACTATTTTACCAGGAAAAACCGTTTTATAAGACAAAGCCACTATTTTACCAGGAAAAACCGTTTTATAAGACAAAGCCACTATTTTACCAGGAAAAACCGTTTTCTAAGACAAAGCCACTATTTTACCATGAAGAACAATTTTATAAGACAAAGCCACTATTTTACCATGAAGAACAATTTTATAAGACAAAGCCACTTTTTTACCACGCAAAACCGTTTTATAAGACAAAGCCACTATTTTACCATGAAGAACAATTTTATAAGACAAAGCCACTATTTTACCAGGAAAAACCGTTTTATAAGACAAAGTCACTATTTTACCAGGAAAAACCGTTTTATAAGACAAAGCCACTATTTTACCAGGAAAAACCGTTTTATAAGACAAAGTCACTATTTTACCAGGAAAAACCGTTTTATAAGACAAAGTCACTATTTTACCACGAAAAACCGTTTTATAAGACAAAGTCACTATTTTACCAGGAAAAACCGTTTTATAAGACAAAGTCACTATTTTACCAGGAAAAACCGTTTTATAAGACAAAGTCACTATTTTACCACGAAAAACCGTTTTATAAGACAAAGTCACTATTTTACCAGGAAAAACCGTTTTATAAGACAAAGCCACTATTTTACCATGAAAAACCGTTTTATAAGACAAAGCCACTATTTTACCACGAAAAACCGTTTTATAAGACAAAGCCACTATTTTACCATGAAAAACCGTTTTATAAGACAAAGCCACTATTTTACCACGAAAAACCGTTTTATAAGACAAAGCCACTATTTTACCACGAAAAACCGTTTTATAAGACAAAGCCACTATTTTACCAGGAAAAACCGTTTTATAAGACAAAGCCACTATTTTACCAGGAAAAACCGTTTTATAAGACAAAGCCACTATTTTACCACGAAAAACCGTTTTATAAGACAAAGCCACTATTTTACCAGGAAAAACCGTTCTATAAGACAAAGTCACTATTTTACCAGGAAAAACCGTTTTATAAGACAAAGTCACTATTTTACCAGGAAAAACCGTTTTATAAGACAAAGCCACTATTTTACCAGGAAAAACCGTTTTATAAGACAAAGCCACTATTTTACCACGAAAAACCGTTTTATAAGACAAAGCCACTATTTTACCACGAAAAACCATTTTATAAGACAAAGCCACTATTTTACCAGGAAAAACCGTTTTATAAGACAAAGCCACTATTTTACCACGCAAAACCGTTTTATAAGACAAAGCCACTATTTTACCATGAAGAACAATTTTATAAGACAAAGCCACTATTTTACCATGAAGAACAATTTTATAAGACAAAGCCACTATTTTACCATGAAGAACAATTTTATAAGACAAAGCCACTATTTTACCATGAAGAACAATTTTATAAGACAAAGCCACTATTTTACCACGAAAAACCGTTTTATAAGACAAAGCCACTATTTTACCAGGAAAAACCGTTTTATAAGACAAAGCCACTATTTTACCAGGAAAAACCGTTTTATAAGACAAAGTCACTATTTTACCAGGAAAAACCGTTTTATAAGACAAAGTCACTATTTTACCAGAAAAAACCGTTTTATAAGACAAAGTCACTATTTTACCAGAAAAAACCGTTTTATAAGACAAAGTCACTATTTTACCACGAAAAACCGTTTTATAAGACAAAGTCACTATTTTACCACGAAAAACCGTTTTATAAGACAAAGTCACTATTTTACCAGGAAAAACCGTTTTATAAGACAAAGTCACTATTTTACCACGAAAAACCGTTTTATAAGACAAAGTCACTATTTTACCACGAAAAACCGTTTTATAAGACAAAGCCACTATTTTACCACGAAAAACCGTTTTATAAGACAAAGTCACTATTTTACCATGAAGAACAATTTTATAAGACAAAGCCACTATTTTACCATGAAGAACAATTTTATAAGACAAAGCCACTATTTTACCAGGAAAAACCATTTTATAAGACAAAGCCACTATTTTACCATGAAGAACAATTTTATAAGACAAAGCCACTATTTTACCAGGAAAAACCATTTTATAAGACAAAAGTCATTAGGATTACAAAAAAGAGAAAAAAAAAAACATACCACGTGACGACCTTGTGTAACAGATCTAGTTCGTCAAGTTGGGAACTCGCTGTTCTTTCCTTTAAGATCTCCTCCGCTGACCACGTGACCCTGCTGTCCATGAATGTAAAGCATTTCCAGGGCAAAGCTCCTACTTTCTCCGTATCTTCCTGGGGTGGGGCTCGGACAGGCATCGATTTTGTCATTTTCGCAGTAACTACCCCGGGCTAATGAAGCTTGAGCGACCAAGAGAAGAGCGCTATTGTAAACACTTCCATTATCGAGCCAA
This sequence comes from Achatina immaculata, assembly GCA_009760885.1. NCBI lineage: Eukaryota > Metazoa > Mollusca > Gastropoda > Stylommatophora > Achatinidae > Lissachatina > Lissachatina immaculata. Next base: position 34,075,875 of record CM019720.1, read on the forward strand.
GCAAAGCCGTGTTGTTAGTGTTCTTACTATTTGCCTCAGCAGGGGCGATAATAATGGTATCAGTTGGCACGAGAGAAGCACGTCCAGTGAGACAAATCTAACCATATCCAATACAGGCTGTTTGCAGGCACAGTAAGATGAAACTAATTCTAACACAGACTGTTTACACGAAAATGAAAAGATACCATTTCTAATACATGCTGTTTGTAAGCTAAACGAGATGAAACCAATTCTAATGTAGGCTGTTTTCAAGTAAAACGAGAACAAACCAACTCTAATACAGTCTGTCTACAAGTAAAACGAGAACAAACCAACTCTAATACAGTCTGTCTACAAGTAAAACGAGAACAAACCAACTCTAATACAGTCTGTCTACAAGTAAAACGAGAACAAACCAACTCTAATACAGTCTGTCTACAAGTAAAACGAGAACAAACCAACTCTAATACAGTCTGTCTACAAGTAAAACGAGAACAAACCAACTCTAATACACTCTGTTTACAAGTAAAACGAGAACAAACCAACTCCAATACAGTTGTCTACAAGTAAAACGAGAACAAACCAACTCTAATACTGGCTGTTTGCAAGCTAAACGAGTAAAGCAATGTCCCATTATAAAATTCCAATAGAAGTCTCTGTATAAAGATAAGAGTTAACGAAGTAAAATGGGTGTTATGTTTGTGCATGTTTGTGCGTGTTTGTTGTGTTATAATATCTGGATTGAAACCCTGGACGCACAATACAAAACGTTATTTTGTTTTGATAAAACACGATTTTCTGGCATATAAAAATCATTACATTTTTCAGTTGAGCAAACTGAAGCAGTCATACATTGTTACTAAGAATAGTTTTGGCAGATATTCCTAAAGAAAAGTTAATGTATAGATTTACTGAAATAAATTATCATTTTAATATAAGAGTTAGTTACTTTTCTGAAGCATCTACAGTTTTATCGCATCGCCTTCTTGTATACATCATCTCTATCATCTTCTTTTTACATCATTTCCATCGCCATCTTGTATGCTTGATTTGCATCACCTTCTTGTAAAAATCATTTCCATCACCTTCTTTTATATATCACGTGCTGCAAATGACAATATTAAAACTTTTTATTGGAAGTAATACCACAGATCGAAGGACTATATAGCTTTCATGTAAGCACATTTAATTCAAGACCTGAGCTATATAGATTTCATGGAAGCACATTTAATTCAAGACCTGAGCTATATAGCTTTCATGGAAGCACATTTAATTCAAGACCTGAGCTATATAGCTTTCATGGAAGCACATTTAATTCAAGATCTGAGCTATATAGCTTTCATGGAAGCACATTTAACACTGCACGCAGATTGCGCAGGGGTTGTCTCAGTCAGGGATTTAGTGCTAGTTGTTGTCTGGTCATACTTCTCTATCTGTCAGTGTGACTTCTTTGCATCCCGTAACCCAATGAGGATCTTTAAAAAAACAGACATACAGCCGATTTGGGCGTGAACTGTAATAGCTAGCTATAACACCTAGAGTTGACCCCACCCCCACCCCCTCCAAAGCACATACACCAAACTACCCCACAACCCCTCCAAAGGAAAAAAAAACTCTCAAATGACTCCACCACCTTGGAGAACACATCAACATCCATTAGGAAACGTTAGTTTCCTGTTGCGCTACAGAAAGTTACAGTGTGGCACTGACTAGTGGTCCTTATAAATGCGGTGTCTCTAACACGGTGCTCCTTAATCTGGAGTCCATGGACCCACCCCCCACCCCCCATGAGGCCCGCAGAAAAAAATGCCAGTAAATGGACTACTTCAATTTTATTTTAATCTGAGCATATTTTTTATTCATTTTATTGCTTTCTTTTTTTTTTTTGCTATGGTTCAAGAACCATTCTTAGGCCGGAAAGAGGGTTCACAGTCTAAAAGATTTAGAACCACTGCTTTAATATAATTATCTTCTCACCTGCCAGTGCTTGTTCCCTGGTATATGCTGTGTCATCAAGGACGAAGAAACTGGCACGGAATCGACTCTTCATACATTCACAGCTTCTTGCGGTAGTTTCTTCATGAAAGCACAGACGTATTCCGCTAACGACTGACAATCAGCGACCTATATCTGAACAAGACCCTGTCCCAGCTCGCTGTATCCCCACTAACAGGCCTAACCAGGCTAACGGGGCAGGGATTTCCCAAGGCGGTGGAGTCTGTTAAACAAGTAATGCACGCCCCCTGCATTTTAGATGTACTCCGTGGCTACAAAAATAGCAGCCATAACCTGCTCCCACGCCGATACGATGCTGTGCCACGCCATCTTCACTAGCTCCCAGTTCCGTAGAGACAGAAACAAGACAAAACAGCGTTTTCTAAATCTTGACAGGTCAAGATATGAAGAAGCAGAGACGCGAGGACTACGAATTAAGTATAAACTTGAAGCTGCAGTTAAAAAAATGAGTGAAGTACTTACAGTTGTTGTTGTGACAGAATCCTGAACATGACAGTTCATTTAAATATGCCACAGCTAACAAGGAGCATGTGTGACAGAAAGTTGTCTTGAGTGACAGGAACAAGACGAAAGGCCATTAGCAAGAGACTACCTTATTAGTGGGTGAAAGATTGTCAGGATATATGACACCATATAAACCTGGTCAGTTGGATAATGTCAGAGATACAGTGACAAAGTTCAACAGGAATACAATCAAACCCATGAAAAAATCATTTGGCATAGATATATTGTGGAGTAATAAACTAAAAATAATCATTTGACATAGATATATGGTGGAGTATTAAACTAAATATAATCATTTAGCATAGATATATTGTGGAGTAATAAACTAAAAATAATCATTTGACATAGATATATTGTGGAGTATTAAACTAAAACATACAACAAATCTAAATAAATGAGAGCGGTACAGGAAGTCACTGAACCATAAAGTGGCTACATAAAATGGGCAGTTAAATGATGGAATTATCAGTAACACGCATGAGCACGTATAGTACATTTGTATGTGTGTATGTGTATGTGTGCATGAGGGAAAGAGAGAGTGAGAAAGAAACTAAAAGAGAGACAAACAGAGAAAGGGAGAGAAAAAGAGAGAATAAGGGAGAGAAAGAGAGAGAAAGGGAGAAAGAGAAACAGACAGAGAAAAAGAGAGAGACAGAGAAATAGAAAGATTGATTGATTTTTATTTCCAAAGAGTTAAGAATTGGGCACGCAGGCCCGTCTGACATTCTGCCCTTTATCATACAACTTTCACTCTGTTCCAGACATTCTACAAATATTCTGCTCATATAACCAACATAACTAACATTGGAAAGCTGAGAGACATAAAATAAAATTAAAGTACATTCACATTTCACTCTTATCCATGCACTCAGTACAGAAAGTAACTATATAAATGACTACAGAAAGTAACTAAAGAAAGAAAGAGAGAGAGAGAGAGAGAGAGAGAGAAAGAACGAGAGACAGCAAAAGAAAGACAGAGAGAAAATTAAAAATTCGCCATGAGAGGTACCAAATGAAAGACTGAAATGTTTTATTGTACTAGAAACTAAAATCTGTTGTAAATCAGTGAGAGGAAGCAAATTTTGTATTGTTTATAAACTAAAGTCTGTTGTAAACCAGTGAGAGAAAGCAAAGTTTGTATTGTGTAGAAACTAAAGTCTGTTGTAAACCAGTGAGAGAAAGCAAATTTTATATTGCCTAGAAACTAAAGTCTGTTGTAAACCAGTGAGAGAAAGCAAATTTTATATTGTGTAGAAACTAAAGTCTGTTGTAAACCAGTGAGAGAAAGCAAATTTTATATTGTGTAGAAACTAAAGTCTGTTGTAAACCAGTGAGAGAAAACAAATTTTTTGTCTTAAGCACTCACACGATGGCCGCCCGCTTTTCAGAAAACACTATCTTGGCAAAAACATCTACAGGACGCCAACAACAACAACATAATAATAATAATTACAACAATAATAATAATAATCTAAAAGAAACCCATAACGAGATGAATAAAAACAGCAACAGAGTGCATTTAAAACGCAAAAATTGGAGAAAGAAGATTTTGCAGCGCACTTGAATAACTAATGAAGGTGTAAATATTGGATGGGTGTTATCGCACCCACGATGTTTGACGTTTCACTTTTATGATTTTAATATTAATCAATATTTCGCTTATTACGTTTGCTGCTGCAAAATAAAAATGAAAGGAAACGGAGTCCACGCTGATAAGTTTTTGTTATATTTCGTGATATGGATATGTAAACAGCAACATCTGTAATAATATACGTACAAGTCTCCTACAGATAAACGAGACCACAACTTATCAAAATCATATATATATATATAAACAAGTGCCCGCCGGTTGTTTGATGTTTAGTGAACCAGTTCTGATTAGTTTCCAGTTACGAGGAGAGATCAAGGCTGGAGGGAATGAAATGAAAGGAGGGGTGTAGAGTGGGAGGTTGGAAATAAAGCTGAGAGACTGCAGAGTGGGAGTTTGGAAATAAAGCTGTGAGACTGCAGAATGGGAGGTTAGAAATAAATCTGTAAGACTGCAGAGTGAGATGTTAGAAATAAATCTGTGAGACTGCAGAGTGAGATGTTAGAAATAAATCTGTGAGACTGCAGAGTGAGATGTTAGAAATAAATCTGTGAGACTGCAGAGTGAGATGTTAGAAATAAAGCCGTGAGACTGCAGAGTGGGAGGTTAGAAATAAATCTGTGAGACTGCAGAATGGGAGGTTAGAAATAAATCTGTGAGACTGCAGAGTGAGATGTTAGAAATAAATCTGTGAGACTGCAGAGTGGGAAGGTGGAAATAAATCTGTGAGACTGCAGAGTGAGATGTTAGAAATAAATCTGTGAGACTGCAGAGTGGGAGGTTAGAAATAAATCTGTGAGACTGCAGAGTGGGAGGTTAGAAATAAATCTGTGAGACTGCAGAATGGGAGGTTAGAAATAAATCTGTAAGACTGCAGAGTGAGATGTTAGAAATAAATCTGTGAGACTGCAGAGTGAGATGTTAGAAATAAAGCCGTGAGACTGCAGAGTGGGATGTTAGAAATAAAGCCGTGAGACTGCAGAGTGAGATGTTAGAAATAAATCTGTGAGACTGCAGAGTGAGATGTTAGAAATAAATCTGTGAGACTGCAGAGTGAGATGTTAGAAATAAATCTGTGAGACTGCAGAGTGAGATGTTAGAAATAAAGCCGTGAGACTGCAGAGTGGGAGGTTAGAAATAAATCTGTGAGACTGCAGAGTGAGATGTTAGAAATAAAGCCGTGAGACTGCAGAGTGGGAGGTTAGAAATAAATCTGTGAGACTGCAGAGTGGGAGGTTAGAAATAAATCTGTGAGACTGCAGAGTGGGAGGTTAGAAATAAATCTGTGAGACTGCAGAGTGGGAGGTTAGAAATAAATCTGTGAGACTGCAGAGTGGGAGGTTAGAAATAAATCTGTGAGACTGCAGAGTGGGAGGTTAGAAATAAATCTGTGAGACTGCAGAGTGGGAGGTTAGAAATAAAGCCATGAGACTGCAGAGTGAGATGTTAGAAATAAAGCCGTGAGACTGCAGAGTGAGATGTTAGAAATAAAGCCGTGAGACTGCAGAGTGAGAGGTTAGAAATAAAGCCGTGAGACTGCAGAGTGAGATGTTAGAAATAAAGCCGTGAGACTGCGGAGTGAGAGGTTAGAAATAAATCTGTGAGACTGCAGAGTGGGAGGTTAGAAATAAATCTGTGAGACTGCAGAGTGAGATGTTAGAAATAAATATGTGAGACTGCAGAGTGAGATGTTAGAAATAAATCTGTGAGACTGCAGAGTGGGAGGTTAGAAATAAATCTGTGAGACTGCAGAGTGAGATGTTAGAAATAAATCTGTGAGACTGCAGAGTGAGATGTTAGAAATAAATCTGTGAGACTGCAGAGTGAGATGTTAGAAATAAATCTGTGAGACTGCAGAGTGAGATGTTAGAAATAAATCTGTGAGACTGCAGAGTGGGATGTTAGAAATAAATCTGTGAGACTGCAGAGTGAGATGTTAGAAATAAATCTGTGAGACTGCAGAGTGAGATGTTAGAAATAAATCTGTGAGACTGCAGAGTGGGATGTTAGAAATAAATCTGTGAGACTGCAGAGTGGGAGGTTAGACATAAAATGGGAAGATCTGGTGTAAACAGAGACTACCTAGAACTTTGCAGAGATAATCTAGTTTCACGAAATCTTTGTCTCACAAAGTGTGTAAACATATTTGTGGTGCTCACAGCCTATAGAAGATTTGACGGCCATCATGTTCCGCTTTGATCTTCTTTTATTACTGCCAGCATCCATGAAGCTGAGAGCTGTCTCCACGGCAGCTCACACCACGGTGACCTTGATGACCGTGTGCAACGTGGAGATGTTACGCCTTCATTCACGAGGCTGTGTTGAGAATATAGTGCCACGGTGGTAGCCACAGGTTTCCATACTCCCGCCCCGCCCCTAGTGCACAAAGTCAACATCCCTAGCGCTCCCCTCCATCCCTCAGTTGATTCTGATGCCCGTTGGTTCTTCCTTTCCCCATGTCGCCACCCCACCCCCCGGTTCTTCCCAGGGCTGTAAGGGAGTCTTGCTACTCATTTTGGGAACCGCTGTTATAAATCGCCATGGAGATCACGACCAATCCTTCGTTGATAAGCCGTTCATGAAGCACTTATCTTCCCTTGATACACAGATCATGAAGCACTTATCTTCACTTGATACACAGATCATGAAGCACTTATCTTCCCTTGATACACAGATCATGAAGCACTTATCTTCACTTGATACACAGACCGTGAAGCACTTGTCTTCCCTTGACACACAGATCATGAAGCACTCATCTTCACTTGATACACAGATCATGAAGCACTTATCTTCTCTTGATACAAAGATCATGAAGCACTTATCTTCACTTGATACACAGATCATGAAGCACTTATCTTCCCTTGATACAAGGATCATGAAGCACTTATCTTCCCTTGATACAAGGATCATGAAGCACTTATCTTCCCTTGATACACAGATCATGAAGCACTTATCTTCCCTTGATACAAAGATCATGAAGCACATATCTTCCCTTGATACAAAGATTATGAAGTACTTTTCTTCACTTGATACAAGATCATGAAGCACTCATCTTCACTTGATACACAGATCATGAAGCACTTATCTTCTCTTGATACAAAGATCATGAAGCACTTATCTTCACTTGATACACAGATCATGAAGCACTTATCTTCCCTTGATACAAGGATCATGAAGCACTTATCTTCCCTTGATACAAGGATCATGAAGCACTTATCTTCCCTTGATACACAGATCATGAAGCACTTATCTTCCCTTGATACAAAGATCATGAAGCACATATCTTCCCTTGATACAAAGATTATGAAGTACTTTTCTTCACTTGATACAAGATCATAAAGCACTTATCTTCCCTTGATACAAAGATCATGAAGCACTTATCTTCCCTTGATACAAAGATCATGAAGCACTTATCTTCCCTTGATACACAGATCATGAAGCACATATCTTCCCTTGATACACTCACTGCTCATGAAGGAACACATTCAGTTGTATTTACCCTTCATTCCTAAAGGACAGCGAAGATTGTAATTTAACAAAAGCCAGACATAAATTATTCAAAATATACTTTACATGTTAAAACAAAACAAAACTGTGTTCTAGAACATGTGAAAGTAACATTAAATTAAAATGAAAAAAAAACTGGAACATCAATTGTTTCATTGCGAAAATATGTCAGTAGAGAAGTTTTTATTATAAGATTCTCATTCATTACAAATAAGCGTCCAACAACTTCTGACCAGTAATAACAGACAAAATCTTTCTTCGTGAGCCAGAAAGTCGAAGTGGAAAATCAGATTATATTTGCTCCCTTATATTTGTCCTTAGAACTAACCTGATGTTTGCCAAATTAGGGAACATGGACTTTTCACCTACATGAACGTTTGGTTTGAAATGAGAGAAATGAAAGACCTTGTTTTTGTCCTAGTTACCGAAGTTTGTCTTTCAAGAATATTTTCATTCTTTCTCTCGAGTTGAGCATTTTACCAGCGCAGTCAAGTTACATTCTCTTCCGTTTGTTGAGCTGTAAGCGCAGTCAAGATACGTTCTGTTCCGTTTGTTGAGCTGTAAGTTCAGTCAAGATATGTTCTGTTTCGTTTGTTGAGCTGTAAGCGCAGTCAAGATACGTTCTGTTCCGTTTTTAATCTGTAATCGTAGTTAAGATACGTTCTGTTCCGTTTGTTGAGCTGTAAGCGCAGTCATGATAAATTCTGTTCCGTTTTTAATCTGTAATCGCAGTCAAGATACGTTCTGTTCCGTTTGTTGAGCTGTAAGTGAGTCAAGATACGTTCTGTTCCATTTGTTGAGCTGTAAGCGCAGTCAAGATACAATCTGTTCCGTTTTTAATCTATAATCGCAGTCAAGATACGTTCTGTTGATTTGTTGAGCTGTAAGTGAGTCAAGATACGTTCTGTTCCATTTGTTGAGCTGTAAGGACATAATATCTACTCACTAGAAGCATCAAGGAAAGTCGAAACAAAGCTTTCTCTAGCGCAATCGTTTATACGTCTAATTCTTCTGTTAGTCAAATTACCCCTAACACAGACACCTATGCTCTTAATTCTCCAGTCAGATCACCTCTAACACAGACAATTGTACGCCTAATTCTCCAGTCAGACCATCTCTCTAGACAGTGAAGGAAGCAATTAGTTCTAGTGCACTTAAACATCCATCTTCCTCATTGATTTTATCATCCCGCTAACTACAATCACGATCTCTCTGACAAGACTGAGCTAGCTGCGTCACCAGTAAGTGGAACCAGTTGTTTGTGTCATCGATAAATGGAGTCAGTCCCCAACGGCAGGGATTTTTGTTTTTATTTAAGGCTGAAGGAGAACTGACGAAATATCAGCCTGTTTACTCAGTTTAAAAGCTGATTGATGAGCATAAATACTGCACATTAGACGGGCAATGAATTTTCCTATAATTCAGGCAAAGCAGACGGAAAGGAGGAAAGAGAATCAGACGTTTACGTCACCGGATACAGATTTCAATGTGCAGGTTGATCTGACATTCTGCTCCCTGCTTGTCGAACTTTACTGTAATAAATCACGCAGATTAATATCAGTTAATACAAGATGAAAAAGATACTGAAAGAGTAGAAGGTGCAACTGGGTTATCCAGTATTTCATAGCAGCATAAAGCTAATTAAAAGTACAGAGAGCTATGGCGACAGATGCACGCAGGACCACATTATAGGAAATCTGTGAACTGATAACACCAGTGAACGCCGAGGTATGTAGTGATGTGTGATTGTGTCACTCAACACACAGCGAAAGTCCGTGATGGCGTGGATGGACAGTTGCTGAGGACTGTGTTCATAAGACGCATCACAGATTCAAAATATCACACTGGAGGTTATCGTGATTAATTTACAATCTAAGAAAATATCACACTGGAGGTTATCGTGATAGAGTTACAGTCTAAGAAAATATCACACTGGAGGTTATCGTGATTAATTTACAGTCTAAGAAAATATCACACTGGAGGTTATCGTGATTAATTTACAGTCTAAGAAAATGTCACCATTTCCTTTTACCTTCGTTCTGATTTCTGTTATCACGGTCCACTAACCGGATGTGGATGAAATCAGATCTAATCTTTTTTCGTGACTTAATTCTGGCCAACGTTATGGATCAGCCATGACTCTCATGATAGTGGAGCCTGCGGAGAATCTGTGTCCTGAATCCAATTAGAGGCCTGGTAACTCTTTCCTCCATCTTACGTAAAATGATACACCTCGAAGTTTACATTTTAAAAAAAATTGACAAAGAACTTTTACACGGAGAGAAATAAAAATGAAATTACCGTAAATCGAACCAGGGGTGCGAGAACGCAACTCACTTATCTATTCAGCCATCTTATTTCTAGTAAAAGAAAATAATATTCGATAGCCAAGTCTTTGATGCGTGTCTGAAATCGTGAAACTCGGAAAGGAAACGAGGGCACGAAAAAGAAGTTCCGTCACTTAGGTTATGTCTCTCGCAGGTTAATCTGGTTCATCTTATACGTCCTTTTTCAATACGAACACGTGGTCGATCACACGGACAATAAGTTCTCAGTTGTCAAGAGTTCAACGGAGAAGAAGTAGAAAAAGAAGAAGAAGAAGTCTTTGGTTCTAAGAATACACTCTTCTGACACACAGCAAGAAGCAACTCGTAAAATGATATCATTTCTACAAGAAATCACACTTACAGCTAAATTTACAGTCTCATATTTCTTTCATCTCCTCTCTCTTTCATCTCCTTCCTATTTATCTCCCCTCATTTTTATCTTCTTCCACTTTCTCCATATTTCTCGGGAAATGGAAACAGCCATAACCGTTTCGGCAAACATCAAACAACTTCCGCCCACACGCCAACTTGTTCTTGGCCGCGTTAACTTACTCTGGGATGTGGATATAATGTTATAAATCTTGCTCTTTAGACGTCAAAAGCACGAACTGTCATTAAAAACTACAGTGCATAAGCACTCCACGATAAACACACGCGTCAAGTGAAAAGCCAAGAGATGTTTGGTAGTGAGGTAAATGCTTTTCCGTTTTCGTGAGTGAAGTTTGCGAGCGATCTGTGAGTTTGTTTTGTATCATCGAAGTTCTCTTTATTAACTAATCACAGCAAAAATTGTGTACCCTTTAGGAAGTCTGTCCTTGGCTTGGGTTGCTTTGCTGTACTTCAGCTTTCCTTTCACGGAATAAATGTAATGAGAGAATGAAGGCAAACGACGTTCCACTTGGAGTTTCTGAATAGGAAGATATCTGACAGATAAGGATACCTGACACAGGCTATTAAAAATATCTGGCAGATAAGAATGCCTGACATAGGCTATTTAAAATAAGTAATATACGTAGAATTGTACAGGACTTAGTTTAAAGACAAAAAAAAAAGCTTTAAGAGAACTATTGTTGTCCGTGTATTTTACTTCGTTGATGACAATTTGTAATTTTTAATTTCCGCAAAAGCTTTATGAATTTCGTCAATTTCTGGGAAAGTCATAGTGGGGTATGTTCATTTATCAGACTTTTCTATAGTAGGGTATGTTCATTTATCAGACTTTTCTATAGTGGGGTATGTTCATTTATCAGACTTTTCTATAGTGGGGTATGTTCATTTATCAGACTTTTCTATAGTGGGGTATGTTCATTTATCAGACTTTTCTATAGTGGGGTATGTTCATTTATCAAACTTTTCTATAGTGGGGTATGTTCAGTTATCAAACTTTTCTATAGTGGGGTATGTTCTGTTATCAAAGTTTTCTATAGTGGGGTATGTTCAGTTATCAAACTTTTCTATAGTGGGGTATGTTCATTTATCAGACTTTTCTATAGTGGGGTATGTTCATTTATTAGACTTTTCTATAGTGGGGTATGTTCATTTATCAGACTTTTCTATAGTGGGGTATGTTCAGTTATCAAACTTTTCTGTAGTGGGGTATGTTCATTTATCAGACTTTTCTATGTCAGGTTGATTTCATTACTGGCGATAATATGATGTGTGTATGTGTGAGAGAGAGAGAGAGAGAGTGACAGAAAAAGAGTGACAGAAAAGGAAAGAGAGAGGAAGACAGAAAAAAGGAAAGCGTGATAGAAAGTGAGAAAGAATAAGAAAGAGGAAGAATGAGAGATAGAGAAAGAAAGAAAGAAAGAAAATGAGAAAGAAAGAAGAAATCGGAACAATAATGAGAGAGAGAGAGAGAGAAAGAAAATGAGAAAGAAAGAAGAAATCGGAACAATAATGAGAGAGAGAGAGAGAGAGAGAAGAGCAATACTACAGGAAAAAAAAACAATGAACATACTAGAAAACTCTAACCACGCCCATGCTGTGACCTAGTTCGATCCAACAGAGAAAGATCTCATCTTCCCGCGTATTTCTCCAGCACTTCCAGGTGCCGCATGACCCGTGTACCAAGACCTGTAACGCGAGAACTCCGTTGCCTAAATGGATTCTGTATTTTATCCGGAATCCTTCAATAACGAACGTAAACAAATCAACTGGTTGCTTCCCCTGGTGAGTGATACTAGAGTTGTGGTTCTTTACCCCGGCTTTTGTATCAGAAATAGGATGCAGAGTGAGATAATACTGTCATAATTTCTGGAAAAGGAGAACAAAGCAGACATTTTTTTTTCTTTTTTTCTGATTTGTTGCCAGGTTCGCCCAGGGCGAGACAAAGAAGACATACAAGCAGCTAATAACCAGGGGAAAGGGGGGGGGGGTGGAACTGTCTCCAGCGTTTAGATTTGTGTATATCGGGGTAGAGCTGTTTTGTCTAATTCTTAACTTGGCTGATTTGCAAACTTTTTAGTTCACGAACCCCTGAAGCCAATGAACAATTGCCGTACCCCTCTATAGCAGTAGTTCTCAAACTTTTCACTTACAAGGAACAATTGCCGTACCCCTCTATAGCAGTAGTTCTCAAACTTTTCACTTACAAGGAGCAATTGCGACACCCCTGTATAGCTCGCATCTGGTTCAGATTGTTATGTACAGTGGTTTAGACATGTGATGTACAGTATCTGATTCAGGTATGTGATGTACAGTATCTGGTTCAGGTATGTGATGTACAGTATCTGGTTCAGGTATGTGATGTACAGTATCTGGTTCAGGTATCTGATGTACAGTATCTGTTTCAGACTTTGTTCTGTCCTCATTCATTCATCTAGCTCAGCACGAGAAACTGATTGTACTGGACGTTCGACTCAGAAATCTTAACCACAGGATCTGAGATGGTCAAGACCCTACCCTGTCTGTCCTCGATCTTCATGGGAACAGTTTGTAACGTCACTTGAGGCAGGCTAAACAAGCAGGAGTTGGCATGTATTCTGCTGATGGAGCTGGTTAAGAAACCTGCTTCTTTGGCCCGCACTGGCTTTTCATGAAAGCTGTTGTAATCTGCCGGCAAATGGCTCTTTTTTTAAAACCAGAAGTAAATCCCCGAAAAGATACGGACAGTGTAACCAAGAAAAGTGTCTAGATAGATACTTTCGACACTTTAGAAATACACTTACTGAAATGGAATCTCACAGCTCTATGAGATCAAAAGACACATTTTTCTGGTACAAGACTAACCCTAACCTGGACCTGTGGAAGGATAATATTATTATCGTCTTCCTCATTTTCTTTATTTATCCACCAACAGCTCATTAACACATCCAGCTTCCAACATTCATGGTTTGCTGATAGATATAAAAGCTTCCAACATTCATGGCTTGCTGATAGATATAAAAGATTCCAACATTCATAGTGTGCTGGTAGATATAAAAGATTCCACCATTCACGGTGTGCTGATAGATATAAAAGCTTCCAACATTCATGGCTTGCTGATAGATATAAAACATTCCAACATTCATGGTGTGCTGATAGATATAAAAGATTCCAACATTCACGGTGTGCTGATAGATATAAAAGCTTCCAACATTCATGGCTTGCTGATAGATATAAAACATTCCAACATTCATGGTGTGCTGATAGATATAAAAGATTCCAACATTCATGGTGTGCTGATAGATATAGAAGATTCCAACATTCACGGTGTGCTGATAGATATAAAAGATTCCAACATTCACGGTGTGCTGATAGATATAAAAGATTCCAACATTCATGGTGTGCTGATAGATATAAAAGCTTCCAACATTCATGGCTTGCTGATAGATATAAAACATTCCAACATTCATGGTGTGCTGATAGATATAAAAGATTCCACCATTCACGGTGTGCTGATAGATATAGAAGATTCCAACATTCACGGTGTGCTGATAGATATAAAAGATTCCAACATTCACGGTGTGCTGATAGATATAAAAGATTCCAACATTCATAGTGTGCTGATAGATATAAAAGATTCCAACATTCATGGTGTGCTGATAGGTATAAAAGATTCCAACATTCATAGTGTGCTGATAGATATAAAAGATTCCAACATTCATGGTGTGCTGATAGGTATAAAAGATTCCAACATTCATAGTGTGCTGATAGATATAAAATTTTTCAACATTCACGGTGTGCTGATAGATATAAAAGATTCCAACATTCACGGTGTGCTGATAGACATAAAAGATTCCAACATTCACGGTGTGCTGATAGATATAAAAGATTCCAACATTCACGGTGTGCTGATAGATATAAAAGATTCCAACATTCACGGTGTGCTGATAGACATAAAAGATTCCAACATTCACGGTGTGCTGATAGATATAAAAGATTCCAACATTCACGGTGTGCTGATAGACATAAAAGATTCCAACATTCACGGTGTGCTGATAGACATAAAAGATTCCAACATTCACGGTGTGCTGATAGACATAAAAGATTCCAACATTCACGGTGTGCTGATAGATATAAAAGATTCCACCATTCACGGTGTGCTGATAGATATAAAAGATTCCAACATTCATGGTTTGCTACTGGATATAAACCATTTTGTCACAAAGTCTAATTGCTCACACCATTAGAACTTGCTATGTTTGTCTCCGCTGTGTCATAGGTACGGTTCCAAACAAGAAGAAATGTCCCATGAAATATTTTCCCTTGATTATTTATTTTTTTATTATTTAACGTGAGCATTCGTTTCGTTCAGCTCTGCATGGAGACGAGAAGGCGAGGAACGACTGACGGAAATCACGTGAGCATAACAAAAATAAAGCCAATCAGTAGCTGTTTAAAAATAAAACAATGTTAAAAATAACTCTCTTGTATCCCCACCCCCACTCCCCACGGCACAAGTTCGGTGCTCATGACCTTGAGATTGTGCTAGCTCCTGGAGATAATCATGGATCTATAGAGGGCCGAAGCATTCGTCCAGGGACTGAAGAGAAAGTGTGTAAAAGATAGAGGCGGGGGACCGTGGTGATCCGATTAATTGTGTGGTTATTTCCCTTCTTTATCCAGGTTTTAAATAATCTTGTTCCTCCCACCCAGAGAGTAACATGGACATGAAATGTTCTTCCATCTTCATCTACTGGATGTTTCTCTCTCACGCTGGATGTAATCCAATTACTCTAATAGCACTTTCACTTGATACTTGTCTCCCCTTTGTCTCTGCTCAAAGTTAACG
This sequence comes from Achatina immaculata, assembly GCA_009760885.1. Classification (NCBI taxonomy): domain Eukaryota; kingdom Metazoa; phylum Mollusca; class Gastropoda; order Stylommatophora; family Achatinidae; genus Lissachatina; species Lissachatina immaculata. The sequence continues at coordinate 34,091,011 of CM019720.1, forward strand.
CTTCTCTCCCTTCGTCAAACCTCTATGTGACCACCAGCTTGCAGCAGGAGACAACGAAGATAAATGTTGAGGAAAGGCAACAATTGGCAAATAAATCAAAGCAAATCAACCAGTTAAAAATACCCAACGAAAGAAAACGACACCTGCGTTTCTGCAACTTGAGACACATCACCCAGAGAGTGGCGGATATTTTGGAGCTGGATGTTTTCAAAGTTAAGATTACAAGCTCAAAGATTAAAGAACAGAATGTTTTTTGATGTTTGAACGTTGCTGTTTGATTCCCAAAGCTATTAGCGCAATAATGCCACTGGAGCAAGGTGAAAAAAGATCGGATTTTTTTGCGTAAAACTTTGCTAAAAGCAAAACAGACAGAAATGTCTCCGGTGTTCTGTCCCTACATCTTATCCTTGCTCCAAATTTTCATGCAACTTTTTAAAAAGAAAGCATACATTTAAAAATGATTAAATCATAATTGGAAACAGTCCTTCTGCCGGAAGGATATATATATATATATATTATATATATATATTATATATATATATTATATATATATATTATATATACTGCGATTTGAAAACTGACTGCGGTCATTTTTAATTTTATTTCCTTTTTACCATAAATAAGTAGTCGTAAAGATTCGGTAACCAAGAAAAGAATATAGACAGATACTTTCGACACTTCGGCAACACACATCAAGGCGAAATACAAACTGAAAGCAGCAAAAAATGTGTTCTGAGGCGAAAATATGAAGGCAAGATTAAGACGAACTAGCCCAGACACCAAGCGCTTGAATGACGCAGTTTTGGCCTAAACTGACGCCCAAGGAGTTAACTCTTGATGTCTTTAACAGTGCTATCTATTTCTAGTGTTGAATGATTTGTAAATGTTGCGTTTTCATTCATATTTAGTACAATGTTAAAATCGGGTAATGAATTCATATAATTGCCATAATAATTCCCTTAACTGCTGTTCTTTTTGGTTCGAGTTCCTTTTCCTACTGGCGTAAAGATATGCCCAGTTACGTACTGTCTCCTGGACACACGCTATCTGACCTGAAGTCAATGCGTCCGTGTACTAAAAATAAACGCAAACATACCAATCAAGCAAATTATATAGTGAGATATAATCAGGATTTGAGTATTCAACACTCGAGGCCTTACTGTTTACAATGTACATGATTCAATGAAGCGAAACACGAGATATGTTTAATTATTCATTGCTTCTTCCACATGATCTGATCCGTAAATTTACCAATACTTGTTTTTCTTTCTTTGGATATGTGTTAGACTGGTATTTCTGTATGATCCTGTCGATTTTTAAAATATTTTCTTTTAAAACAATAACAAAAATAAAAGACCAAGAGCAATTCAAGAAGATAAAGAGAATAATGAAAAAAGAGGACGAGAAAATTAAAAGAAAGAAAGAAAGCAAGAAAGAATGAAAGAAATAAAGAATGAAAGAAAGAAAGAGCCTTTTTCAGTCTTTCCAAAAAATTAAATAAATAAATTTCAACGCAAGCGTGACCTCCATTATTCGAGTGCTTCCCCTTCCTTCGTTTGCCATTTTTCTTTAAGTTGCTCGCAAAAAAAAAAAAATCACAATAGACCTGAATATGTTTGAAGAACTGTGATAAAACACATTCCTTCTTCCAAGGCTAATGTATTGAGTGACTGGAAAAACAGTTATACACAGCACTTAAATCAGTGCTATATTCATGCATGACAGAAGTTGCAGAAAGCAATTCGTAGCTCCAGCAGGTTCTTGTGAATGAATTAATAATAGCTACTTTCGTCTTATGTTAAGGCAGGTTAAGGCTTGTTAAGGCAGGTTAAGGCTTGTTAAGGCAGGTTAAGTCTTGTTAAGGCAAATTAAGGCTTGTTAAGGCAAGTTAAGTCTTGTTAAGGCAAGTTAAGTCTTGTTAAGGCAAGTTAAGGCTTGTTAAGGCAAGTTAAGTCTTGTTAAGGCAGGTTAAGGCTTGTTAAGGCAAGTTAAGGCTTGTTAAGGCTTGTGATTCTTCCATTTTTCGGCCTCTGTCGCTGCCTAAATCTCACTGGATATCCATCTTCTTTCAGAACCTCACAGCTGACTGACATTACCACGTGATGAAACTTGGCTTCAGCCACAAAATTCTTCTTCATCACTTCCATGGCTTCTTTTTTTTTTCTTGATGTGTCCCCTTTGAAGTACAACTAGTGCTCTTTGCTGGCGATGCCGTGATGATCTTGAAGAAATATCAGGTGTCGGATGAAGAGTGTTACAGCTGCTGTCCTGAAGATCCAAGAGGGAAGTTTCTTGTCAGCTCCAGAATCGAGACCACGCCGAGGATCATCATCATCATCATCATCATCATCATTATCATCATCATCATCATTATCATCATCATCATCATCATCATCATGAGCTTATTCCAAAGAATTTACTCTGTCCATTTTGATTGAGAGTCATAATATTGCGTGCTCTTCTACTTAGTTCCTTCAAATATCATGGACTCAAAAAAGAACAAATATATCCATACTACAAGAACTTAATAAGGTTGGGTAGTAAATAAGATTAAACAGAGAAAACTGAAGTATTTTTTACATATTAAACGTCAATAGAATTTAGAGAAGACCGTCTTGGAAGGGTTCACATTGGTAAAAAGAAAGGTGAAGATGGCTGCAAGACATCGTTGATGATCTGCGAATGGACGAATCAGCAGCAGGGCATCTTGCTTACAACTGAGAGGCCTACAGCTATTAGGGAGCCAAAGTTCCGCAAGGGAAAAGCAACTGACTGACTGATACTTAGTTACTTACTAGCTTTGTTAGCAGTGCAGATGTATACAATAGCCTGTTTCTGGGAGCACGCTGTAAAAGTAGGTTGGGGTCTTGATCAGTTCCTCTACGTAGGTCTTACCTCATACGTTTTTGCTCTTGTTCTACATGATATGCGACTGGAGTCATAGTATCATATGATACTGGAATCAATCTTTCCGAATTTACTTCCAATGGTCAAGTACATCTCTCGTATAAAACAGCAGGCGTACACCTGGGATTAGTGATAACAGCGGGGCGATAATTTGTGTTTATGTGGACTAGAGTTGGTAAACACCCGTCTGGATTACACGAAATGAAATATCTGCCGTAGTTAAGATAGCATTATCATATCAGAGAATTTAGGTCGGGCTGTGGCATCGTGCAAGATTATCAGCTACAGAGCTGCCTGGATACCGGCACGTCGTTAACATTACACAAGATTTCACGGTTATATTTGTTTCCTCGTGTTGTATATTTGGGGGGTTTTTTCCACGTACTTGTTCGCTTTTCCTGACACTTATTTCTGGCATGGAGTGCTTTTCTTGTCTTTGTTTTAGCCTTAGGCAAAAAAGAAATCTCTAATATTGATCATCTCATAACTTGTTGCAAGCTGGCCAGGCCGCCGAGGTAAATCAAAGAGATGAAGGTTGAGGCAATAAATGAAAATTGTTTCCTTCCACTGACGTCACCTGGTTGTCTTCAGCTCAATACTTCGATTAGTTTCTAAATTCACGCTGCATCCAGCGCGTGCAGAGGTGAATAGGTGGGTAAAAATGAAGATTAACAGACAGATTTATTCAAAGAAATGTGATGCAGAGCAGACTGACAAACAGGCAGACTGGCCGACAGGTAGGCAAAACATACAAACTTAAGGCAGCTGGGGTAAATACCCTTATTTCTCATCATATAGACTCACTTTTCTTTTACAACAACAACAACAAACAAACAAACAAACAAATCAACGTGTGTCCTATGTTCCGATGATTAGACTTTGCCTGACCTTAAGGTAGAGGTTACCGGTCCTAGACCAACACACATACATTCATATTTAACACACTAGTCTTCTGAAGACCTCCGAGTGCAATATGACTACAAATGATTAAATCATGATTAAATACCAAAATAATATTAAAATTTTTTAAAAAAACGGATAGCCAGCAGAAAATGCCTGGAAAGCGTTACTTAATTTGTTTACAGACATTTTACCATTCTTATCTATCGTAAAATTGTCCTCATTACTTTTCAGTATAAAAAAAGATAAAGGTAAAGGTAATCCTGTCATGCCTTAGAGGCACATAGGGATATGGTGTTAGTGCCACGAACCATTAAAAAGTAACGAAATGGCATTTACTGCTTCAGTAACAAAATAAGTAGTAAATAATATATAGATAATCCCGTGTGGTACTAGAGACGTGGGCACATACCTGGGAAGCAAAGAATAGGACCACTGTACCCTACCACGCATGATCGTAAAAGACGACTAAGGAGGGTTCGACATAGGGCCAGCAACCCTATCTTTTTTTTTTTTAAAAAAGCCCTATCAGACTGCAGCAGAAACAGAGGCAAGCGAAAAAAAGAGACATCAATAGCAGACTTACTACAGCAAACAAGGCTTTTGCAATGCTGCAGATTATATGCGCATGAATACGAACATCAGGATATTTAAGAGTAATGTTCTAAGTGTACTACTCTATGGAAGTGAATGCTGGAAAATTACCAAAACCACAGAAAACAAGTTGAATTCTTTCCAGACTAAATGTTTACGAAGAATTAGAAAAACATTTTGGCCAAATACCATAGAAAATAACATCTTGGCAGAAATGCAGATGAAGCCACAGACAGCAATTATCGAGGAAAGACGCTGGCGATGGTTGGAACATGTGCTCCGAATGACTGTTACTAACAAAAAAAATAGCACTAAGATGGATACCATAGGTGAACAGAAGTAAGGGTAGACCAAAGTAGACACAGAGAAGAACAACAGAGAGGATGTTGAGCAATAGAGGGCTCACCTGGGCAAGAGCGGAAAAAAAGGCAAAGGACAGGCGTTTGTGGAAAACCCTTGGGGAAGCCCCATGTGCATGACCACTTAAGGATGAGAGAGAGAGAGAGGGAGAGAGAGAGAGAGAGAGACAGAGAGGAATATAGATACATATTAAACTAAAAATGAAGACGGGTAACGCTACCACTTGCCTACAGTTATCTGTTTTTTTTTATCGTACATTGCCATATTGTTTATTCTTTGTAGTTTGGTTGTTCGCATCTGATAGGCGGATTGCTTACCATATTTACTGTAATAATCGCCCCATAGTGGTAAATTACTGACATAACACTCCGGAGTTCAGTGAAAACTGCCGCTGTTATTGCGCTGCAGGATGTTATTGTTGAACTTTTATGACGCATTCGGTGATGCTACCGACAAACCTGGGCCTACGTACTAACGTTTAAACCACATAAATCACGTGTCACAGCGTCAAAGACAATGTACCAGGTAATTCAAGCATCAGTATAAAACGTAGCCAGGTTACGAGATTCCGTGACTGACAGTTGCATGGGCCTTTACTGCTTCAGTATTACTATAGTCTGTGAGTTAGTCGATAAATTCTACGCAAGTTAGCATATGTATGTTAGCTACGACCTTATTCATACAAGTATGAATAAGGTTAATGGCAGGTTTTGTTACAGAAGTTCGGTCTAGCAGCTTACAATCTTGAACTAAAACCTTGTTGGGGGAAGAGTTTTGCCGTTGAAGGAAAATGTGGCTTTTTTTTCAGTTTTATTTTCCAAAATGTAATTGCGTCTATTTTTCCGGTTTGTAATATATGGCGGAAAATACCGTATAAAAATATTCGCAGGCAGGCAGGCAGGCAGACAGACAGACAGACAGACAGACAGACAGACAGACAGACAGATAGACAGATAGATAGATAGATAGATAGATAGATAGATAGATAGATAGATAGATAGATAGATAGATAGATAGATAGATAGATAGATAGATAGATAGATAGATAGATAGATAGATAGATAGATAGATAGATAGATAGAGTCCGCTGGACTATTCATTTGCGCAAATTTTTCCTAAGATTAGCAAATATGCCTCACCTGTCAGTAAGTCTGTTGCGTCAAACTCGTCTAGTAACATTTCTTTCGTGAGTAAACTCTTCTTTACGGTTATTGCGATGCCTAACGGGGATTATTGCATATCTGTTTACACAGTGTCTGTTTGTCTGTCTCCATATGTACTATTGTTATCTCAGTAAATCCTTCTACATCGTATTCATTGCCCCTGTATCTGGCATTTCTAAGTTTCTACTTAATTCTATCGTAATAATACTAATACCGTAGGAGTGTTCCTCTCCCATCGGTTCTCACATTTTAAATAGTCTTTATCTACTCTCTACTTATCAATAATAATCAGAACTATAATAAAAATGCTCAGTCAGTCAGTCATTTGCATGTCCCTTCCGGAACTTTGCCTCCCTAACAGCTCTCCTAAGACCTCTCGGTTGTAACCAAGATGGCCTGCTGCTGATGCATCCATTTGCAGATTATCAACGATGTCTTGTAGCCATACTCGCTTAATAATGCTAATAATATTATTAATAATAATATCCTAATTTACAAGGCTATAATACTACTACAATCATAATCATATATGTATGTATGTGTCTTAGAAACACTGTGTATATGTGTATGTATGTGTCTTAGAAACACTGTGTATATGTGTATGAGTGTGTCTTAGAAACACTGTGTATATGTGTATGTATGTGTCTTAGAAACTCTGTTTATACGTGTATGTATGTGTCTCTTGACTGAGAGGCGAGGATATGTTATTAAGTCGGTTTCTTCTACAGTGTCTGAGCTTCAGTTCATGGTATAAGAATTCTCTCGTGGTAACTGTAAGTATGGAAAAAAAATGGCCTAGCTCTGTTGCTAGTCCTAGGGAGCAGTTTCATCACACTCGGGACACGCCCACACGTGCTCGCCCTATGACATCAGCAGATCCTTCATTGTTTTTTTTCAGAGAAATGACTCGCAATGTTATGTCGATTGTTTATTGCACGGGAAAGGCAGAATAAACTGACATAACTTCAGCTTGGAAAGAAATGAAGAGGAAAAATTATCTAACAAAATAACGATACCAGACAAGGCAGGTATACAAAGTATTGGTTAAGATGGGTTAAACATAAAATTTTATGAAGAATGACATAGCGTGTTAAATATAATTAAGGTCAAAGTTCAGCACAAACTAAGGGGAGATTATTCTCATCACGTTTTTGGTACTTCCCTTTCCTGAGCCAGTCCACCGTAATGTAGTTTTAATGTCAATCTCATTCTGGGAGTTACCCTGACCTCATGTACCAAAGATATCAGAGCAGGTATTGTATTCACAAATGCAAAAGCTTCAGTCATGTGCCGGTTACCAATCGTTTGCCTCTGAAAAGCACAATGAAATGACTACACAGATAGCTTTGTCAAAGGTGAGAGTGATTTGGGGGGGGGGGGGAAGAGAAATCGCTAACTGGGGTCGTCCTAGAAGAAGAAAGCTGAATTTCGTGGTCTGAAGTATCCAAGTCGAGGTCAGACCAGGGCAAGAAACGTCTGGCTCTCGGGTCACCGCGATCTTTAACTTGCGGTCAAAGGTCAATCGTTCGCTCTGACATCGCTAATGGTCTCAGGAATATAACAAAGAATAAGAGTAGGGGGTCTTCCTTATTAATTAAAGAAGGAAAAAAAAACTCACAACAAAATCTTCCTCTGGTCTAAATCATAAAAATAAATAACAAAGTATTAACTAGCCAGTTGTCAGTATAGCAAAGTTACAACACCACAATTGTGAAGTTTGAGAAGCTCCTATCACAGACCGCTGGTCAAAGTTCCACCTACACGTGGCAGGTTTTGGGTCTGCCGTAGTGATAGAGCTTGAGACTTTTGATAACAAAATGCAAGGTTCCTATTTCTATTCTACTGTGCTATGATTTGTCCCATGAAGCGTGGCTCTAGCATCTAAAACTCTGACTAACATCGCTAAATAGTCCCAAACTGTAACGTCACTAAATAGTCTCAGACTCTAACATCACTAAATAGTCTCAAACTCTAACATTGCTGAATAGTTCCAATCTCTAATATCGCTGAATAGTCCCAAGCTCTAACATCGCTAAATAGTCTCAAACTCTAACATCGCTAAATAGTCTCACACTCTAACATCGCTAAATAGTCTCACACTCTAACATCGCTAAATAGTCTCTAACATCGCTAAATAATCTCACGCTCTAACAATGCTAAATAGTACAAAACTCTATTGAACATCGCACAAAGGTCTCATACTCTGCCTAACCTTGCATTATGCTCTCTGTCTTTGTCCAACGTTCCACCATGGTCTCAGACTTTGTTCATCGTCCCGTCATGGTTACATACGTTGTCCAGCGTTCGGCCGTGGTCACAAACTTTGTCCAGCGTCCGACCATGGTCACAAACTTTGTCCAGCGTTCCGCCATGGTTACATACTTTGTCCATCGTCACGTCATGGTTACAAACTTTGTCCAGCGTCCCGTCATGGTTACATACTTTGTCCAGCGTCACGACATGGTTACAAACTTTGTCCATCGTCCCGTCATGGTTACAGACTTTGTCCAGCGTCCCACCTTAGTCACAAACGTTGTCCATCGTCCCGTCATGGTTACAAACTTTGTCCATCGTCCCGTCATGGTTACAAACTTTGTCCAGCGTCACGTCATGGTTACAAACTTTGTCCATCGTCCCGTCATGGTTACAAACTTTGTCCAGCGTCTCGAATTCTTTCTATAGCAAGAACAACACACATGATATCAAACTGAATCGTGTATAATATATTTTCATTTTTCACATGTTAAATGTTTCCTTTGCCTAGTTCGAACAGAGATCCATACAAGTGATTGGGGTCACTATATTCATCGTACAAGTGATTGGGGTCACTGCATTCACAGTACAAGTGATTGAAGTCACTTTATTCACCATACATGTGATTGAGGCCACTGCATTCACAATCTATTGTAGAAGCTTTCTCGATCGTCAAAACTAAGGGGCAGACGATGATAATGATGATGATGCCAGTCTGCATTGTTCTGATCTCTCCCGGCTGCACTAGCACAGTATTTTGTTTGTCCTTATCTTCAACACAAACGTTTGTATTTGCTCTGTGTTAAAATAATTGCAACATTTTTTGGGCAGTTTTTTTTACATTACGTAACTTCTGTATTCCATAAAAACTGAAGAAAAGAAAATGTTAACAGTGGCTAAATTCAAAAAAAATGTGTAACTTTCTTTTTCTCTCTAGCTAGAAAGAAAGAGTAGACAATCTACTCTGGAAATGCGGCCCGCTGAGTGATAAGGTCAACATTCTTTGGGCTGTCGCACGCGACAGTAAACCTTGCAGACAAGCTCCAGCCTTGGACGTTAGCAGAGCTACTATTAGAAAGGGGCGTAACTGGGGAAATGTATACAACACCATTTATTCACTTATCTCGTCGTTTACGCTACAAAACTGGAGATAAACGTTCTTAATTTGAATATACCAGACCTGCAAATCAATCACATGCGAGTTCATCGCCATGCCAGGTGTCAGGATAAATTCAGATAACCTTTTCAACCAAAAAAAAAAAAAACGCTCACCTGTCCTGTCCCTCAGTGTTTATAAGTGTAAACCTGGCTGAGATTGAGCTATATAAAAATAAGAATCCGTTCCCAGACACGAGTCAACGAACTAAACAAACAATAGCTGGATAAGTATCAAAGAAATTAATGGAAACAGAAGAGAGAAACGTTCTTCTGTAGAAAAGTGGAGAATAGAAGGGGGAAAAAAGGTATCTTAAGTGAAAAGGACGGGAAAATGGAGAAAGAGTGAAATGAAAGGTCTTGAACGAGAAGCACTTCAGAGAAAAATTCAAGTAGGGGAGAAATAAGAGAAACTTTAAAACCATAGAAAATAATTCTTTCTTTCTTTCTTTCCTTTTCTTTCTTTCTTTTTTCTTTAGTTTTATCTCCCTGGAACTGCGAGCATAATATTCTTTGCAGCCAGTGCGGTGCAGATGTTGACGCACAGCATTGTGTCGGTTAGGGAGTGGGCCGTGGCAGCCGTTTTGACAGTCCCTGAGCGGGGTTGAAAGGTTGGGTATGTGCAGTACTTCTTTATCAGACTCCACCACCATGGAGACACGGCTGTCCCTGTCTCGTTAAGTCAGGCTAGGCCTGTTGCTGGGGGGGGGGGGGAATATCAACAGAGAGTTGGGACAGGGTCTTGATCAGCTATTAAAAAACCCTGACGCTAGCATCCCAAAAAGGACAGCATTTTCGACCCCCACCCCACCCCCACTCCCACTCCCACCCCCACTCCCACCCCTAAATAATAATTTAAAATAAAATTAAACTTAGGTTTAAAATATTTGCATATTCTCATAGAAAAGAGGTCGATCACGTGAAATTCATTGTTAAGAGAAGCCAAATTATTAGGCATAAATTTGCCTGAAAAGCTCGCCGAAAGCAGGCAAAACTTGGTGAACTTTCTGTGTTAAGTCAAGCATGACGGTAATGGACTGTGTCGTAACATTAAGAGTTAGCTTCTTTGAACATCCACATCCGGGTCTAATCTGAACCTGAGTTCCACAGACAAGTCGGTGGTTTGTAGCCTGATATGCTCTGTTTTTATAGTTAATATATGATGATAAAACTAATTTAGGGTACAGGACATAAAGATGTGGTTTATTTAAATGGAGTGAACGTAATTCGAAGACTTTCTACATACTATTTCTGTCCACGACTGCAAAAATCTACAGAGTAACTGATCATCATCATCAGGTGCCGTGCCGGTAGGCGTTGGTTGTCATGTTTCTCTAAATATCTCGCTCCTTGATATTTTCCATCAGCTCAGTTGGTGATTTTATTTTTTTTGTTTGGTGCCACCATGTTAGATTGTTCATGAATTTTTTCTCCTGCATCTTTTCTCATTTACCTTCCCTGTTGTTATCATGTTTTCCTTTTTCTTCTCTTATATGCCCAATGAATAATGACTGTTTTTTCTTTCTTTCGTGAGGATTTAGTTAGGTTAATTTCTACATTTGCTTTTGTTAAACATTCTATGTTTGTCATCTTAGCTGTCCATGTCATTCGTAACTATCTTCTAACGAACGAAATTTCCCCACATGACTTGACTGGCAGACAGTCATGACCCGAGTTTACTGCTAGAGGACAATCATGACCAGACTTGACTGCTGTCAAACAGTCATGAACCTGACCAGCAGCTTTACCATGACACGAATGAACTCAGCTGAATGTGGCCGCTTTTCATGTGGCTGCAACCTCGCCCTCTAGCAGAAACTCGGATAGAGTGAGTCATGACCAGGCCACTGAGACAAGACAATGTTTAGAGCAAACTGATCCTTTGTATTGTGCGGAACCTCCACAACAATGGTAAATGGAAAGAGTTTGGTACTTTGCTAAAGCAAACCTTTTTCGACGCTTTTACTTTCCTTTGTGTAAAAAAAGTAAAGACTTTTTGTAAAGTCACATCTAAAGCTTCATTTTCTCATTTTGATACATTTTGAAATCATCTTTATTGTACTCTGACTGCTAGTTGAGATTACTACACCTTGTTGTAGATAATTAGATACTATCTACGGAATAAGGAAGGGCTCCAGTCAGAATGCAGCAGGTTCTATCCAATGCCTTGGCACCAGAAAATGCTCCACTATCGATTTGCTTACTTCTTCGCTCGGTGTATGCCAGAAGTAACATCCTGTTTATCCAGAAAGAAAAAAAAACCCCATCATGAATCCTATCTCTCTGCCATCTTTGACTGTCAAAGGGAAGAACTGACGTCTGGTCATCCAGTTAAGAGACCAAAGGCCAGGCAGACAATCATCGTTACAGAAGTGAGTAAAACTACCTCAAGACAAACAAAATTTCTCGTGGCTTGAGTCAATGTTAAACAAACTAGTCAGGCGATTACGAACATATCAACAGCATGAACTAAGGTAAAACAAACTAGACAGACGAGTGATCTCTTCTGGGGAGCGATAATATAACGGGAAATCTTGATCAAGAGATTGCCTTTAATCAAAACACAAATAAAACGAACCCCTCAAAAGTGAAGAGGTGTTGGCAATTCCATTGTTATTTTATTTGATAACGAGATATTCAATCTACGAACATGAAAAGACGTACATCGAACGTCTGCAGTAATAAAGATAAACGCAAGGTCTGGGGTTTCGTTTTATTGCACAAATACGACCAGGACTTGAAGAGGACAAGAATTGTCGCTTGAAACCAGTGGCTTTTTAACTTGGGGTTTACAGAAGGATTTTTTGGAGGTCCGTCGACCAGGAAATGGATTGGATCGAGCAAAAGATTGTTAGCATTATCTGGTTTCTATTCATTGCTTTATTTTTATTGAGGGATCCGCAGTTGTTGTCAATGGGGGCCCGTGATAAGAATTACGGCTTTAAACATTGTTATGGGTGATGTTTATATCACATAAAAGTGTCAAATCAAGTGATAGAGCAGAGATCGTATGCTTTGCCTTGAAAATACAATACAGCAGGAAAAAAAGAAATATATGTGGTCATCCTTGCAGACACACAGCTTCAGTGTCTTGTATTCATACGCTTGGACGGTTGCTTGTCTTACTAGAGTCTGTGGTTCGGCCACTCTGTTCTGCTTTCTCTCACGTCTAATGTACTACTATGTTCACAGGGTAAATATCTTCTGTCAGTCAAATGTGTCCGGTCCTCCGTGTTTGTCGTGTGATAAATCTGTGCCTAAGTCCTCTTTTCTTTCCTTTCGGTCCAGAGGTCCTTGTGATCTTGCTTGCTGAACCAAAACATCAAAAGTTCCTCATTAGTTTTGTGCTCCTCTTACATCAGAAATTCTTACACTGCAATCACTTGTTATGTTATGTTGCATTACATGTCGATACACTTGAGATGTTACAGATGTTTTATGATCAAGACACTGTCCGTCCCGAACGCTGTCAAACACACCTTTCTAGTTTTTCATTTGTCTGCTTATAATATTCGTTGCCCGGCCGTTTTTCCTAGTTTTTAGTTGCTATTATTCTTGTTACTGCTGTTGTTGTTCTTGAAGCGTGACGCAGGCAACAGCTACATTACTCTTTTTAAAGTGTTTCTATAATATAAATTCTATGAGGACAATAGAGTGGAAATAGATATATGAAATAATAATGAAGGGCCTCACATATTAAAAGCAGAAGAGGAAGAAGCCATCAAACATATGAAGAACAACAAAGCACCAGGACCAGATAAAATCACCAAGGAAGAATTGGAAGCATTAGGACAGCTTGGCATAGAAATAATTACCAGATTGCTGAATGACATCTATAACAGTAACTACGTCTCAACAGACCTTTTGCAATCAGTTTTCATTGCCCTACCAAAGAAACAAGGTGCAGTTGAATGTGAAGACCATCGAACCATTAGTCTTATGAGCCATGTTACCACAATCCTCCTTCGTATTGTTATGAGAAGCGTCGGGGGGAAAATAAAACCAGAAATCGCTGAAGAATAGTGTGGCTTCGTCGAAGGAAAAGGCACAACTAATACTATATATATATATATATATATAATATTGATGGAAAGATCAATAGAAGTAAAGAGGGACCCATACTTATGCTTCATAGACTACTATAAAGCATTTGATAAGGTGAGACACACAGAAATTATAAGAATACTGGAAGACATCAACATAAATGGGAAACATCTGAAACTCATCAAAAACATATACTGGCAAAAATCACCAGTTGAGAACCAAATAGGAGCAGTCCAAGACATAAAATGGGGTGTGCGACAAGGATGTGTTCTATCTCCTGACCTCTTCTCCTTGTATAGCGAAAACATAATGAGAAATATAGAGAGCTTGCCAGGAATATTAAGTGGCGAGTAGAACCTTAACAACTTAAGATATGCAGACGACACAGTTCTGATTGCTAAAAGTGAAGGGGAGCTACAAGCTCTTCTGGACATTGTGGCTCGTGAAAGTAAAAGTAAAGGCCTCAGCCTCAATAAAAATAAGACTGAAGTGATGAACATCTCAAAGAAAAGAATACCACCAAAATGTAGCATTACCATCGATGGCACAGAACTGAAACAAGTTGATAGATTCAAGTACTTAGCAACAATTATAACAGCTGATGGGAAATGTTACAACGAAATAAAAAGCAGACAAGCTCAGGCCAAGTCAGCATTCCAGAAAATGAGAAACATCTTGTGCAACAAATCCATATCAATGAAAGCATTATTCCCAGTACTTAAAAGTTACATCGAGCCAGTTTTGTTTTATGGATGTGAAGCATGGTCCATGAATAAGAGAGTACAGTGAGAAATGGAGGCCATGGAAATGTGATTCATAGTAAGGATGTTGAAGGTACCCTGGACAGCTAAGGAAACCAACGAAGAAGTCTTAAGAGAGGCTGGAGTTAAAAGGCAAATTACAGCAAAGATCAGAGGTAGACAAGCGAGATTTGTAGGACATTTTCTGAGAAGAGGAAAACTGGAACACATTGTGGCAACTGGAAAAATTGAGAGATGAAGAGACAGAGGAAGACAGAGAGAGAAGTTATTGTGTGGCTAAGAAGAAAGTCACTGGCGGATCTCATAATTAAGTCTAAAGAGAGAAATGATCGCCTACGCCACACGGCATGGCACTTGATTGATTGATTATAATATAAATGTTGTTACTCCCTGATCTATTATTTTCTTAATTTTTTATAACTGCGAGTCAAAAAGTAGAAGCAGATCAAGGAACGTAACCATTAAAAATGCTGTATTAGAACTGACCTGCCCTCAAGTCTTTTCACATATCTTTAAATGGTGCCATCTCCTGATTAGCTGTCATTTTTTGACTTGTCTTCATAAATTATCATGTACATTACTTAGCACAGCACTTCCTTGAGTACATTTCTAGCGTTTTGAACGTTTACAAATCTGTTTTAAATGTTTACAAATCTGTTTAGAATGTTTACAAATCTATTTTGAATGTTTGCAAATATATGTTGTACTCACCTAATTTCTGGGCACTAAAGACTTTCTCAGTGTCACCACTACAGCAATAATTTCTAGATTATCAACACTTATCTTTTGTAAGGATGAAAGAAATATGTTTATTCTGATCAAAGCCCCCTCTAACCAGGCACAGCCCACTTTTACATAAAAAAAAACATCTGTATGTTTTAAATGTTTGTGCTTCAAGTGCCACGGTGGTGTAGTATGCAGTGTTCTCATCTATCAGTTAAAAGGTCCCGGGTTCGACTTCACACTCGAAAGGAAACTCTTTCGGCGCCGGGCTTAATCCAGCCTCCAAACAAATGGATACCCGGGGGCTTCTCTAGGAAGGCGGCGAGAACAGGTGGTGGCATTCCAGGTAGGTATGTTGTTAAAAAAAAAGGTAAAGATAATCCTGTCATGCCTTATAGGCACATAGGGATATGGTGTTCAGTGCCATATTTTCCTTGACCTGTCAGCACACTAGGACACTAGAAATGTGGATGCACTAACACTGTACATGCATAGGCATGCGAATATTAGGGGTCTGTCTGTCTGTCTGTCTGTCTGTCTGTCTGTCTGTCTGTCTGTCTGTCTGTGATGTTCACTGCTGACACCGAATTACAAAAGGTGTGACGAAGCACACTGTTACTGTTAATTATGTTTTAATTTTTGAAACACCTGAAATCATAGGCTATGTTCTACAAAAACAGCAGACATTATGGGTTATGTGCTACAAAACAGCCGATATCATGGGCTATGTTCTACAAAATTAGCTGACATCATGGGTTATGTGCTACAAAACAGCCGATATCATGGGCTATGTTCTACAAAATTAGCTGACATCATGGGTTATGTTCTACAAAAACAGCTGACATCATGGGTTATGTTCTACAAAATTAGCTGACATCATGGGTTATGTTCTACAAAAACAGCTGACATCATGGGTTATGTTCTACAAAAACAGCTGACATCATGGGTTATGTTCTACAAAAACAGCTGATATCATGGGCTATGTTCTACAAAATTAGCTGACATCATGGGTTATGTTCTACAAAAACAGCTGACATCATGGGCTATGTTCTACAAAATTAGCTGACATCATGGGTTATGTTCTACAAAAACAGCCGATATCATGGGCTATGTTCTACAAAATTAGCTGATATCATGGGCTATGTTCTACAAAAACAGCTGACATCATGGGCTAAATGGTACAAAAATAGCTGATATCATGGGCTTAGTGGCTTAGCTAATCCAACTCGACCCCAACACTCGGGACATTTTCTCTTATCCACCCCTATTGGCATACAAACGTGAGCCAAACCTTAAGGACATCCTCGTCCACAGCCACTTGAAGCAGAGCCTTACATATGTTGACACTAGAAAATGTAACCGCCCCCGCTGTGCTACCTGCTCGGTAGTCTTGGAAACGGAAACAATCACCTTTCTCAAAACTATCCTCACTCTTCCCGTAATGTGATATATGTCATCGTTTGCAAAAGATGCAGGATAACGTATATTGGTGAGACTGGCCTCAGATTAGGGGACCGCATAGAGAAACATCTGTACGACATTGCCCAGCATGCTTTGAAACCAGTCCCAAATCATTTCAATGGCCCCAACCACAGAGGCAAATCTGATTTTCTGGTAAAAGCCATCAAACAATGTCACGCAGATGACACAAGCCGCCTGGTGCTTAAGAACCGCTGCATTCAAAATTATGGGACGCTGGAGCCACATGGGTTAAACTCGCTGTTTAACTACAATTAACATCCTCTTCAATCTCCACTAAGCTCCACCCCATCTTACTTGTCAAACCTCCTCACAGCATCACTTTGCAACTCCTCTTCGCCAATCATCTATTTCACCTTCTCCTGGCTAGGTCCACATTGTATCACTCTCTCTCTCCCTTCCCTGGTTCCCCATCCACCACCCCCAGTTACAACTCACCCATCACATATCACAGGTCTCCATTTAAACAGTCTCCACGTTCTACTAAATCCATTCCTGACAGACACCGCCGGACAAGTCACACCTTACGATTTACAGCTAAGTAATCTATTTTTTTTT